>OY740781.1:93338392-93817456 GCA_963514005.1 Raja brachyura
CCAGCCTTTCATGAATGACCTTATCCTGTGCTTTCCTCATAAAAGCTTCCTCAATTTGAAATCTGATATAAGCTTAAAAAGTCAAAATAAACAACTGATCATTAATCAAATGGATTAACTGCCAAAGCATTCTCGACACATAGGTGGAACTGTGATGCGTGTTTATGGCATGTGCAGTTCTGTGATATTTTTTCTGGTACATCAGAGAGCAGAGAGCACAACGAGAAGAGGTGGAGGTGAATTGGCAAGGGGAGGAAAACGTTTTGATGCAGAAAGGGATGAAAAGCTCTTAGAAGGAGAGAAAAGTGTTTACAGAGCTCAAATAGCTGATACATCCTGTTTTTTTTCCTTTAAATAAATAATTTTGATAAGGAGGAACACATGCTTTGTTTCCTTCATCTTTACTATGTTGTTTCTCTTTCATTTAACCTTCAACTCTCTTGACATATTTGCGCTTTTCTACACAATTCTGTTTTATTTTGTAATACACGTATTTTTTTTTCTCACTCATGTGAATGTGAATGTGCTCTCTCTGGCCTCAAAATCATAATTTACAACTACTGCTGTTATGGAGAACTACTTCCTAACAGAAATGAATTGGAAGAGCACATTTTCTATTCTCGCTTTCTCCCCCTCTCTCCCACATGTGTCCTTGACATGTAAATTACACGACCTCATGGTCGCGTTGAGGCGCACGGGCATCGTATGGCCGCGCAGGGCCGGTACCACTAAGAAGCGCGGAGGGGTATGTAGTTGTGCGTGACATCGCGTGAGACTCCAAAATTTTTGTAGCGAACAAAATCTTCGCACGCCAACTGCCCATCACGTAACTGACGGCCAAAGTGGGGCAGGCCCAAGACCCTGGCACGACGCAACGTCTCACCTCCAACAGCAGCAGAAGCAGGCAAACGATCGCCGAACTCGGCCTGGGACTCACAGATGTTGCGGTCCGGATCCGTCCCCACTTCTACTCCCAGAGCGGGGCCAAGAAAACTGAAGATGGACACAAAATGCTGGAGTAACTCAGCGGGACCAGCAGCATCTCTGGAGAGAAGCAATGGGTGACGTTTTGGGTCAAGACCCCTTACTTTCAGACTGAAGAAGTCTTGACATGAAACGTCACCCATTCCTTCTCTCCAGAGATGCTGCCGGTCCCGCTGAGTTACTCCAGCATTGTGTCCATCTTAAAATGACGTCACCCGCTCCAGACGGCTGTGCGTATGCATGAAAACGCGCCCGGCCTTCACGGGACCGTTCCGGCTCATCGCGACCACGAGGTCGCATAATTTGTGTGCAAAAGGCACGTAAGTGGGACAAGCCCTTTAATTTACACTGTAAAAGTATGCAAGGTTTTCATAGCATGAAAAAATAAAACTTATCACTCTGAAATGAGAATTGGGGACAAAGTGTTGCAAACTTTTAATCAGCATCATGTTGTGAAAGGAGTTAAAGTTAATTACCTATACTGGGAGTTATTGGAGCATTGAATGATTTAATGGTGCATCAGTTAAATAGATCTGTCTTGGAGAGAGTTTGTCTCAAGATCTGTCTTGGAGAGAATTTACCCAATAACCAGAGAACCCAGTTTGAAGGTAATTGCAAGAGATTATGTACAATTAGTTTCTGTTATGGAGAATTACCTATCTGAAAGGTAGGGAGGGAAGTAGATTATTGAAGAAAAATTATGAAAAGGGTTTTTTTAAATAAAATTTGATTTCAAAGCTGTGCAAAAGCTGAAGAGTGCAATTAGTCAGCACTCTCTTGATGGGCAGAGTAACCTCCAACTGTATGTCAACTTTTTAGGTGCTGTATTTGCATAATACATTGCACTATATGATTATAGCATTTGTTGGATGTATTTACTTGCATATGATATTTCAAAAAACAATGTGCTCAATTCTGAAGAAGGGGTCCGATCCGAAATGTCGTCTATTTTTTTTTCTCCAGAGATGCTGCCTGACCCATTGAGTGCGCGACAAGTGCGCCTCAAGTCACGCTGCCCCTTTGCCACGCAAGTCCAAGAGCTGCTCTGCACAACACCGGCTGATGCTTCTAAGGCTGCCTGGGTCAAGACGAGATGGAGAGACCAGTGGAAGTCAGCAGAACCATCTAGGCTACACCAGTACATCAATGACCCCATGGATGTCCCTGGCCAGGACCTGCCCAGAAAACCGTGGACAACCCTCAACCGCTTGAGGACAGGCATCGAACGCTACGGAGAAGCGATGAAGAGGTGGGGCCTCGTGGACAGCGCCTCCTACAAGTGTGGGGACCCAACACTGACAGTAGAGCATAAAGTCACCAGTTGCCCCAAACACCAGCCACCGAATGGTGAGCGAGGTCTGATTAACCTGGACGTTGACACGTTGGCCTTGCTCGCCTCAACGGAGCTGCAGGTGTAAAAGACACATGACAGCAGAAGAAAACCCATTGATTTACTCCATCATTTTGGTATCCATGTTCAATATAAACCAGCATCTGCAGTTCCTTCCTACACATCAAATTTATCGTTGTACATGTGAATTGTCTTTGACAGAATAAAATATGTCTATTTAAGGTACGATGGAACCAAGATATGTTCCCAAAGGCCCAGAATTTCTTTAGTATCTTTCCCATCCAAACCTTGGCAGGAGATTGTTTTTGCACCACTTCCCCAGGCAGTTTTCTGATATGCCACTGACGTTGTAGCATGAGATTAAGAGAACTTCAATGGAAATTTGGGATCCTCCTCAAATCCTGCTATTTTCTTTTCCTCTTAAAATCCAATTGTAAAACCCCTTTTGCTGCGATTCAAATTATTTCATTTAGGTTGGGCCAAAGATTAAATTTATAGCTTTACTTACCACTATGACGTAACTATTCATTGGATAAATTTATTGAGCCTTCAGTGGAGCATTAAAAAAGCTTTTGCTATTCCAGGTTAATTGCATTACGTGCTTTCTTCAATTGCTGTACAGGCCAACAGACTCACAAATCACATAGTTCCCAAGCTATGAGGAAAACGTTAATGTTGACTTCACATGGGCACATTTTAATTCACTTAGCCATGATGGAACTCACTCAGCCAGCATGAATTAGTGCAGTTCCTTCATCACAAATTAATGCACCCACAATTATGACAAATCTCCTGTGTCTCTCAAAATGGCTGATTAATGGTTAACTTTCCTTCATTATCTCAGAAAGTTAAACGTGCCTCTCAAGGGGTTAGACATGAAAATCGTTATCCCTTTGTAATTTATGATACCAATCATTAATGTCATTCACATGAAGTTAAAGAAAAGCTTTTAAGAATTGTCCCCGGGAACCATGTGCACTTCCTGTTTTCATTGGCTTGAAAATTAACAAGTTCATTCTCTTGAACCACAAATCTTTCGGCACCCCATGTCTGACTTTTCAGAAATGCTGTTTTGTCCTTCAGATACTCATTATGGCCTATTCTAATGCCTATTGATCCCTGCAGTAAGTCAAAACTCAACAACTCAGTTAATGAGCATCATTAAGCAACTTGCTATAATGCAGTGCTTACCTCATTGATGTTTACTGATTAATTGTTTACTGATTAATATTAACCCTTTACTTGCTGATTTTTAATTGCAGAGTCAATAGTCAAATGACATTTTTGTTTCTCTTTAATTGGATGGATACTGCAGGAATTTATTGTTGGTTTTCAGTGATTAGATTTCAGTTTAGATTTTCCTCCAAAAGATGAGTTCCTAATGGAACAGGATTAATCCCTATTTATAGGGTAAATATCTTTCTCTTTGCATTCTGTGACTTTTAAAGTCAAACCCCAGGTACAGTAAAATTCCTGATAGAATTAATACTGCTGGAAGAAATGTTGTAAAAGTTAGAACTAGTCGAAGTTAAACAAGGTGAAGGGCTGGAGCGATGGAGGGAAGGTGGCAATTTTGGGCAGTTTCCAGAAAGGCAGTTTTTAAGCTCTGCTTGATGGAGAATGAGAACAAGCCATGCAATAATATTTGAAATGTAATGGCACAGCACTGTGAGTGTTATAGATGTCCACTAGAAACTATATATACATTTTCTAATCAAATAGCTATTAAAATAAAATATTGAATGAAATCTCACATATTGAGATAAACATTGCTTTATTTGTGTTTCTGGAAAATAACGAATTATGTAGGTTTTTTTTCAAACAATAAATATGTATTATGACATTAGGTTTATCTGTTTACTGGAGCTCTATTGTTCTCAAATTTTCAGCATAAAGGGCCTGTCTCACTTGGGTGACCTAATCCACGAGTTCTGGCAAATTTGACCTTGACTCATACTCGCAGCATGGTCGACACGAGGTTGTAGGAGGTCGTCGTAACTCTCCTTCATGCTCGAGAGTGGTCTCCGCGTACTCGAGGCCTCAGCTAGGTCGTGGCGTTTTCTTCAACATGTTAAAAAATGCCCACGAGTAAAAAAAGGTCGCCAAGCAAAAAATTGATACTTTTTTTACTCGTAGCTTTAGTTGTAGTAGGTCGGCATGTTAATCATAGGTAATCAAGGGTGGTCGAAGGTAGTCTAAGGTAGTCATAGGCAGTCTTCATCACAGTCGAAGGGAGGTCGAAGGAGGTTGTCTTCACTCTCCACTGTTCGGTGTCCAATTTTCCCGAAGTTAGTCGTAGCTAGTCGAAGCTGGTCTTCAACATAGTCGAAGGAGGTCTTCTACATAGTCGAAGGAGGTCTTCAACATGTCATTTTTTTTCAAACTCCTCTAAACTCACCAATTAGGTCGCCCAAATGGGACAGGCCCTTAAATGAAAAAGGCTGGTTCAATAAGAACTATAATTCATGAAAAATTATTAAGATCTCATTCTTAGCATGTCTCCGTTTCTTAGACTCCAACTCTCCCCTAGACCTCACCCTTTGTATCCCTTCTTCTGCCTGCCTTTGTCCTATTAATTCTATGATTCATCTTTGACTGTTTCTGTCTCTCTCGTCCCTACACTCTCTTTAGACTTTAAAGATAGTGCAGAAACATGCATGCAATTTTTGAAATCATGCTGGCATTTGGATAAGGACTATAGTCCGAAGCGTGTTTACTCTTTACTATTGACTGTTATTAGCATTGGCTAGTTATTGACTAGCAACCCACCATTTTCTAGATCAGTAAGAAAGGTGTGTTTGATGTGATGCTTTTTTCTTGTGTATTGTTTTTCAGGATGTAAAAATCATTTGAAAAGGTAGCAGTACTTGTCCATTCAAAGAGTGGATTGCTAGACCATTTTAGGATCAACCACATTGCTATATATCAGGAATCACTTAAGGCTAGATTGGATATGGAAAGCAAATATTGCTAGAGTTGAAACTTTTAAATTTCTTCAAAAAGCAAAAAAAAAATACTGTGGGTGGTATGTTAGCTTTCTGAAAGTGTCAGGTTTCGAGTAGAAATGTAAATGGAGATACCAAAATAAACAATTGAGGATTTTGCCGGTAAGTTCAATCACCCTAATATGAATCAATTTTATAACACCACATATAGTTGTTTTCAATACACTGGTTTCTGCACATATTTCACATTACTTTTGTGGATGGTTTACTGTTCTTTCTTATTAGGTTTCTCATTGCTTGGATTTGCACATTTTGTACACAATGTCTAATTGCTTCCTGGTGTATTAACATATTTTCAGTCTATCAAAACTGATGAAGCTAAAGTACAATGCAGAAGCACAATGCCAAAGCTTTTATACTCTAAACCACCAGCTAGAATACTAAGTAACCAAATGTTATCAACTAAATTTAATCTCTTTAGAGGTTGTAGACAAGGATGCTCGCTGTCTCCATTATCATTCGCTTTAGCAATTGAACCACTTATATTGTACAAGGCATTGGTGAGACCAATTCTGGAGTATGGTGTACAATTTTGGTTGCCTAATTATAGGAAGGATGTCAACAAAATAGAGAGTACAGAGGAGATTTACTAGAATATTGCCTGGGTTCCAGCAACTAAGTTACAGAGAAAGGTTGAACAAGTTAGGTCTTTATTCTTTGGAGCACAGAAGGTTAAGGGGGGACTTGATTGAGGTCTTTAAAATGATGAGAGGGATAGACAGTCTTGATGTGGACAAGCTTTTCCCTTTGAGGGTAGGGAAGATTCAAACAAGAGGGCATGACATGAGAATTAAGGGACAGAAGTTTAGGGGTAACATGAGGGGGAACTTCTTTACTCAGAGAGTGGTGGCTGTGTGGAATGATCTTCCAGCAGAAGTGGTGGAGGCAGGATCGATTTTAACATTTAAAAGTGAAGTGGATAGGTATATGGACGGGAAGGGAATGGAGGGGTATGGTCTGAGTGCAGGTAGATGGGACTAGGGGAAAATAAATGGTTGGTACGGACTGGAAGGGTCGAGAAGGCCTGTTTCCGTGCTGTAATTGTTATATGGTTATAATAATACTTGGAATATCAGAACAAAGTCTAAAGGGCCTGTCCTACAAGCATGCAACTCTATGCGATGAACGCGATCAAACTAGAAGCGGGGGCCGCGCGGAGGTCGGGTGATCCCCTGTACAGGGCAGTTCCCACCAGCATGCGCCTGCATGCGGCAAGCGCAACCAAACCTGCAGTAGGGGCCGTGCGGAGGTCGGGTGAGTGGCGCAAAGTGAGGCGAACTTGGAGCGAAGTCTAAGGTAAGTTTGCCAGGACAGAGAGGGGCACACAGAGAGGGGCACAGAGGCACACACACACACAGGGCCACGGAGCCACACACATAGAGGGTCACGGAAGCACCTACAGATAGGTTCACGGAGGCACAATGTAGGGGCGGTGTGTAATGCGTCGAGGCGATTGCGAGCCGACAAGCTGTTGCCGCGCGGAATTTTTGGGCATAGTCAGTTTTTCAGACCCCCGCGCAGTGTCGGGACAAACTCGGGACGAACTCCGCACAATTCCGCACGGCTCCGGCGATCGGTGGGACCGACGCCGGACGGCTCAAGCGACCACGTTAGGTTGCGCTAATCGCATAGAGTTGCATGCTTGTAGGACAGGCCCTTAATACTTACAACGTCAAAGAAATTTCCTAGATTATAGTATAATAATTGGGAAAAAATTAATATTAACATTTTGGAAAGGCCCTATATCCCCCACAATTAAAATGTGGATTACGGAAATGTCGGAGACCCTACACTTGGAAAGAATCAGATTTGCCCTAATGGACAAACAAGAAGTCTTCATTAGAATATGGTCTTCTTTCATTGATTACTTACAAGGGTAGATCGGTTCGGCAGGGAACCCTAACTGAAACTTGGACTCAGGATTAGATGAAAAGTTATACTCTATATTCCTTAATCTTATCTCCAAAGACGTATTAATGGTAAATTATTCCAATCTTTATGATTTCTTTTTGACATATTTTATTTTTCTCTCTGTTTCTCTCTTAAAAGAAATAATTTTTTAGAGACAAAATGAGTCATTTGATAATAATAATGTATGATTGTTACAAATGAAATATTACTATCATAATATCACTATCATAATATGTGTTTGCTAATGTACTGCTTACCTACTCTAATAAAAAATATATATAAAAAAAGAAGCACAATGCCAAAGCAACGCGTCTAATGTATGTCACTGCAACAGTGATGATGATGAGCAGACTAATAGATTTTCATTATATTTTATCAGAAGCAAAACCCTATTTTCTCCAGCCGAGAAGCACAACTTGCAGGCACTTTCATAGGTTCTGATCAACCCCACATATGGCAACCATTCTGAGATTTGCTATCAACTGTCCTGAACTGAACCATTTTCCCATTGCCAGCACCTGCACTCTAGACTTTAGATTAGAGATATAGTGCGGAAAAAGGCACTTCGGCCCACTGGTCCGCACCGACCAGTGATGACCCCGTATATTAGCACTATCCCACACACTAGAGATAATTTACTTTTTTTACCAAAGCTAATTAACCTACAAACCTATACACCTTTGGATTATGGGAGGAAACCGGAACACCCGGAGAAAACCCATGTGGTCACAGGGAGAATATAAAATCTTCGTACACACAGCACCCGCAGTCAGGATCGAACCCGGATCTCTGGCATTCTCAGGCAGTAATTCTACCGCTGTGGTACTGTGCCATTGGTTTTGTTTTATGGTATTTTCACATTGTATGTGGCAATGCACAAATGAGGAGGAATAAGTAAATGCAGCTGACAGAATAATAACAAAGAACAATTAGGCGGAGATCCAGTTTGGTTCCACAGAGTTCCAGTGCCTTACATAATGTGCTCATTACTAGCTATTAGTACTTAATTCAATCATTTAAGTAATTCCAAACCATCATCTCATGATTTGTCCTTCAACACTCATTTGCAATTTTTTAAGCTAATCGGCAAAAAATATTGAAAGAAAAAGAAAATCAGCCTAATACTTCATGTTTTTTTTCCCTTGCAGATTGTTCATGACAGTATTCAAAGATTCATCTTTAAATCCTTGACACTTCAAAATGATCATGTGGAGTTCACAACTTAATGTGGCACCTGGCAGGATAGCACTGAAAATGTCATGGCAAGCAGTGGAGCTTTAGCTGTGTGGGCCTCAAGCATTAATTAACTTTATTAATTGCTGTCATATCATCAAATTTTAGTCCCCTTTCTCAGACCATTGAACTTTATGTGACAATGGAGAAATAGCCCTTAGTTTAAACATTTTACATATTCACCATTGTCACATTCCTTTATTTCATGTTCCTTAACTCTTGTAATGTGGTTCGCAAATGTAATTGCCATTCAAAGCACAAAATGTACATCTCCACTCAGGTTAGTATTATTTAAGAGATGCCCACGACACCCACACACAAATTAATTGTTTTTTTTCCTAGAGTCCATATCCTCATCTTGGCTGATTACTTTAATGTTCCCACAAGTTGGAACTCAGAAACAAAAGAGAAGAAAATACACTCAAAATGATCCAGATCAGGCAGTATTTATGGAGAAAGAACCAGAGGTAATATTTTATGTCAATGATCTGTCATTATTGTAAATGAAACAGTAGCTAAATTAAAGATTATCTTTCCAATAACGGGGTTGTCAAGAACTTCCAACAGTTAGTTTTAAATTCTGTGCTCTCCCCACTGCGACAATGACTTCACTTTTGCCCAACAACAAGATGGTCCAACCCACTTTCTAACCAGGCCATCCTGACTCGCAAACTGCATGTCTGGCAGGCTGAATTATGAGCACTCAGTGTCTGCAGAATATAAAAGTGAGAAGTTAATGCAACGCACATGTTAGTGATTAATTATGCTGTATCCGGAATATTAAAGTTTGTCAGTCTCTTAATTAAGGTAAATGCACTTGAAAACCATCAGATTTGACTGACCTCATCGTTATAATTTTGGTGGTTACCTTAAGGTTTGAACCTCTCAAATCTTGCCCTTAATCATAAAACATTACAGCACAAAAGCTGACAATTAGGCTCACGGTGTCTGAATTGAAATAATTTGTTTGATTTTGATTTGATTAGATTGAATTTATTGTCATTGTCTTCAATGAAGTGACACCAAAATTATTTTTCCCTTACAGTCATACAAAAAAATAAAATTAAAAAAACACAGAACACAGTAGTCCACAACACAAACATTCCCACAGCAGCACCAAAGTTCCCCACTGTGAACCAAAGTCCAGTGAACCTCCTTGCCGATTTTCCCCAATGTTCACCCGTGGTTGGGGCCTCCCGAGCCCCCCGTAGTCGCAGCTATGGATGGCCCGATGTTCAGGCCCTCTCGCCGGGAACCTCTCCTCGGCCACCTTCGACCGGAGTCCGTGGCTCCGGATGTCCACAGGCTGCGCTGGGCGGAGATTCGCGCTGGTGACCCAGGACTCCGCGATGTTAAAGTCAGGCCACCCACGTTGGGAGTTCTGCACCCACAGCTCCGCGATGTTGGAGCAGTGGCCCTGCACTCCGGACCTCCAAGTGGCAATCACAGGAAGGCCTCACCCGCTCTGCGATGTTTCCAGCGCCTCGCCGCCGCTGCTGAAGGTCTGGTCCGGTCCTGGCAGGAAAGTTCGCGCCAATCCAGCTGGTAGGCCGCGAGGAGGGGGGGCAAGTACGCAACTCAGATGATAACCGCATCCTCACCAGGAAGTGACTGAAGGACGGTTTCTCCCTTACCATACCTGCATCCCCCCACATAAAATATTAAAAAAAACAAAAACAAAAAAAAACACACTCTAAACACGACAAGATAAAAAAAGACAGCCAGACCGTGGGCGGAGGCAGCTAGCAACAGCACCACCGGATGTCCAGGATTCATCAGTTTAATACTATTAATTGTATTCTTGTAAGTTAAATGTCTTAAGGTAATGGGCTTATTACTCCTCGTAAACCTTGTACCAATGGAAGTCCAGTGCCTCATTCACTCACTGTACCTCCCTTCACAAGGGCACTCATGAGCAGCAGTGGTGAGGACCAACTACAGAAGGTGGGCTTGATCCTTCTACAACATTGAGAGTAAGAGAAAGATACCAGGGATAACTGACTTCAATTATGAAAAGATATCATAAAGACCATAGGATGCATGGGTACGGGAGAAGTGTATCTGTGATTGCAAATGCTAAAACAGTGTAAAAGTATTGAACGGATGTACTTATGCTCACTCATTCAGCTTCATCAGAGTCCTATAAGCTCAGTCTCAGAACCTCCTTTAATCACTCTTGATAAATATTGAATATTCAATAACCAAATCTATTAACAAATGAACTCTCATGATGAAATAACATCTTCAATAGCCAACATATTTACACTAGTTTACTTTCAAAGTGCCATTAATAGAACTTTCTTAAAATCATGCAATATAAGTTAACCATTAATTGCATCAAGAAACAACACAAATATGGGTAATGGCATTAAAGGACCAAAACTACTGTCCTCAAACTAAATGGCGTCAAGTTGGGAAAAGGGTAAGTACAACGGGATCTGGGGGTCCTTGTACATCAGTCTATGAAAGTAAGCATGTAGGTACAGCAGGCATGAAGAAAGCGAATGGTATGTTGGCCTTTATAACAAGAGGAATCAAATATAGGAGCAAAGAGGTCCTTCTGCTGTTGTACGGAGCCCTAGTGAGACCACACCTGGAGTATTGTGTGCAATTTTGGTCCCCTAATTTGAGGAAGGACATTCTTGCTATTGAGGGAGTGAAGCGTAGGTTTACAAGGTTAATTCCCGGGATGGCAGGACTGTCATATGCTGAGAGAATGGAGCAGCTGGGCTTGTACACTCTGGAGTTTAGAAGGATGAGAGGGGATCTCATTGAAACATATAAAATTGTTAAGGGCTGGGACACGCTAGAGGCAGGAAACATGTTCCCGATGTTGGGGGAGTCCAGAACCAGGGGCCACAGTTTATGAATAAGGAGTAATCCATTTAGAGCAGAGATGACAAAACACTTTTTCTCACAGAGAGTGGTGAGTCTGTGGAATTCTCTGCCTCAGAGGGCGGTGGAGGCAGGTTCTCTGGTTGCTTTCAAGAGAGAGCTGGATAGGGTTAAAAATAGCAGAGTCAGGGGATATCAGGAGAAGGCAGGAACGGGGTACTGATTGGGGATGATCAGCCATGGTCACATTGAATGGCGGAGCTGGCTCGAAGGGCTGAATGGCCTACTCCTGCGCCTATGGTTTGTTGTCTATTGTCTTTTGTTAAACAATATCATGCCAAACATAGATTTTGCATGATCCCGTTAACAATTTTGAATTATACATTTCCATTAAATCACTAAAGTATCCTGAAGAGTAGTGTAGCATATTAGGTTAGAGGCACAGCGTGGAAACAGGCCCTTCAGCCCACCGAGCCCACCGAACAATCACCCATACATTAGTTTTATCCTACACACCAGGGACAATTTACACAAGCCAATTAACCTACAAACCACTTCTTTGGAATGCGGAAGGAAACCAGAGCACCTGGAGAAAGTCCACACGGTCTCAGGGAGAATATGCAAAACTCCACACTTGTAGTCAGGATTGAACCCAGGTCTCTGGCGCTGTAAGGCAGCAACAGCAACTCTATTGCTTCACAACTGTACTAATGCTACATAGTACGAAACACATTTTAATACAGAGCTACATAAGGAGTTATGATGTTATATTACCACCATTTTTAGTTAACTTTCCGCATATAGTAAGTTGGTCTAGATTTTACTCAAATTCTATTTCATCGTGGTTGAGTTGAGTTTGACACAAATTATAGTGTACACTGGTGTTATAAGGAAGGCTTGCTGTTTCAGTCATCCTTTGTGTTTGTTTTGTGGATTCTGCTCGTCTAAATTTCATGAAATTAAAGGTGAACTCACCTAAAGTCTGAATTGATGAGCATGACATTTTATTGTGTCTTGGACATGGCAATGAGCAACACAGGGGCCCCACAAGGGCAGGTCCTTTCTGCCTTTCTGTTCACCATCAACACCTCAGACTTTAGCTATAACTCGGTCTCCTGCCACCTATAGAAGTTTTAAGATGACTCTGCAATTGTGGGCAACATCAGTGAGGGGAGGGAAGCTGAATATAGAGGTGTCATCAATGACTTTGCAGAGTGGTGTAGGCTGAATCACCTGCAGCTCAACACTGACAAGACTAAGGAGTTAGTGGTGGAGAGGAACACCCTGTCTCCTGACTCCATCAATGGCATGGATGTGCAGTTTACCAAGGAATACATGTAACTTGGAGTTTACCTGGACAGTAAACTGGACTGGTCCACGAACGCTGATGCCCTGTACAAGAAGGGACAGAGCCGGCTGTACTTTTTGAGAAGGTTCCGCTCCTTCAACGTCTGCAGTACGATGCTGCAGATGTTCTACCAGTCAGTGGTGGCCAGTGTCATCTTCTTCGCTGCTGTGTGCTGAGGCAATGGGGCGAAGGCTGCGGATGCCAATAGGATTAACAAGTTCATCAGGAAGGCTGGCTCCATCCTGGGGGCGAGATGGATTCATGGGAGGTGGTCTTGGAGGGGAGGATGCTGCTCAAACTGTGGAACATCCTGGACAATACAGCTCACCCATTCCATGACACATGGGATAAACTAAGGAGCACCTTCAGCAACAGACTGGTTCCACCTAGATGTAGTATATAACATACAAACAATCAAACTGTACAACTCCTACTCCTTCTGTCGTGCGGTAAATTGATTACCCCCCCCCCCCCTCCCCAATCTTGCACATCCCCAATCCTTTCCACCCGTCACTTTTATTTCATGTTCCATGCACCATGTTGAGTTTTATGACAGTTGGCAGACTAATTTCTATCCAGGGATAAAGAAAAGTTATCTTGTATCGTTACGTATCGTATCGTCCGGTTAATCGTTAAACTTAAAAACAAATTGAGGTTCTACACTAAGTAGTAAATTAGCTGGTGTTGGTATTGGTTTATTACGGCATCACTTCCTGGTTCGGGAGCTGCAAAGCGTACGAACGGCACCAACTAGACAGGATTGTGAAGACCGCCAGCAGGATTATTGGTGCTCCACTAATTGGAAAGGGTCAGCAGTGTGAAGTTCCTAGGACTCCACCTGTCAGATGACCTGACATCCACGACCAACACCACAGCACTGGTCAAGAGAGCCCAGCAGTGACTACACCCTCTCCGAAGACTACGGAAAGCAGGTCTCCCCACTGCACACCTACGAACTTTTTATAGGGGGACAATCGAGAACACAGTAACCTACGGCATCACTTCCTGGTACGGGAGCTGCAAAGCATATGAACAGCACCAACTAGACAGGATTGTGAAGACCGCCAGCAGGATTATTGGTGCTCCACTCCCTTTCCTGCTGGACATATGCAGGAAGAGATGTATCAACAGAGCCATCTCCATCATTAAAGACCCCTACCACCCATCGCATCACATATTCTCCATCCTGACATCTGGGAAGAGGTACAGGAGCGTCAGCTGCAAAACCAGCAGGATGCTCCTCAGCTTCTTCCCGCAGGCTATAAGACTGATAAACGGACTTTGCCCCCTGCCAAAGTATCGCGCACCAACCACCAACCTGGACACAATGAACCAGAGCCATTGTCGTGCCGCTGCCGATTGGAACTCATGATGATGTATGTATTTTTATTTCTATTTATTTTTTACCGCCCACTGAATGGTCACTGGTTGAGCAACGGTTTTTCGTTTCCTCTGGGTATGTAAGTACTCAGGAAAATTATAATAAAGATTTTCAATTTCAATTTTAATTTTCAATTCAATTTTCAATTTTCAATATTGTCAAGTTTATCAAGATGCAGTGAAAAACTTTGTTTTGAATGCTATGCAGGCAAATCATACCATAGATGAGTGCATCAGATAGTCCAAAAGGGGAAATAAATAGAATACAGATTTTACTTCGGAGTCACGTGAGTGACTACGTGAAGACCCCGCCAGCACGCATGCGCGACATATCGTCGTACGCATGCGGAAGCGACAGTCGGGAGGAGCGGGGCTCCTCCAGCGTAAGTTTAAAAAACTTACGAAAGGTAAGTCTCACCGGAGTGGTGAGCGTGGCGACTCAGTGTATACTTGTTTTTTCAGGAATTCTACATGGAGTCGCGGAAATCGAAAAGAGCAGCGGCAAGAGCTGCTGCCATGGAGAGCAGCCAGCAGCGTGCCGCTTCTCCTGAGCTGCAGGTGTTACCCGCAGCTCAGGAGAAGCGGCACGCTGCTGGCTGCAGGTGTTACCCGCAGCTCCCGACTTTTCGCCTATGAGGGCCGCAGATACGCCGCGGTCGGGCGGTAAATCCACCCGAAAGTAAGACGGGGCCGCCGAACCAGCTGGGTCCAGTCCGGAGGACACCCCGTTCGCTGATAGCGACGGGGGTCGTCTTGCCCGCATGGAGCGGATGGTGGAGCAATTGCTCCAGCGTGACCTGCTTTTGCAGGGGCAGAGTCACGGTGGGCCTCTTCGCAGGCCCACGGCAGGATCCTATCATGGACTGCCTAATGTCTCGCCCTCTTCGCAGGGGAGCATTGGGGGTCAGAACTGGGCTGACCCTGAAGAGGGGGAGTTGGCTGAACAACCAACAGTGTCAGGGGTGCAAGAAGAGTTACTGGATATGGTAAACAAGCATGCAGTTCCTTCTCAAAAAGGCCTACCTATCCACCCAAAGCTGGCAGCTAGTATCAATTATATGACTACAAACCAGCTTCAGGAGCAAGCCATCAATGCAACAGCTGATAAGTATCTTGCTCCTGAAAATTGTAACTCACTGACTGTTCCTGCGGTGAATAACCCTATATTTGGGAACATGAGCCCTACGATTAGAGGGCAAGAAGTCAAACTTCAGAGGATCCTGAAACTTTTGACCGCCGGGATTACGGCAGTGGCCAGAACTGCGGTGGGAATAGAGTTACCGGAAGAACTACAGGATGCTCTGGCCTTGCTGTGTAACACACAGTACGAGATAAATAACTACAGGAAGAGCATTATCAAACCGGCACTTAACCCCAAGTTTGCGGGGTTATGCAGACCAGGTAACGCTCAACCACCAAATCTGCTGTTCGGGGATAACCTCCCCAAACAGGTGAAAGACCTGGACGAGGAGGCCAAGGCCATAGGCCTGATTAAGGTACCCAGTACCTCCAAACCTCACTACCAACAGCGGCAGCACCCCTACACACCCACCGGACAGCGATATCACAACAGACCGTCCGGTGGTGAAAGCTCGAAGGCCGGCCCACCTGCACAACGGTCTTTTTTAGGCCATGGCCCAGCCCAGCCCGGCCTTCTTGGAAAATGCGCCACCCCTACAACGCAGCAACTCAACAGAAGAAACAAGGGCAAAGACCGCAACACCGGCAATAACCTTGGAGGTAGGTGGGTCTGGCTCCCCCAGGAACATTGCTTGTCTAAATTCATCTTATGTGGGAGGCCGGTTGCACTTGTTTTATGAAGTATGGCACACTTTTACCTCTGATCCTTACATACTCGGAAGTATTCAGGGCTATAAAATTGAATTCATTTACGAACTCCCTACCCCGGTCCAGCATTCGCCTAGCCGAAAGTTTATACTTTCACAAAAAGAAAGAACGGCAGGCCATGCTGAACTATTAAGACTAATTAGTAAAGGGGTAATTGAGAGAACCACCAGAGAATCTCAGGAGGTCGTATCTAATATATTTACCAAAAATAAAAAAGATGGCGGGTGCCGCATAATCATAGATCTGACCGAACTGAATACTTCTGTTCAGTATGTTCATTTCAAAATGGACACTTTTGACACAGCTAGACAGCTAATAGCTAATGGGTACTACATGGCATGCATTGACCTTAAAGATGCATACTATTCAGTGCCAATACACAAGGATCATAGGAAATACCTTAAATTTATCTGGATGGGACAATTATGGCAATATAAAGCCCTACCCAATGGGTTATCATCAGCACCCAGGCTGTTCACCAAAATATTGAAACCAGCTTTGGCCTATTTAAGGAAACAAAACCATACTGTTATGGCCTACCTTGATGATATCCTCATTGTCGGGGAGAATTTGGAAACGGCTACATTGGCAGTTCTAGCCACAAAACATCTCTTTCAAAAGCTGGGGTTCATCATACATCCAGATAAATCAAAGTTGGAACCCTCTACTACCATGGAGTACTTGGGGTTCACCATTGACTCAGTGCAAATGTCTATCACCTTACCACCGAACAAGGTGGTGGACTTGATAGAAGCTTGCAGGAGCCTTACTGGCATCAGGGATCCATCCATATGGCAGGTGGCCAGGGTAATTGGGAAGATAGTGGCTGCTTTTCCCGCAGCACAATTCGGACCACTACATTATCAAAACCTACAAAGAGCTAAAATTATAGCTCTCAAAAGTCATGCAGGCCATTTCGACAGGCCTATGAAGTTACCAGAAAAGGCAAGAATTGAATTAAATTGGTGGATGGAAAATGCTCAATTCTGTTCCAAACCCATCACTATCATAAATCCCTCGGTCATCTTACAAACTGATGCCAGTGCCAAAGGTTGGGGAGCAACTAATACCACCACTAGTTGTGGAGGCAGATGGAGTGCACAAGAGCTAACCCTATTCGAAACATTGGGGATTAATTATTCAGAAATGCTGGGAGCATTTCATGGCCTTAGGGCATACTGCTCAGACATGCACCAAGTACATGTTAGATTACAAATTGACAACACCACAGTGGTGGCTTATATTAATCATATGGGTGGAATAAAGTCAATATCATGTGATGAATTGGCTAATAATATCTGGCACTGGTGTCTACAAAGGGAAATTTGGATTTCAGCCACTTACCTTCCAGGTAAGCTAAACACAGTGGCAGACACCAGGTCACGCAAATTCAACGACAACATAGAATGGATGTTGGATCGGAAAGTGTTCACAGATATTGTAGAACGTTATGGGACACCAGGTATCGACCTTTTTGCATCCAGATTAAATCACCAACTGCCAACATATGTTGCTTGGGAACCAGACCCAGGGGCAGTAGCAATGGACGCTTTCACGCTACATTGGGGGGATTTGTTCTGTTATGCCTTTCCCCCCTTCTGCCTCATCAGTCGGGTCTTGCAAAAAATCAGACAAGACTCCGCATCGGGTATTTTGGTTGTGCCCGACTGGCCTACCCAACCATGGTTCCCAGCGGTACAGAAGATGGCCACAGAACCTTGTATTCGGGCCAACAAACGACCTAGCCTATTAATACATCCCGTCACAGGGGAACACCATCCATGTCATGACCGCATGGACCTGTTGATTTGCAGATTCTGAAACGGCCACTTCTGGGATACGGACTCACCAACAGAACAATAGATACCATCTCAGCGTCATGCAGGGAGTCCACTAGGAAACAGTACCTGACCTACATCAGGAAGTGGGAAGTGTTCTGCTCTACAACAAACACAACCTACGAATCGGCTACCATCACGGAAGTTCTGGAATTCCTGGCTACCCTTCACTACGATGAAGGATTAAGCTAGAGTGCCATTAATTGTGCCAGGAGTGCCCTATCAACCTATCTGGGCAAGGGCAGTGATCAACTGGGCATTGGATCACATCCATTAGTGTCTAAGCTAATGAGAGGAATATTTAATTCCAATCCCCCCAGGCCCAGATACAACCACACGTGGGATATCAGCATAGTATTGACTATGTTGCGAGGATGGACACCAAACTCGAGGCTCACCTTGGACACCAAACTCGGGGCTCACCAAACTCACCTACAAAATGGTAATGATTATGGCACTTGTCACGGCACAACGGGTCCAGTCCCTGCACAAGTTAAATCTGGATGCCATGACTATCTCCAATGGCAAAATCACTTTTCATGTGCAGGGGCTGTTAAAACAAGATCGACCCGGATCGTCTGGACATACATTAGAGTTTCTAGCCTATCCAGCAGATACTCGACTCTGCATCGTCACTTTGATATCACGTTACATTTCAGTCACCAAGTCTCTCAGGGGCACGGAGAAAGCTTTGCTTATAAGCCACAAAAAGCCCCACCACAAAGTCACGGTGCAAACCATATCTAGATGGTTAAGGGTGGTACTGGATGCGGCGGGGGTGGACACTAATATTTTTAAATCTCACTCCACCAGGGCAGCATCCACTTCGGCGGCTAGGATGATGGAAGTACCCATGGACCACATCCTAGCCACAGCGGGTTGGAGCAATGAGAAGACATTTCAACGCTTTTATAACAAACCCGTGGCCTCTCCTGACTCTTTTGCAGGAAGAATTTTGAGTTCTGCTAAATAATTACCCTATATGGGATATATATTTTGTTTTGGTATGAATAAATACCTATTTTGTTTTTCAGCCAGTGTCATGTCTGAAATACGTTCATCCTCTTATCCCAGCATAGCAGTGTGTGAGCATGGGGTGTTCCAGGGCATGAAATCACAGAGCTTTGAAATCTTCACGTAGTCACTCACGTGACTCCGAAGTAAAATAGTAAGATTAAATGAGAACTTACCAGTTTGAAGTTTGATCTTTATTTTATGAGGAGTTACGATGAGGGATTACGTGCCCTCCGCTCCCAAACCCTCTATTATAAAGATCAACTGGTATGAAAGTTCTCTCTTATCTTACTATATTAGTCTACGTTGCTGTCTGTGATTTCACACCACTGCTTTGAAGAATGTCGCGCATGCATGCTGGCGGGGTCTTCACGTAATCCCTCATCGTAACTCCTCATAAAATAAAGATCAAACTTCAAACTGGTAAGTTCTCATTTAATCTTACTAATATAGTGTAACAGCTACAAAAAAAGTGCAGATTAAAAATGTGAAGAAAAATGTCCAAGGATTGTATTAAATTGTAAGGTCAGGAATTGATCATTCACTTTGAGAGGCCCATTTTGGAAGTTGTTAACGGCGTTAACAACTTCCAACAATCTCTGGTGCTTTTTGGAAGTATAATTGCCATCCGAATCTCTCATGTTTCCAGATGGAATGCTTTCTATGGTGCATCTGTGGATAATTTTAAGTCATTAGAGAAATACCAATTTCCTGAATAGCTTAATTGGTATGAATTATTAGCCGGGAGCCACCAAGAACGAAGGGGGACCGGACGAGGGACCGCCGATGGCCACATGTGGCAGCAGGCCTGGTTTTCCACTGCGAGCAGAAGATTCATAGATTGATAGAGTGTGGAACCAGGTCCTTCTGCCCAACTTGCCCACACCGGCTAACATGTCCCAGCTACACTAGTCCCACTTGCCTGCGCTTGGTCCATATCCCTCCAAATCTGTCCATCCATGTACCTGACTAATTGTTTCTTAAACAATGGGATAGTCCCAGCCTCAACTACCTCCTCTGGCAGCTTGTTTCATACACCCTTTGTGTGAAAAAGTCACCCCTTGGATTCCTATTAAATCTTTTCACTTTCACCTTGAACCTATGTCCTCTGGTCCTTGATTCCTCTACTCTGGGCAAGAGATTCTGTGTATCTACCTGATCTATTTCTCTCATCATTTTGTACACCTCTATAAGATCACCCCTCATCCTCTTGCGCTCCAATGAATAGAGACACAGCCGAATCAACCTCTCGCTGTAGCTTACACCCTGTAGTCCTGGCAACATCCTCATAAATATTTTCTGAACCCTTTCAAGCTTGACATTATCTTTACTATAACATGGTGCCTATAACTGAACACAATATTCCAAATGCGGTCTCCCCAACATCTTATACAATTGCAACATAATCTCCCAACTGCTATGCTCAATACTCTGACTGATGAAGGCCAATGTGAAAAAAGCCTTTTTGACCATCTTATCTACCTGCAACTCAACCTTCAAGGAACCATGCACCTGCACTCCTAGATCTCTCTGCTCCACAACACTACCCAGAGGCCTACCATTTACTGTGTAGGTCCTGCCCTTGTTAGACATTCGATTAGTTCGATTACCTTTTTGTAACTTTGTCAGTGCCAGAAATGTGGCAACTCTTGTGTGCAGCCCAGGTGAGATCCGCTATATGATTTTATTGAGTTGTGTGGAAAACAAAGCATTTCACTGTACCTAGGTATTTGTGACAATAAAGTATAATTGAATGAAAGAATCATTGAATCACAGCCTCAATTTGGTGGTACCAGGATATTCTTGGGGATATTTGCACTTACGAACTTGAAACACTTGAACATCTCCACATCAGCCTCATTGACACAAACTGGGATGTTCACCTCCCTTCCTGAAGCCGATGACCAGCTCATTTCCTTTGCTGTTTGCAGATGAGTTTACCATTATGGTTGGTATTATAATGTTGAAAGCGGACCTATAGTTAATAAACAGGAAGCAATAAATTCCGTGGCAGGTGTCCTTGTTATGCAGATGTTCCAGGAATGGGTGTAGGACTGAGGAGGTGTTGTCTACTATTGACCTGTTGCAATGATAGACAAATTGCAGTGGATTAAGACTACTTTAGATGATTGAATTAAGATGCACCATGACCAACCTCTCAAAACACTTCATAATGGTAGAGGTCAGAGTCATCATTAAGGCACAGGCTCTCTTGTGTTTTTTTTGGCACTGGTGATGATGGTCTTCTTAAAGCAGGTGGAGCCTGAGATTGAAGTTGGGAGAGTTTAAAGATGGCCATGAATACTGCTGCTGATTGGTCTGCAGAGCTTCTGAAGACACTGCTCAAACTGGGCCAGTCCCTTTTCAGGGGTTCACTGTCAGGAAAGCTGGTCTGACCATTGCGACATGTCCATTAAAGCAGTCAGTGAAATTACTCTGTTTCCTGCGTGTTCGTCAAGTGCTTTCTTGGCCACAGCATCAACGTGGTCAGACCAGGACAATTTGTAATTGATACAAAAACTCAAGAACTTGAAGCTCTTGACCATCATTCCATTAAGCTTCTGTTCATAACAAAAATGGAATATATTGAGCTCTTCAAGGAGGAAATCCTTGTTGCCAGCATTTGTGCCCGACCCCGCTTTTTAGTCCTTTATGGCATGAAAGCTTTGCCTCAAATGGCAGATGTCTGTGTGCTTAGTCTGGGACTCTAGTTTGGTCTAAGATTGTATATTGGCCACCCTGATACTTTATGAAGTCTTAGGCCTGGTCCTCACTCATCAGTAGATCTCGTGGTCCATCCATGTTTTCCAGGTGGGAATGCTCAGATTGACTTATCTACACACTTACTGATGAAGGCTGTGTTGGTCATGGTGGTGGTCAGGTTGGTTGCTGAGTCCTTAGACGCAGTCTAGTCCACCGAATCGAAGCAGTCACTTAATCTATATTACTAAAAGTAAGATCCTGACCACTTCCGACATTTCTGTTTCATGATTTTAGAAAAAATGCTGCCGCTTACGGCTGTGATTTTTGGCCAGCTTACTCGGAGTACCCCTCCGCTGCTCAGGACAAGAGGATTTTTCCCATCGATGAAACATAAAGGAGTTATTAATGTTTTTTAAATGTTGACATTCTCTCTGCTGCTCCTACTGGTGGGAGGGGGAAGGAATATAAAACCCGGAAGTGTTGTGCATCAGTCAGTCTCTGCAAGATGAGGGAAGTGAGAGGGTCACATCTCTCAGTCTGAGCTGTGAATAACACTGAACACATGTCTACTAACCTGTGAGTGTGGCTTTACTGACCTTGAGTGCCCTTAATGTGGTTTGAAAATGAAAATGTGGTTGGTTTGAAGTAAAAGCACTTCAAATGGTTGGTGGGGAGTTGGGTTGAAGTAAAAGCACTGAAAATGGTTGGTGGGGGGTTGGGTTGAAGTAAAAACACTGCAAATAGTGGTGTGGGGGTTTGGGTTGAAGTAAAAGCACTGCAAATGGTGGGGTGGGTTTTGGGTTGAAGTAAAAACACTGCAAATGGTGGGGTGTTGTTTTGGGTTGAAGTAAAAGCTCTGCAAATGTTGGGATGCAGTTTTGGGTTGAAGTTAAAGCACTGCAAATGGTGGGTGCAGTTTTGGGTTGAAGCAAAAGCATTGCAAATGGTGGGGTGGGGTTTTGGGTTGAAGTAAAAGCACTGCAAATGGTGGGGTGGGGTTTTGGGTTAAAGTAAAAGCACTGCAAATGTTTGGGTGGATGTTGGCTTGAAGTAAAACACTGCAAACGGTGGGTGCAGTTTTGGGTTGAAGTAAAAGTACTGCAAATGGTTGGTTGGGGGTTTGGGTTGAAGTAAAAGCACTGCAAATGGTTGGTTGGGGGTTTGGGTTGAAGTAAAAGCACTGTAAATGGTTGGTTGGTTGTTCGGTTGAAGTAAAAGCACTGCAAATGGTTGGTTGGGGTTCGGGTTGAAATAAAAGCACTGCAAATGGTTGGTTGGGGGTTCGGGTTGAAGTAAAAGCACTGCAAATGGTTGTTTGTCTGAACTTGATAACTTCCTATTTGCACTATATATTATTTTTTGATAAAATGCTACCACTTATGGCTGTGATTTTTGGCCATCTTACCCAGTCCCCCTCCGCTCATCAGGTGCAGAGGATTATTCCCATCAATGAAAGATAAATGTTATTAGTGTTTAAAAAATGTTGAGAATCTCTCTCCTGTCAATCACGCCATGATGGCCATACCTTTTCCTATGGGAGGGGGGAGGCATTATAAAACCTGAAGTGTGGGTGTGGCTCAGTAGCTGCATGATGGGGGAAGGAGAAGTCACGACTCTGTCTGAGGTGTGAATCAACTGAACAAACTGAATGTCTACTGAACTGTGAGTGCAGTGATGGTTTTATGGTGGTTTTATGATGGTTTCATCCTGCTTGAAATGGTATGAAACTGCACATGAATTTTCTGGCTTTGCACCCTGCTGGAAATGGTATGAAACTGCACTTGAATTTGGTGGCCTTGCATCCTGCTTCAAGTGGTATGAAATTGCACTTGAATTTGGTGGCCTTGCACCCTGCTTGAAGTGGTATGAAACTGCACGTGAATTTGGTGGCCTTGCACACTGCTTGAAGTAGTATGAAACTGCACTTGAATTTGGTGGCCTTGCACCCTGCTTAAAGTGGTATGAAACTGCACTTGAATTTGGTGGCCTTGCACCCTTCTGAAAGTGGTATTAAACTGCACTTGAATTCTGTGAACTTGCACCCTGCTTGAAGTGGTAGGAAACTGCACCTGAATTTGGTGGCCTTGCACCCTGCTTGAAATAGTAGGAAAATGGATTTGAATTTGGTGGCCTTGCACTCTGCTTGAAATGGAATGTCCATACTAGCCCTCTGGAGTTCAGTTCTTTCAGCCCACTACACCCATACCAGCACGCCAGAAAGCTCCCCCTCCCCCCCCCCCCCCCCCCCCCAATGGCCACCAATATTGGAACAGGTGGAGAGGTGGAATATTGAGTTGGGGGACCAGCCCTCCCGTGTGAACATGGAACCCAATGGGTCCCACTTAGTCTAGTACCTGTTATATTCTGGACAGCAGAATTAATAATAACTTACATGCAGGTTGCCTGGATCACGAGAGAGAGTTTTATAACCCAACATTCTCTGCTTATATATAACAGCAACTCATTAACATATACATGAATACATTACAATACCCTATCTGTTTCCTCAGGCTTACTGTACTGGATCCTCACAATTAGTTTCTGCTTATAGGCTGTTGCTGTCTGCATGAAAGACTCATTCACCAAGCTGTTCAACCTTTTGCACTCTGTTTTCATTAAACATCGTCATAGGAAATGAATTTGCAGGATGTTTATTGATGCTCTAAGCGGCAGTCCTATCAAAAGACCTTTGTTCAACCTTAAAGTGACTCATTTGGCCTCAAAATAATGGAATACATGATGGCTCAAGCTTTGTTTATTAGAAAGTTTGCAAAATAAATACAGCTCAGCTGGAAAAAATGGTAATTGCAGAGATTGGTCGCCATGTCAGGAGAGAGTTGAAATAATTTAATTTCCTGAAGCCTCAAGGTTATCCTCTGATTACTGTATATTGCTGGGATTTTTGCTTGTGCACATGTGTGCAGATTTTAAATCATGCCTCCTCTCCTCAGTCATCTACCTTGGAAATCATCACATTACTATTGCCAATAGCCACCAGTTTGTTTATATTACCTTGCACACGGAGAAAAAAATATTATAAGGTGTTTTGCAGAAGCACAGGGGAATAATGGATGTCACATCATCGAATGGTTAGGTGGCTGACTAGTAGCAACTCTGGAGAAAAGGAATTGGTGATGTTTAGAGGTATGAATAGGTTCAGAACAAATCAGAGCCAGCACTGCTGACCAAGGAAAGGTGGATCCCACAATGTGTAGGAAAGAACTGCAGATGCTGGTTTAAATCGAAGGTAGACACACGAAGGTGATATCAAAGTGATATTTGGATGCAAACAGTGCAACTGGCAGGATGACTAGGGTGCCGGAGATATGGAGAGAGAGGGATTGCAGGGATTACCTGAAATGAGAGAAATCAAAGGTAGCAAGCCATGTCCACTATGAAAACTATTACCCTTTTCATTCCCCTTCTGAGTTTGACTGGCAACGTTATCTCCCAGGTCATTTCCTCTTCAAAGATGCAAGAACAGGAGCCTACACCGACAGAAATCATATTACAATAGGATATGGGGGAAATTCCAACAGGGATCCCAGCCCCTTTAAGGGTTGGATACTCAAAATTCATGGGCAAAGATGAAAATAACTAGGACCAATGAGTTGTCCAGCAAGGATATGTTTTACGCACACTATATTCTGAAGCACTTCACAAACACTATCAAATGATTTTTAAGTACTGTTACACACCATGTTTTTACTAATATTACCATTGAACAACTATTATGAACAGCACTTCTATTTTACTTCGGAGTCATATGAGTGACTATGTGAAGAAGACCCCGCCAGGTGCATGGTCGACATTACGTCGACGCATGTGGCACCGACAGGATGGAGAACGCAGCTCCCACCAGCGGTAAGTTTAACCCACTGTCGAACTATCTTGCGAGTGTTTTTAAACTCTGTAAGTCTGCAGAGCCAGGTAGAGTGTTCATGTATTTTGGAAAAAAAAATAAAACTCTGTAAATCTGGCTCAAAATACGGATCCAGCTATAGTATAAGTATTTTTAACTGCGGTAATTGAATGGGAAGCGCTGGAACCGCAGTTTCCCATTTAGATTGGATCAGGAGATAAGGGCTGCTTTAAAAGCCGGTTCCCGCTATTTACCGCTATTTAGATCGGGTTTGGAGATAATGGCTGCGCTAAATGCCGGATCCAAATACCCACAATTTGTAAAATAAAGTCTGCTCTAAGTATATGTTACCAGATGCAGTTTTCCTTTATGGAAATGTATATAACCCTGTGTGATATTGAGGTTAATACAAATATTCTGCAAGCAGAATGTGCCTGGCAGAATTACAATTTTAAACAAATGGTTTATGCACAAATACAAAACAGTAAAGAAGTAACTCTCCTCCAAGGGAGGACAAGAATGTGGGGAAGGCTGGAAATGGAGAAAATGCTCCACACTTGACTTAGTCAAGGGTTCTAAGACCCATGTATGTCTTCCTGTAAGGCAGGCTCCAAAGGAGTTTCCATATGCTGAGTATGGTGCCTATGAAAATTGGATTCTGATTCTCCAGTACCTTGGTTAGGTCTGGATGAGGTCCCTAGAGCAAGATAAAATGCTCCAAACTCTAATCAGTCAAGGGTTCTAAAGACCCATGAGATTCTAAGGCAGGCTCCATAGGAGTTTCCATACACTGAGTATGGTGCCTATAAAGAATGAGAATCTCATTCACCAGTGCCTTGCATAGGTCTGGATGAAGTCCTTAGAGCAAGATAAAATGCTCAAAACTCTACAGTCAAGGTTTCTTAGACCCATGAGATTCTAAGGCAGGCTCTGAGGGAGTTTCCATACACTGAGTATGGTGCCTATGAAGAATGAGAATCTTGTTTACCGGTGCCTTGTATAGGTCTGGATGAAGTCTCCCTAGAGCAAGACTCGGGAGTACCAGGGCAGGATGAAACTGACCCTGAATCTGGTGTCCCTACTTATGTGTATACACCAGAGCACAATAGAAATGCTCCGGGTGTTCCCGATGTAGCACCAAGTTTTGCTATATTGGTATGGACTGGTAAGGATATGGATGAATCTGGCGGCCAACATTATTTGGTTTTTCACCTACTCCAAGAAACTGTTATGACTTAAACAGTAAAAAATATATAAAACACCCATCCATTGTGCCTTGCTCAGCGTGCCAACAGTAACTCAGTAATTGGGCACCCATGAGTGTAATGATGCGAGGACAGGAAATGTGTTCCAGTATGTCCTCTAGCTGATATTCAGTTGGCATCATTGTATTTGGGGAAGACATACATGGGTCGATAATGTCCAATCCTTTTAAGACATGCTTGCGTTACTCTGCAAAGCATATTCAAACCCAATTGTATGATGAAAATTGCCATTTGGCTAACATTATACCCAAAAAATGCAGGATTATGTGGTCAAGCTATAACCAGATTTATGATTGATGAAAAACTGCCGAAACAATTAAGGATATTTTCCTTATAAAACTTCCCATCCCTGCTTTGAGAAAACAAACAGGTTGAATACGAACCCCTACATTAAGAGAAGGTACAGAAGTACAGAAACGTCATTCCATCACACATGGAATTTCTGGGAAACAACCTCTGGTTGGTTGTAAGATTACAATTGTTTTGTAATTCTGCATTAAATCTGATCGGCTTGGTGTTTGAATGTACCAGGAACTCGTCAGGTAGAGTTAATATATCCCAAACACAAGTATGGGGGTTGCAGACTCATTCTGGGACTCACAAACTTAAATTTATAGTTCAGTATAGGCATTTTAAAAAGTACACTTCAACACTGTAATGAAGTTGTTATCACAAGGCTGCTATATGGCTATTATTAGACCTAAAAAAGATGCCTTATTATTCAGGTACTTAAATTAATTGGATGGGTCAGCTGAAGGAATTACCTAATGGGTTAAATTCAGCCCTCAGATTGTTCACACAATTATTGAAACCAGCACTGGTGTTAATGAGGGCTCAGAACCACATTGTAATGATTTATCTAGAGGATATGTTAATTGTAAATGGGGGACAGCTGAAGAACTGGGTTCAGCAACCATAAACCTATTGAAAGGCTAAGGTTCTGTACATCCAAACAACATGTAAGTTACAGGCATTCCAAACAATTGATTATTTGGGGTTTGGCTTTAATACAGTTGATATGTCAGTAACTTTATCAACAATTAAGGTATTGCCTTGGTAAAAAACATTATCCCATCATCCAAGAAGTAGCTACGGTTACTAATAAAGTGATAGCAGCATTCCTGCTGTCGAATTGGGACCTGTGCATGATCAAAGTCTGAAAAGACCAGAGTATAAGCGTAAAAAGCGTGCAGGTCATTGATTAGGTCCATGCAGTTACCAACTAAAAAGGTTGAGCTGATGCAATGATGGATTCTCAATGTTGCACAAGTTACTAGAAATAAAGATGTGCTTGTTCAGCAGTCTTCAGTGTTATTACAGACTTTTGTGAGTGCTCTTAGATGGGGAGCCAAGGACAGCGATACAAGTTGTGGTGGTCGATGGACTGTCCAAGACAATTTAATTCTCCAAACACATGGTATGAATGATTTGGGGGCATTTTTATGCATTGATAGCTGTTTGTTCTACCATAAAGAACTTACATGTTCAATTACGAGTACACAATACCACAACTGTGGGAGAAGACAATATTGTGGTAGGACAACAGATCACAAAAGTTCAATGACAATACAGAATGAATGTTAAAATTAAAAAAGTTTCAAATAGACTATCAGACAGCATGAGTACCAAATGTTGATCTGTTGTGTCTGGATTAAATCTCCAGTGGTCTAAATTTGTCCCGTGGGAGCCAGATCCAGGAGCATTAGCGGTGGATGCTTTCTCGCTACATTGGGGAAGTATAGTATTTTATGTTTTCCCCATTTTTGCCTGATTAGGCAATGTGTCACCAAAATAGAGCAAGTCTCCGCCGTAGGCATTTGGTGGTTCCAAACTGGTATTGCTTCTCGGTCTTTTGGCTAAGATCAAGGTAGTACATATTCTTATCTGTTAAATGTCTGATACATCCCTTATCTAGGGACCATTACTACACAGCCATTGTTCCCTTTGGTGCTCAGAATCATGATTCATGACAAATCCCAGGTGCAGTAATTGTTGGTGCATCCAGTAACAACGAAGTCATCCATTACATGACCATATTAATTGTTAATCTGCAGGTTCTGATGGAATGTCGGATAGGACCATGGATGTCATAACTGCAGCTTGGAGAGATAGCACTAAGAAACAATATATGTTTCATATAAGGAATGGGAAATCCTTTGTATACAGTCAGATATATTTGAGCATACTGCAAACATATTGGATGTATTGGAGTTCCTTGCTATGTTGCACCTGAGTTAAAGTACCATGAATGGATCTCGGAGTGTTTGTCCTCCTATTTAGGACAATTTCAGAATGACAATTTATCGGGTCTCATCCGTTTATATCCCGATTATGAGAGGAATTTTAATAAAATCCTACCAAACCCAGATATACAGAAATCTGGGATGTCAGTATAGTTCTCACATTGATTCGGCAATGGACTCCAATTATGTCACTGTCTTTTCAGAAGTTAATATTTAAAATGGTTATGCTCATGCCATTAATATCAGCACAATGAGTACAAACATTACAAATGTTGTGGTTAGATTGTATGCAGTTGTCTGTCGATAAAATAATGTTTCATGTCAATGATCTAAGCAAGCAAAGTAAGCCAAGAAAGGTTGGAACCAATGTAATTTTTAAGACATACTCTGTCAATTAAACATATTGTGTGTTTAAGCATCTGACTTAATATATATTGAATTAAGAGTCTCCGAGATTGTGAGACACCAATGTTCATTACTCACAAGAACTATATAAGAAGTGACAGTACAAACTATTCTAGATGAATAAACAGGTTCTGGATTAACTGAAGTAGACACTGATGTGTTAAATCTCACTCCACAAGCGCAGTATCAATGTGAAGGATGCACCTGCAGGATGTGCTGCTCGACCAAATTCTGGAGATCGCAGGATGGTTGAAAGAAGAAACATTCCTAGATTTATGATAAACCTGTTGTTACAGTGCCAGGGTTGCACATGCTGTGTTGGGTTCTGTTCAAAATTGTTTGCTTTGTTGCATATGATTTGTTATTTCCCCTGGGATAGAGGGGTTATTATTTTTATTTTTATTATTAAAATATTAAAATATTTATTGCATAATTTCAAGCAATATATATTATGTACTCACTACGGTGTCAACTGAAGCAGTGTGTCGTATGGAATGATCTATGGCATGAAAATCACAGAGCTTTAAAATCTTCACGTGGTCACTCACGTGACTCCGAAGTAAAATAGTAAGATTAAACGAGAACTTACCTGTTCAAAGTTTGATCTTTATTTTATGAGGAGTTACGATGAGGGATTACATGCCCTCCACTCCCGACCCTCATAATCTAAAAGATCATCTGGTAGTTCTAGTCTTGTATGAGCCTTACTATCTTACTTCGGCTATTGGTTCTGCGTTTTTCATGCCGCTGCTTTGAAGTATTCCGAGCATGCTCCTGGCATAGTCTTCGTCACGTAATCCCTCATCGTAACTCCTCATAAAATAAAGATCAAACTTCGAACAGGTAAATTCTCATTTAATCTTACTATTTTATTTCACATCTTTGTCTTCATGGAATCTACATGGCTGCTTAGCCAACACTTCCCAGGATTTATTTGCAAACAGGACATACTTAAGTAGCAGCAGCAGACCTGGCATCCCATGACGTCATCTATATTTATGCACTGAGTGGTTCACAGTTATCTAATACAAAAGATGTTGTGTAGAAAGGAACTGCAGATGCTGGTTTACACCGAAGATAGGCACAAATGTTGGAGTAACTCAACGGGTCAGGCAGCATCTCTGGTGAAATGGAATAGGTGATGTTTCAGGTCGAAACCCTTCCTCAGACTCAGAGAGTCAACGATGGGGAAACTAGAAGTAGGGGGATGTACAGAACAAAGCAGAACCTGCATTGATGTCTCAGGAAAGGTACATTGTTAGCTGGGGATGAGGTGATAATGAAGGAATACAAATAGTGAAATTAGCAAAAGGACTAGCGTGGGGGCTGGATGAAAAGAGAGTGATGCAAGGGTTACTTAATGTTAGATAAATCAACATTCATGCCATTGGGTTGTCAGCTGCCCAAACAAAATATGACAATTTTTGGTCATTGAATGTTGAAGAGAGCAAACTCATGTCTCCATCATCTCCAAAGGGGGCATGTTATTCTCATTCATGAACTGTCACAGATTCTTTAGTCTGCACAGTCTCTACATCTCCTTATGGAATATCCCTGATGTGCCTCCAAATGTAACTGCCTGTCTTCTGCCAGGCAGCATAAACAATAAGACACCAGGGTGATGCAAGATATTTAACTGGGAGCACTCTGGGGCAGTCTAAAATGGTCCAAGCAGCAGAATTGTTTAATAATTGGTCTGGTGGAAGGCGATTCCTTGTTGTAGCAGCATGCCCCTGGTGCATTTGGATGATGCATTGATTCTATCAACTATTATGATGGTGGCACATGTAATTCCCCAGAAGAAACTTACTACAGCTCCTCCATGATTCAAGAGCATGTCAGTGACAAGATGAAGCTACACTAGACATGTGTTAAGCACTACAATCTGCCAGAGACTTGCTGGAGAGGGTTTGGATCTGTTGACGCACATTATTTAAAATACACTTATAGAGTCATACAGTGTGGAAACAGGCCCTTCGACCCAACCGCCAACAATGTCCCAGCTACGCTAGTCACACTTGCCTGCGCTTGGTCCATATCTATCTAAACCTGTCCTATCCATGTACCTGTCTAACAGTCTCTTAAATGATGGGATTGTCCCAGTTTCAACTACCTCCTCTGGCAGTTTGTTCCATACACCCACCACCTTTTGAGTGAAAATTTAACCTCTCGGATCCTATTAAATCTTTTCCCCTTAACCTTGTACCTATTTTCCATGGTTCTTGATTCCCCTACTCTGGGCAAGAGACTGTGCATCTACCCAAACTATTCCTCACATGATTGTGTACACCTCTATAGGATTCCCCCACATCCTCCTGTGCTCCATGGAGTAGAGACCCAGCCTACTCAACCTCTCCCTTTTGGCTCACAACCTCTAGTCCTGGCAATATCCTTATAAATCTTTTCAGAACCCTTTCAAGCTTGACAACATCTTTCTTATGTCATAGTGCCCAAAACTGAATTCTAAATGCATTCACCAATGTCTTATACAACTGTAACATGACCTCCCAACTTCTATACTCAATACTCTGACTGATGAAGACTAAAATGTCAAAAGCCATTTTGGCCTTATCTACCTGCGACTCGACCTTCAAGGAACCATGCACCTGTACTCCTACATCCCTCTGCTCCATAACACTACCCAGAGGCCTACCTTTTACTGTGTAGGTCTTGTCCTTGTCCGTGCATGATGTAGGAAAATGCAGATTTACAGCATATCAATATAATTTACCACATAGCATTGTGCAGTTTGAATCACTGCAGTGGGCAAACCATAATAGTTTTTCACCCAATGTGTCGGAAGGAACTGTAGATGGTGGCTTAAACTGAAGAAAGAAAACAAAATGCTGGATTAACTCAGCGGGACAAGCAGCATCTCTGGAGGGAAGGAATGTGTGATGTTTCGGGTTGAGACCCTTTCTTAGACTCAATGGGTGACCCGAAATGCCCCCCATTCCTTCTCCCCAGAGTTGTTGCCTGTCCCGCTGAATTACTCCAACTTTTTGTGTCTATCATAGATTGTACCCAATCTCCCCCCAACCCCCCCCCCCCCCCCTCATGCACACTGTTTGTCCACCTGCTGGAACTTCAACTATAGATATGCCTTGGCTTAGCAACATTCAAATTACAATGTTTTACTATAACTCCATACACTTGAGGGTATGTGTCTTTAACTTACATGGCTATTTTTTATAATGAATAGTGTTCTACTATCCACCCAATGGATTACCCTGTACTCATATACACATCATATATTTCATAAAATGTGACATAGAAAATATATTTTTCCTGGAACACATCCTTTCTGTAAATCAAAAATGTCCATCAAATTCATTTTGGCAAGATCAAAGCCATTAATCACAGGCCATTGACTTTGCACGCTTCACAAACTCATTTATTATTTATCTATCTTCCTGATACATGTTTTCATCTCACTGTCTTAGACCAAACTAAAATGTTCATAACCTAAGTTTTTTTATCTGTCCCCTAGTTGAGTTTCAGGCATACACCTATCCCATCACTAAGACCACCTATTATTACCTCTCCAATTTCTCACTTGTTATGACTTCCAAGTCACTGAATGCACATGCAATTAATTTTGTATCTCTGAACAACCTTTTCGTTCTTGTTCCACAAGCAAGTATTATCTGTTTATCCGGACCAACAGAGGTTTACAGCCACGGAGAGGAGTCGAACGTCATCGGAAAGGCGCTGCCTTTATCACCTGCAAAGCTGGCCTCAGAAGTCGGCTATGGGTATGTGTCTGCAGGCTCCAGCCATGGGCTGAATTGCTGAGCCCTGGCTGCAGGAGGCCAATTCGACCTGCCGATCAGACAGAGCAGCCCCTACGAGGTCAAGATCGGACGCCTCACCTGGTCTAGGTGTCACATTTTCAGAGGGACTTCTGGGGCGCTGGGATTTCAAGCGGAATTTTGTCCAGTTTAAAGGAGGTACAGAATCATCAATTACTGGAAAATCATCAGTGGACCTAATATATATATTTGTACATATATTGTTTTGTCAGCTAGGATAGGGGTTACCATGTGTCCAAGGTTTCCTCAGTATTTTCACAAAGTTGCATGGATTCTTCCATGCAGATTCTTCCATGCAACTGTGGAGACCATATTATTGTACGGGTGTGAGGCATGAACACTCACTCAAGCACTGTCCAAGTCTCTCGATAGTACCTACACCCGAATGCTCAGATAAGTTCAAAATGTCAGTTGGAACGACCACATCACCAACGCCCAGCTCTATGGGGAGATTCCACCTTTTTTATTTATTTATTTATTTATTTATTTATTTATTTATTTTTGATAGGGACAGATACAAAAACATAGATACACTTGAAACAGTCATCTGATGTATGCATCATAGTGTTTTTAGCCTAAGCTAATTCGCAATACTTGTCCCTAGTACCTCTGACCGAGAAGATCAGGTCAAGAAGGATGAGGCTCGCTGGTCACTGCCACTGCCACCCAGAAATGCCAGCAAACAAGGTTGTCCTGTGGGAACCCACCCATAGAAGGCATGACACGGGACGGCCAATCAAAACGATACTGAAGACTTTGATGGAAGACACATATGTAGAGACAAAAGAGGAGCTTGCCAGCTGCATGGAGGACAGAGATGTGTGGTACGTCTGTCACTGTGCCCGTCGGAAACCAGCACCACTGTGTTGCTAACGTTTTCAATGATGATGATTCACAAAGTTAATTCTGAATCACCCAAAACACTTGATTATGTTGGATATGAGTCCGAACAATACAATGGGCCTCCGCTAACAATGAATGTTTGTGAACGTTACATGAGATGAACTGTTAAAATCTAAAATTAATATTACAATTAAGAAAAAGAATATATATGTACGTTTTATATACACTCAAAACAATTAAACTTACAAATTAATAAAATATTCAATTTCTCTTTGGCTTCAGCCAATTGTATTCCTTCAATGCATTCCACTTGCAGGAAGTCTAATTGAATTAGCTAAATAGACATATTTCATTGCCAAAGAGATGATAAATCCTCAGATTACACTAAGGAATTAACCAATACAGTTTGGGTATCCTAGGGCTGGGGTTTTGGTTTATGTCAAACTGTACTTGGAAATTTCCTTATTTCCTTATGCCATTCAGCCCATCAAGTCTGTGTCAGCTCTTTCTATGACCTAATTTCCCGGCTAATTTTCCCTGTAACCTACCCTCCCCACATTACAAGCAATCATACCCGTTACATGCACTGGAGACAGAGGCCAAATAACTCTTTCATGCTGGAAGGCTGTCAGATCTACGTAGATCACTGATATTTATGCAGAAAGATAGAGCCATTTGGGATGATCTTAGAAATCAGCCTGTTGAACCTCCTCTGCTTCTGTATATTTTTATTCATTTAAATGGACAAAAATTGTGTTGACTATTATTGATGAGGCCTCAGCAGCAGCGTATACAACCAGTACAATACGTTTGGTACAATACAATACTGGTACAATAAAACAAAACATTTAGATAGGTACATGGGTAGGGTAGATTTAAAGGGATATGTACTGTAGATGGGTCATGTTGGTCAGCTTGGGCAAGTTGGGCTGAAGGCCTGTTTCCACGCTGTATGACTTTATTATGCTATTTACAACCTCCAGCCTGAAAAGGGTCGACTTACCCCAACTTTTTGTTTTCTATACAACAGTTGTTTTTCATTCAATGCTGAAACACTTCCTCAAATAGACTGAACTTCTCTTAAGTTGCACCTTGTCAAATGTCTTTTGGAGGGATGGGCAAGGTGATGAAAAAGATGGACGAGAATATTTACATCGAGATGTTGTGCAGCTGGGAACCAATAAATTTCATCAGCATTGGGATTATGGGTGAACAGGGCACAGTTCAAGTTTCAACTAGCACTTTTCCAGAGCAGTACATGATTAAAAGAAAGTCTTTAGGTCAATCCCATTGTCAAAGAACAATCTTCTGAAGTTCAGTTGTCTCTAATGATTTTAGAATTCTTGGATTTATTCCGGTGTTCCTCCTCCATGAGTCTGGGAAGCGATTTACAACTGTACTGTCATGAAGATAACAAGATAGATTGGTCTGTTATTCTGAACATCATGGTCGCAGTTTTTAATTGAATGGGAGACACTGGGAAACACTAAGTGTATAATGCAGCTGCATCTCTGTTAAGTTGATTTTTAATAGATTTGTATTTCATCACAGTGTGTACATTGTGGGGATCCTCAAGCGTTAGTGAAGGGAAAGTAATTTAAAGCATATAAGTGGTTTACAGACCATGTTTCATTTAAATTATATGCATCAAATTTGTTTTACAGCTTCGGGATCAATTCTCAAATAGGATTCTTGCAAAAGATTAAGCAATAATCCTCCATAATCTTCATAAGACTAACTAGCAATTAAAAAATATATATCATAGATGTATTCAACACTGCTTATGAATATTATTTATAATTGCCATGCATAGTTGATGCATAATTCCCATCCTATGCTATTGCCAAAAATGAATGAGATGGACATCCTTAAATGTTTACCTCCAGGGTTTTCCATCACTGTGAGTCAGAGGCAGTTTCCCTGCTGAATATCTCACTTATGAGCTTAACCATGTACAGGTGAATAGAAAATTCAATGTACCCAAGAAGCCACAAACTGTGGTAGAAGATGCCACAGATTGCCAAAGTGATTATGATTAGCAATGAGATATGCAATGCTGGAAAATAAAAAAGCAAAAACTGCTTTTCTCATTTGCTTTTTGCTCTTGTTATTTAATTAACCTTTATTTTGGAATGGTCTAAATGTAGAAACACGGAACTGCAGATGCTGGATAATACACCAAAGGGCACAACATGCTGGAGTATCTCAAGTAGACTGAGAGATGCTACCTGAGCTGCTGAGTTACTGTGACCTGTTGTGTCCTTTTGGCATGGTCTACTCTCCCTAAGATGAGTGAATAAATGCAGCATTTACATCCTATATGGCATCACATTACTTGGGTCTTTGCTAACAATACAACAATGTACAACTTGGAAGCCATGTTGGCTTTGTTGCAAAACCGCACCTTTGGTAAAAAATCAATGCAATACAAAAAATAGAACATAGAGCAGGATAGCACAGCAACAGGCATTTTCATGTGACAATAAACTAAACTAAACTGAACAAAATGAAACAAAAGTAAACTAAACTTCTACCTACACTGTCTATGCCAACCATTATGCTAAGTCAAATAAATCTCTTCTGCCTGCAAATGATCCATTACCCTCCATTCCCGGCATATTGACATGCCTATCTAAACGTTTGAAATACCACTATCATATCTAATCATCACCCCTGGCAGTGCATTCCCGGCATCTACCACTGTTCTTGTGGAAAAAAAAATTACCCTGCACATCTATCCATCTTCTATCTATCTATACTATTACTAAAACTCTCATCTTGACCACTTCCGTTCTGCATTATAATTAAATTTGCACAAAAACACTATGCTATATCGCTAGGATTTTTTTTGCCATCTTACTCACTGTTCTCCTCGGCTCCAAGCCACCAAGTTTTGTTCTGATCGATGAAATAATAGAAAAGTTATGAAGATTTAAAAAATTGTGAGATCAGCAGACCTCGCCTGTCAGTCTCCCTTCTGGGGGTGAGGAGAATAAAGCCTTGGAGGCGGAGCATGAGTCAGTCAGCCCAGTAGCTGTGAGTGAGAGTTGAGTTCAGAACTGAGCCCACGAGCCATTAGTTAGTGAACTGTGAGTCTACAAGCCATGTTGAGTGAACTGTGAGTACAAGACATGGCTCAGTCCAGAGGCCGCGCTCAGTCCAGAGGTCGCACTCAGTCCGGAAGTCGCGCTCAGTCCAGAAGTCATGCTCAGTCCAGAAGTCAGGTGTGAGTATAGTCAACAGTTTTACGGTCATATGTCCCAGATGTGTGCGTGTGATGGATGGTATATGTGAGTGTGTGAGAGATGGAGGATGTGTGTATGTGAGATGGACGGTGTGTGTGTGTGTGTGTGAGATGGAGGGTGTGTTTGTGTCAGATGGAGGGTGTGTGTGTGAGTGAGGTATGGAGGGTGTGTGTGTGCATGTGTGAGAGATGGAGGGTGTGTGTGTGTGAGGGTGTGAGGGTGTGAGGGTGTGAGTGTGTGAGGGTGTGAGTGTGTGAGGGTATGTTTGGTGGGGGAGCTGTGAGATGGCTGCCCTGCCAGCAGCGTGTTAGTATTTTCTACTTTTTTGTTTATTTTAGTATGTCCAAATGTGCGTTTTAATGTCTCTCGTTGTGTCTTGTGTGGGGGGTGGTGAGGGGGGGTTAGGGGGAAACCACTTTCAGTAACCTCCTCCATGGGGAGGTTACTTTTTCCATGTCACCTCCCTCGCAGCCTAACACCAAGGATTGGTGCAGCCTTTCCCGGAGTCGGGCCCAGAGCTGCAACAGTGGGCTAGCCCACGGACTGCTGAGCCTGAAGCTGCAGTCTGCGGAGCTTCAAGCCGCTGGGGCAGCATCCGGAGCCTGTGAACCCTCGTTAGAACCCCCAGAGAAGAAGTGGGATCCCTCACCAGGGATCCATGAAGAAACGCTCCGGCTGCCGGTGTGCGGCTTACATCGTCCTGAAGCCGCGGTCTCCGGTAGGGAAGCACCGATTCAGGACTTACCTTCCAGATGACTGCAGAGGTTTTGGCCCTGACCACGGGAGAAAAATGGAGGAGGACTGACTATACTTTGTGCCTTCCACCACAGTGAAGAATGCTGTGGTGGATGTTTGTGTTATATTTTTATTGTGTATTGTGTGTTCTTTTTTATTGTACCGCTGCTGGCAAGTTCATTTCATTGCACTTTATTGTGTATTGTGTATGTGATGAAAAAATCTGATTGATTGGTTGATTGATTGAGTGTGTGAGAGATGGAGGATGTGTGTGTATGTGAGTGTGTGTGTGTGTGAGAGAGGGATGGAGGGTGTGTGTGTGTGTGATAGAGGGTGTGTGTGTGTGATGGAGGGTGTGTGTGTGTGTGCTTGTGTGTGAGTGTGTGTGTGAGATGAAGGGTGTGTGTGTGTGTGTGTGAGAGATGGATGGTGTATGTGTGTGAGGGAGATGGAGAATGTTTGTGTGTGCGTGAGTGAGATGGATCAAACCGACCAACTGGTTGCTCAGCACTTCAACTCCCCCTCTCATTCTGTATCCGACCTCGCTGTGCTGGGCCTTCTCCACGGCCAGAGTGAGCAACACCGCAAATTAGAGGAACAGCACCTCATATTCCGCTTGGGGAGTCTGCATCCTCTGGGCTTGAACATTGAATTTTCTCAATTCTGTTAACCCTTGCTGTCTCCTCCCCTTCCCACTTCTCCCCCAGCCCTCGGGCTCTTCCTCCTCCTTTTTCCATTCTTCTCCCCGCCCCCCCCCCCCCCCCACCTCCCATCAGTCTGAAGAAGCGTTTCGGCCCAAAACGTTGCCTATCTCCTTCGCTCCTTAGATGCTGCTGCACCTGCTGAGTTTCTCCAGCCTTTTGTGTACCCTCACAGATGATTTGTTAACTCTGATGCACATGGAGAAAATTAGTTAACATAAGATGTAGAATCTGACATAGAATAACCTGCCCTAACAGAAGATGAGATGCTGCTGCTCAAGCTTGTCTTGTGCTGTGTTATAACTGTGCAGGAATCCACAGCGAGACAGAAGAGACTGGGAGTGGGTTAGATAATTAATGTGGCAGGCAACCACAGTAGAAGGTCAGGGTAGTCTCTGTAGATTCACAAACTCTTCACAATTAGATTAGTAGAAATGCATGTGAGTTGCTGAATCACCTTAAAACACTGTTTGGGTACTTGTGTAGTGGGAAAGGAAGAAGTAAAGAGACAGTGTTTTACATCCCCTGCAGTTGGAGATGCCTGAAGAAAGAGTGGTTGATGAAGACAGTGGAGCAGGTAGAATTCACAAAAGGAGACATCCTTTTTGAACTTGTAAAAAAAAAGGGAGGCAAGCATGTATCTGGTGGGGGGAAATCTCGTTGAATGTATGAACTAGGGAGTTTGATTCCTTGTATTTAAACAAAGTGACTACTGTGTTTATGTCCCTTGTGATCGGTAGAGAAATGTTTCCAATTTGAGAAATATTCTGAGACCGTAACTTAGTTTATAAAAGTTTATTTTAAAACATTTTGTTTCTACTCCTTGCCTCTATTAATTAAACTTAGACTCACGCTAAGCTTTTTAGCAACCATCACAACTTGTCATGCCACCTTCAATGAATTGTTCCATATTCCTCCGGTCTCTGTTCTTGCCTTACATTTACATCATCTCTCCATAATTTATTTCCTACAAAAATGTATCTCAAACATCTCATTTAAAATTACACGACCAATTTTCTGAGATAATTCATTGGGCTATCTGTTTTCTTAATCATTCTTCGATGCTCATTACTTCCTGGATTCCTGAGATTAATGCCGTCTCCAAACAAAATTGTGCATTTTTATTTTTGTTCAGATCATTAATACAGATCAAAAGAGTGGTCTGATTTTGTTTAATTACCTGCAATTAGAGAAACAATTACTCAATATTAATCCCTTCTTTCTCCCCTTTTGCCAACTTTGCATCCACACTACACTGTTCCTTTGGTCTCATGGGGTTTAATTGTGCTAACAAGCTTATTCTGCGGTACTTCATCAACCTCTTTTTGAAAATCTATATTCAACTCATCAACCACACAGCTTGATTCTCCAACGAATTATGAACCTGGCATTTATCATAAGTCACCTTTTTCTGTCTCTCTAAATTCTACATCATCAGTCATCTGTGAGCACTGGCTTTGAGTTCCCTTCTTGCTCACCATCATGTCTCATGGGAGGGTATCCACTCTGTACAAGAACTATCTCTCATTTAAAGGCTATCTAATAATCAAATAGCATTTTTGCCCAGCAAATTATTAACTTCAGTCCATATGGACCCGGTTGCTTTATAATTCCGTGACATTATTCCATCTTCATTTAAGTATGTTGATCTTTGATTGATTATCTTTGTCTCCATTGCTGTTCAAACCCTAAAGTAATTGTGATTATATTTTCCACAACAGAAACATACTCTGGCTGTCCTATCTCATTCCTGTAGGTCTATATCCACTGCTGCTTTCTATCTCATGGGCCAAAGAATGCACACTGACAAAGCTTCTTGCATACATTTCAATAATTTATTCTTTCACTGTCTTTTTACACTGCTGCTCTCAACATTTTATTCGGATAAGTGCAGTCTCTATATTATTATGAAATTTCGGTTCTTGCATCTTTTTCACAATTTGCCTGCACATTTGCCTCTTGATTTGCTTTCTACTATGTGGTTCCTTATAGTATGTTCTCACTTTAGTTGCTCTTTAGCTGTAGTCAAATAGATTGCATTGTTTTGTTGGAACCTTTGGTGGAGGAGATAGAGAGGAGAGATGTGCAGTGGACACTAGGGGCACTCCCGAGTCATACACGGTTGAATGCACAATTGGGGACGGTGCTGACAGTCAAGTGGTCAATGATCCCCGTGCTTTGCAGTTTGAAGATATCACATATATATATATATCACTATCACATACTATCACATAATATCATACAAGAAACTGGATGTGGGGTGTCAGGAACCAATGGGAACCCCATTAAGCTTTAAGACTCAACAGTGTTGAGCCTCAGCTACAAATTCACCATCACAATGTCCACATCTGAGAAAAAGAGGATATACCAGAGGTCCACAGATTATCACCATCATTATGAAGGGAGAGTAGTAAGCTGGTCACTCAGAGAGGTCTCCCCCCTGTGTGCCTCAGAACAAGTCATCACCAGGACCTGCTCAACTATCTACCACTCCCAGTGATCAGGTACAACTCCCAATATCACAATATGGTTCAATTAATCCCGAGCAACAATGGACATGTTCTTCACTATGTAACGACTCCAAGAGAAAGAGGGCAGCATCAACCACATGGCCATTCTCAACCTTAATACAATCTTTGACTTCATCAACCAGGTGGATAGTGGGACACACGCCTCTAGTTTGTCCTCAAGATGGCAAGTGAGCTCTGATCTCAACCAAGAGATGTGCAATATAGTCAATCTCATAGGACATAGGACATAGATCTCTTCCAAAAATTTGAGTGTAAGAGTTTGGAAGTTATGTTGCAACATTAGTTAAGACATATTTAGAAAACTGTGTGCAATTCTGGTTACCCTATTACTGGAAGGAAGTGGGGGCTATGGAAAGGTTTTGGAAGAGGTTTACCAGGATGCTGCATTGCTTAGAGGGAATTAGCTACAAAGAGAGGTTGAACACATTTGGATTGCTTTTTCTGGAGCGTTGGATGCTGAGGGGAGAACTGATAGAAAGTTATAGAATTACAAAAGGCATAGAATCATTTTCCCAGAATAAAATTTCAAACTCTGAAGGGCATGACCACAATGAGAGAGACCACATTTTAAAGGATATATGCAAAGCAAGAATTTTTTTGTATAGATTCATAAGTGCCTGGAACATGTTGCCAATGTGATGGATATTATAATGGCGTTTAATAGCATTTCCTCCCACTTTCACCAAATTTATGTGGGCAATTTTCCTGGATAACACATAAAACATTTTTTTTTGTATCTTGGTAGACATGACAATAATAAACCAATACCAATAGATTGCATAGGTTTAAGGAGAGAGGGGAAAGATTTAAAAGGAACCCAAGGGGCAGATTTTTCACACCGAAGATGGTGGATATATGGAAATAGCTACCAGGGGAAGCTGTGGAGCTGAGTATAATTTAATAGACATTTGGACAGGTACATTAATAGGAAAGGTTTAGAGGGATTTGGGCCAAACACAGGCAAATGACATAAGGTCAGGTAGACAATTTGTTTTGCATGGATGAGTTTGGCTGAGGGGCTCAGTTCTATGCTGTATAACTTTATAGCTCTATTATGTGCCTTATCCTACCGTATACATACATGTGTGCCACCCGGAACTGTCAGTGGATGGCTGCATTAGTTTAATTTAGTTTAGTTTAGATAAATTTAGTTCAGTTTAGTTTAGTTAAATTGAGTTCCATTTAGTTTAGATCAGTGTTAAAGAAGGAACTGCAGATGCTGCAGATGCTGGAGAAGCTGGAGAATCTTCAGACATGAAGAAGGGTCTCGACCCGAAGCATCGCCTATCTCCTTCGCTCCTTAGATGCTGCTGCACCCGCTGAGTTTCTCCAGCCTTTTGTGTACCCTAGTTTAGATCAGTTTGGTTTAGTTTAGAGATAAACTAAAGCATGGAAGCAGACTCTTCGACCCATTGAGCCCACTGTGACTAGCGATCACTCGTACACTAGTCCTATCCTGCAACACTAGGGAAAATTTATAGAAGCTAATTAACCCAGAAACATGCAGCTCTTTGGACTGTGGAAGGGAACTGGAGGACCTATTATACGACTAATTATAGGAAGGATGTCAACAAAATAGAAAGAGTACAGAGGAGATTTACTAGAATGTTGCCTGGGTTCCAGCAACTAAATTACAGAGAAAGGTTGAACAAGTTAGGTCTTTATTCTTTTGAGCGCAGAAGGTTAAGGGGGACTTGATTGAGGTCTTTAAAAAGATGAAAGGGATAGACAGAGTTGACATGGATAAGCTTTTCCCATTGAGGGTGGGAAAGATTCAAACAAGAGGGCATGACATGAGAATTAAGGGACAGAAGTTTAGGGGTAACATGAGGGGGAACTTCTTTAATCAGAGAGTGGTGGCTGTGTGGAATGATCTTCCTGCAGAAGTGGTGGAGGCAGGATCGATTTTAACATTTAAAAGTAAAGTGGATAGGTATATGGACGGGAAGGGAATGGAGGGGTATGGTCTGAGTGCAGGTAGATGGGACTAGGGGAAAATAAATGATCAGCACGGACTGGAAGGGCCGAGAAGGCCTGTTTCTGTGCTGTAATTGTTATATGGTTATATAGTTATATGGACCTGGAGAAAAACCATGCAGTCAGTGGGAGCATCTACAAACTCTATGCAGACAGCACCCATAGTCAGGTTCGAACCCTGGTCTCTGCTGCTGTGAGGCAGCAACTGTGGTCTCTGTGCTGTCCTTGTAGTAGTGCTCTTTAACTTCCACCATTGCTCCTGACAATTTGACTGCAGAACATTTTTTTATTTCCACTCTGTTAACTCTTGCTTTGATCACTGATTCCAACTTACTCCTGAAATGTCATTAACATCCTTTTGGTAGCTATGTTACAAAACTTACCTTCAGCGGCGCTGTAGTTCTGCCACTGGCCGTGTGCGCGACTTTGGCGCCTTTGGGCGGGGGGGGGGGAGGGGTTAAAATGCTGTGTTTCTCCTACCTCTCCTAAATATATTTTCTTGGCGTGCAAGCTTTTGCTGAAGAATTGTTCCGACTGCCGTTCTGTGAATTTTTTTTTAAATTGCCCGACAAGTTCAGCGTTGGAGTAATTTAAAAATCAGTTTCTAAAGCCGTCAATGCCGACAACGGGGACGGATTTCACGTACGGGACAGGTAAAGGAAAGCCGTTTATTTTATGTATAAAAGTGCTTCTTAAGATGCACATTTTACATTGTGAAATGGTGATTTATTCCCCATACGAACCAGCAGTATTTTCCTGCCATGATGGGGTTCAAATTCACTGCAACCGCAATGTTCCAATTGATCGCTTTCCACAAAATCCCACTCGCAAGATAATTTAAATGCCCATTAATTTACGGGAAATAAACATTAAATTTCTTCCATTTGGCCTATAAATTCATGCCAATGAGATTTAAAAATCATGTTTTATTGTGAATTCTTGTGTGAATGTTATTTGAACACTTAGGCTAGTTAAAAATGTTAATTTTTTCTTAAGAAATAGATAGATGTTTAGATCTAGTAATTGAATTTTGTATTTAACTACAATTGGGTAACTAACTAATTATATGCCTTAATTTCAGGTCATTCAAGTAAGATTCCTTCATATTTGTTTCAGAATGCTTCAATCTATAATAATTGAAAATGGCTTTCAGTTCTTTTAATTTTTAAGAAAGTTATGGGCTTTTAACTGTCCTTGATCACAGCTTTTGTGTTAAGCCAATGGAAAAGCAATAGGGAACAAGATGCTAATTTCCGAGTATGAAAATGGCTATAACATTTTTAATACTGAAGATATGAAAGTGAATTAGGTGTCAAATTAAACTTTTTTGTATGCTTTATCTGATGGGATAAATTGCAGACTTGATTTTTTTAAATCTCAAAATTTTGTAACATTGCTACTTTTGCCATACCTTAGGGAAGCAACACTTCTGAACGATTTCACATTGCTCGCCCGTTCACCTTTCTATTACTGCCCGCTCCCCTTCCCCCGTTCCTCATAACACAGATTTTCTCATACATTATCTGTTCCCTGCCTTACAGTAATTTGCTCTACTATGCTGCATTGTACTCTGCTCTCTTCCTAGGTGTTATCACCCTTTGGGGTTTTCAATGTGCAAATCTTTCGATGGATTATTTCTACCTTGCTTGAAGGCCACCCATTTACTATGCCTGTGAACCCTTTTGTAGATATGGGATTACTATTTATCTCTTGCAAACTGGGGAATTCTTATCTCTATTGCTCCAATTGCTTGTTCAAACTCAGAAGTCTTGAGCTTGTTCTGCTGTTGGCACTTCCAACACCAGCAGTTATTCAGAGAACTTCAAACACCCTGGCAGTCCCAAGTGGCACAACAATTGCTTCGTCATTTTCTTAAAAGATTATCTGTTTATGTTATCTAAATATGAGTTTAATTCAATATTCCTTGTTCCTATTTACCGTTGGTGAATTGTATTTATTGGTTGTATTGTCTATTTAGCAGTGGTTCCCCATGCTTGGTTAATGTTAATTTTATGCCCTTTGATCAAATGAATTGTTATTATTATTTTGTTTTAACTCTCACCCTTTAAATTACTTAGAACCTCTTTCCCTCCCTGCATCAATTCCCATATTCACTCAACTTTTATAATCATTTTTAACCTGATGTTTAGTTGATTCATTTAATTTTCACCAAGCTTTGTGCTTAAAATTTATTGTAGCATATGGCCATAGATGTACACATTTACTTTCAATGTACACATTTGTAATGTAAGCTAAAATACTTCATTTGCTGTTTATTGACTGCTGGTTGGAACTAGCAGTGAATAAACTCTTCAATTTCATTGTTTTTAATACAATTGTTAAGTGATACTTCAAAGTATAGTAACAGCCAAAGTCCATGGGGTGTAGAGGGCCATTTTTATGTGCTCCGGATTCCTCCCACAATCTAAAGATGTACAGTTTTGTAGGTTAATTGGCGCCTGTAACTTGTAAATTGCCCCTAGTGTGGAGGATAGAGTGATGGGCCGGTCCCACTTAGGCGATTTTTCAGCGGACTGCCGGCGACTGTCAGAGTCTGAAAAACCGGGAACTGGAACGGCGACTGTCAGAGTGGCATGCGCACACACACACACAAACACATCGCAAAGGCAGGGCCAGGGCAAGCGGGGGGAGCGCTGTCTGATATTCACCGGTGCAAAGCCAAGGTCATACACCGCAATGAACAGGAAAGTTGGGGGGGGGGGGGGGAAGAAGGGGGAAAATGGGGGAGAAGGGGGGTGAAGGGGTGTGATGGAGTGGAGACAACATTTAAGAAGCCAGACAACTTTTAATAAGCCAGAGATACACAGATGTGAAGTTCGGCGGACATTTAATATTACCGGTCGGTAATCCTTGGTTCTGAAAACTCCTGCTTATGAGCCAATTAAAATGACTGGTCAGCAAAGGCGATTAACTAAAACTACCTACAACTACCTCGACTACCTATAACTACATGGCGACCCCACTACAACTGCACCTACGACTACAGGATTATCGATTTTCTCCGTGTTGACCAATTTTTGGTCACAGAAAATTTTCCAACATGTTGAAAAATTTGCGGCGACCATACTGAGGCTGCTTCTTGTTCCCAGAATGCGGGAATGCCTTGCAACTGGGAAGCAGTCTCACCAGAGACCACCAGCGACTATGTGGTGACCATGTGCCGACAATGTGGCAACCATGTGGCGAGCACAGAGTGTCCTGCACTCACCTAAAAAGTCGCCTAAGTGGGACAGGCCCATTAGTGTGCAGGGTGATCCCTGGGCCAGAGAGCTTGTTTCCACAGTGTACCTCTAAAGTCCAAAGTATGGTATTCTTCTTAATACACAGTCTAAATCAGGAAGGTTAAATTGGAATCTTTATCAATCTTATTTAAAGATGACCATTTAAAGTTTGAATGTGTAGAGATAGATGCGGCAGAAAGTAAAAGTGACAATAAAAATATATCCTCTTATTTGTTTAAATCTCTAATCACAAAATAATATGAGTCGATGAGAATCTATGTTTTAAAAAGTTATTTTGAAATGCCAGTGAGATTGTTTGGCAACAATTATATCTCAGCATATGCACACGAGTAAGAATCTCCTACATCCTGCAGGCATATTTTTAATGTCTATCTATTTCAGAGGCACCGTAGGTTCACAACATCCTAATGGTGTTCCCTCTCCATTGCTATTTTTACACCTTATTCAGTACTTTGATTAATCAAGATTTTTTTGAATGGCATGAGGGAACTCAATAGGAAAGGCAATTATAAAACTAGCAGGCAATGCTGCTTTCAGCACAACTCTCACATCAAGTTCTTCAAATCTCTACTTCATATATCTTCCTGTCAGCTTCCATCATTCACATACATGCTCTTATTCGTGCAAGTAGGTTTTCAATCTTTAATATTTACTTGCAAGGAATCTGGGGAGCAATTTTACAGGTGCTAGCCTTTAAGGCGTTTAATAGAATATAAATCCATTTGAGGCAATAGGACTCACAAATGTTGTAATACAATTGTCTGCCTCCCAGTGGCTACATGGAATTCATTGTTGGTAAAATGCAGCAAGCAGGTGATTGCAGAACAGGGACCACTGTCTTGTTGTCTTGTCACTTACTATGGCTGTATGGTAACTGAAATTTCACTGTACCGTAATTGGTACATGTGACAATAAACTGACCTTGACCTTGACAACCAATTGCTATTTTGACAATCAGCAAAGAGTAACTGCACTGATTCTTATCGACCTGCGATTCGAAGGAATGTGGGTCAGAGCATCAGAACTGAGTAGAATCAGGAATGTTTCCTTCTTGTGCCGATCCCAGCTGGGATACTGGCGCTGATGAACTTACTTATAAATCAAGTTCAGACCACAAGGGGAGCAAACCAGTTGGTATTTCACAAGTTCACGTTCACAAGTTATAGAAGTAGAATTAGGCCATTTGACCCATCGAGTCCACTCCACCATTCAATCATGGCTGATCTCTGCCTCCTAATCCCATTTTCCTGCCTTCTTCCCATAGCCTTTGACATCCATTCTAATTAAGAATTTATCCATCTCTGCCTTAAAAATATCCACAGCCCTCTGTGGCACTGAGTTCCACAGATTGACTACCCTCTGACTAAAGCGGTTCCTCCTCACCTCCTTTCTGAAAGTGCACCCTTTAATTCTGAGGCAATGACCTCTGGACCAGTGGAAACATCCTTTTCACATCTGCTCTATCTATGCCTTTCATTATTCTATAAGTTTCAATGAGACCCCCCTCAACCTTCTAAACTCCAGCCAATGGAGGCTCAGTTTAACTAAACTAAACTAAACAAATAATAGTGAGTGGTATCCCTTGGATGGTCACGTCGCACAGCCACATTTTCACTTTAGACTGTTTTGACTGTTTTACTGTTCTTTTTATAAACCATGTTCTCGGGGTATCTAAACCTAAATTTTATTAGTTATTTAAGTTATGCCACCAGATGGAAGCTGCATACCAAATTTCGTTGCACTTATTATTATTATTATTATTATTATTATTATTATTATTATTATGAGGTCAGGGGATCTGCATTTTTTCACCAACAATGAAATCATTACATAAATATGCAAAGTCCTGGAAATACGTAGTAGGTCCGACAGCATTGACCTGACAGGTTAACTCTGGTCTTTTGGTCCTTTTTCAATAGCTCCTGCCTAACCTGATGGATCATGTCAATACTCTGTATTTCTCTTTAAGGTGCAAAGCATCAGTTTTATTTTGACTACTAATTATGCCATTTGGTTTAAATAATTCACAAAGACTGCATGGTAGGAGATAAAAAGCACTGATTTTGTTTAAAATGTGTACAATTGTATACAATTTACACAGAGCTTGATTGAGATTTCAACAAATGCATGGATTAAAATAGAAATTGATATGACCTTTTATATACTTCGCTAACATAATCAACACGTCGTTTTAATAATCTTGACATTTTGAAATTTAAAAGTCATGTTAGTGCTTTGTAGGACTTTGGTTAGGCCACATTTGGAGTATTATGTGCAGATCTGGTCATCCCAATACAGGAAGGATAAAGAGGTTTTGGAACGGTTTACCAGAATGCTTCCTGGATTAGAGGGTGTCAGCTGTAAGGAGAGATTGAACAAACATGGATTGTTTTCTCTGGTATGCCTGAGGTTGATGAGAGACCTGATAGAAGTATGTACAATTACGTGAGCCAATGATAGGGTAGACAGTCAGAACCTTTTCCCAAGGTGGAAATTTTAAACAATAGAAGGCATAGCTTTAACATCAGAGGGGAAAAGTTCAAAGGAGACGTGCAGGGCAAATTTATTTTACAGACAGTGGTGTGTACTGCCAAGGGCGGTGTTGTAGTGAAATATGATAGGGACATTTGAGAGGCCTTTGGCTAGGCAACTAAAAATGGAGGAAATGGTGTGATGTGGTTCACATTCAGGCAGAGGAGAGTAATTTAACCTGGCATCATGTTCAGCATGTGGCTCTATAGTACATCCCTGGCGATTGTTCCATTTGATGCACCTGATTTTGGCTAAGTTGTACATTTCTATAGTTTAGCCAATGAGTTAATCAATAACAATTAAGGTCTCCTTACTCAATTTTACAGTAGCTATATGCTGCATTCTACTGAGGTTAAAGGACATGTTGATTTTAGTTGCAGAACATCATGTGAAAAAAAATTACTACTTGATATTTCTTAATTAGATTATCTCTGTTACTCTGTCTCCTTTGCATGGAAATGTAATGAACAAAATTGATGTACTCTGGCAGGATTGAAAACTAATTTCCTCTATTACTTATTTTTGACAGAAAATAATAATTTTAATTCAAAGTAGTGATTTGTTGAGAGCTCTAAGTGGTGTTGACTCTGCTTATCATTTGGATCATCTGAAGTGTTCCTGACACCTGTAATTCACCTTTTTTCTTTCTATGTATAACTGAGGTGTACTATAGGCAATGACATGGGAGTTGCAACTCAATATCTGTCTGAGACACATTTTAGTTTAGTTTAGTTTAGTTTAGAGGTACAGGACGGAAATAGGCCCTTGGGCCCACCAAGTCCGTGCTGTCCAGCAACTACCCCATACACTAACAATCTCCGACACATTAAATTACATTTACCGAAACACCCAAGCCAATAATGTACAAACCTGTACATCTTTGGAGTGGGGTTGGAGACCAAATCACTTGGAGAAAACCCACCTGGTCACAGGGAGAACGTACAAACTTTGTACAGACAGCAATCAGAGTCAGGATCGAACCTGGGTGTCTGGCGCTGTAAGGCTGCAACTCTACCACTGCATCACTGTGCTGCTCTCTCTCTTAGATATGTAAATATGGGATGCAAAGCCATTACGTTCATCTGCTATATATTAGATTATTATCTTCACTATCTGTCTGTTAATCTAGTCAAAAGAACCCCACATCCCATTGATTATTGCACAGTCATTCAAGATGAAAATGAATTATCTAAGATGTGCCCCTCCCATGCAATCTGTGAGAACCTCAGTAAATGTGGATGCTTAATTGGTTACGCATTGCATGTGTTATAAGATTCTAAACTTTTATTTTCACGGACGTGCTGCTGTGCTGACTGCGCTGCCTTCAAAGTGTCCATCAATGAACCACCGTTCTTATAAAAAAACAATATAATCTTGTTGGAAGAGGGGAAAGAACTGTAATAAAGTTAACGCTTTCCACAATGCTCTGATCTCTTTTCATTAACAGTGGGAATGGGTTTTTTTTCTGTTTGGTTGAAATAATATCAAGTAGAAGGATAGAAATTCATTATCCCCTCACTGGCATGATGTGTCGCTGGTTGATATCCGCTCCAGTCAATTGAAAGATGCAGTCAATAATGGAGTCAATAGAACTGAATGTTAAAAGTGGTGTGCAATGCAAAGCAGCTCATATATTGCATGATTATCACAAGTGACTGTGGAGGAATTTATTCTCTTTAATCCCCTTTTCAATATTATTTTTTCTTATTCAATATTATAGATTTCAGTTTAATATTGAATTTACTATTCCATAGTGTTATCATGTTGTTTCTCATTTCCACTCTTTTATACTTGGAATGTGCAAATGTTCCATCTAAATTTTATCGATAGAACTTCTGCTCCCTTCCAGCTTCATTTTTGCAACAAGAACTGAAAACAATAAAATAGTTGTTCTAAAGCTAAAAAGCAGACAAGTGAAAACCAGAAACTAAGCCTGAGCATATCTATGACTGAATGCTTCATTATGTTCTCTGAACGTAATTTATCTTTATGAGATTCTTTTCATTATGGCATACCAATCATATTTTTAAATATAATTGTTTTTTTTTTAAATTCATTCATGTAATATGGGTAGCACAGGGCAAGGCCCATAATGAACAGCATTTACTGTTAACCTCAGAGAAGGCTGTCCCATAGCAATGTAGAATAACCTTTTCCAAATATTTGCATGTCTTGTGGGATGTTGTTCCTTTAATGTTTCCCTCTCCTGAATTGAAGGAAAGTCCAAGATATGTACATACCTCATGACATTGGCCTTCATCTGTCATGGATTTTGGTATAGAAGATAGTCTCAAAGTGCTGGAGTAAATCAGCAGGTCAGGCAGCATCTCTGGAGAAAAAGGACGGGTGACATTTTGGTTTGGGACCCTTCCTCAGACTGGCCTATCTTTGGTGAAAACCAGCATCTGCAGTTCTTTGTTTCTACATTTTGGGTATAGAAGTTTGGTTGTTATTTTGCAGTTGTAAAGATGTCAGTGACGCCCCAGTGGAGTGATGTGTTCAGTTTTCATTACCTTGTTATAGGAAGGATGTCATTAAGCGGGTAAGAGTGCACAAAATATTTACAAGGTTGTTGCCAGCACTTGGGAATATGAGCTATAGGGAAAGATTGGGCAGACAAGAGCTTTAGTCCTGGAATTGCAGGGAGGCTGAGGGGTAATCTTATAAAAGTGTATACAAGGGAATGGGTAGGGTGGATGCACTGTCTTTTACACATGGTCGAGAAATCAAGAACTAGAGGACATGGGGTTAGAATGAGGGGAAATATTTAATTGGAATCTGAGTGGAATTCTTTTCATTCTGAGGATAGTATGTGAAATGAAAAGCCAGAGCATGTATTGAGGAAGGTACTATAATGGCATTTAAAAGACACTTGGACAGCTACATAAATAGGATTGTTTAGAGGGATAGGTTTGTAGGTTTGTAAATAGTTTGTTCTAAGCTCCCCCCAGTCTAGTTTCAGTCAATAAAATACTGACTCAAGCACTTGCGCATCTAAAATGTATTTTGGAAAAACACAATAACAGTTCCCCTCTACTATACCTAACCACCGCGGGTTCAATCCTTGTATCTGCTTGGCCAAGCCCTTCTAGCCTCGTGCAAGCAGAGACGCTCCAAAAGGTCACGCAGTCACAAGAATTCTTCCAGAAGATTAATACAGGACCTCGTGGGAGCTACCTTTCATAGGTCCCCTCAACGTGAGGGGCCAAACCATATATCTTTTACATGATAGATATTTCCCTAACCCAATAATCCAGTGACTTAATACAATGCATTTGAAAGAATGTTCTAGAAGGAAGCAAACAAGAATAAACATTGAAACATGTGCCCTGGCATTCAAACAATTTCTCCAATGCTCAACAGTTCAACCAATCATAAATTAACAGGACAATCGTCTCGCAACATTATTTACACTATTTACAATGCTCTTCCAGTGATCCAATCAAAATGATGCATTTTGGGTTTAATTGCAAAACTGCTATACATTTTATCAATTTAGGAGAAACAAGGAGAACACCTGGATCCCTCACCATCCTCCATACAAGTCTGAGTCTAAACTGGCTAGTGCCATCCAAAGCCTGTAAATTTCAGCTGACAAGGGTTAAGCAATTCTGGCAAGTGCAGGGATCCTCCATTTTATGGTGTCTTTAATTTGGCCAGTAATAATATTCCCCCATTTTATCATTCATGATAACCCTCATCATAAATGATAATCCCAGAATACAATGATGACTGCTATACTTTAACAAATGTTCTAACAAGAAGATGTTGATGTAGCTTCTCAGAATTACATTGAGCTTTGTGCGCGTAGCTCCATGATTTGTGTCTGATGAGTCTTCACCTCCCGAGTTTTCGTGGGCGAGAATTCCCATCCATCAATCTTAATAGTTCATTGGTATTTGATTCGTAATAGAGTGGAGAATTTCTAAGAAAACCTGGGAGGAAACAAGTTAATTACCCATACCTTCACTAATATTTTAAAATGATGAAGATGCACCTAGGCATTTCTTCCCTCTACATTTACTGCTGTCAGAGTCATTAGAAGAACTTGGTAAGGTCCTTCCCAAAGAACATCTGATCCTTTCCTCACCTAATTTTTCACTAAGACATAGTCTCCAGGTTTTCATTTAATGGGAGTTACTAATGAAGGCATGTCACCATAGTCTGCTCTCACTCTACAATGTAAATCCCTTAAGGCTCAGGTGAAGGCTAAGATATAGTTGGTCATCTCTGCAGTCATAGGGTGGAAATTAACTATTTTAATCGCATTTTGGTTCCAAGGAGTTTTTAAAGGCCTACCGTAAATAGTTTCAGCTGGGTTTAATCTAGATTTCCCTGCAGGCGTGACTTTCACCTGAAATAGGGCTATTGGGAATAAATCAATCCTTCAAATTCCAGTCTCCATCTCTAATTTGGCTAATTTAGTTTTAATGGTCTGGTTTGCCCTTTCTACAAGTCCAGCAGCCTGTGGTCGATAAACTGAGTGTAATTACTGCTGGATTCCCAGCTGTTAACAAAATTATTTATTGCTTTGTCCAATAAAGTGTAGACCATTATTTGAGCCAAGTCAAATGGAATACAGAATCTACGGACAATTTCTCTCATTAGCACCTTGACAACAGTTGCCGCTTTATTGTCGAGGGTTGGGTATGCTTCGATCCACCGGCTGAATACATCGACTATGACAAGAACGTATTTATATTCCTTGGCATCTTTCTAGTTCAATATAATCCATCTGCAATGGTGTTTTCCCTCCTGCACATCCTATTCCTTTCCCTGGAATGTATTTCTGGCAGACAAGAAAATTACTGCTCACCTTCTGAGCAAAAGATTGTAATTCCAGATGCCACCAAGTAGCCAATAGAGTGTCCCCTACTGCCCTTGCACCACAATGGGTTGCATAGTGCATACACTCTATAACCCATACTGCTAATAAGTCTGTCATGCAAGTTTGCCCTGTTGGAGTGGTCCACAGCCTAGTCATACAATCCATTACATATCCCAGTTATCTCCATCTTCCCTTATCTCCTTCAGTCCAAACTCCTACAATCTTCCTATAATCAAACAATTTCTTGGATGGGTGTCATCAGTTTCTCCAAGGGGGACTTATAATTTACACTTTTAGTCTGCCTCATTATTTTAGGTACCACCACTTTATGTTCCCATGATACTTTCTTAGCTACAAATCAGCATTATGATTTCCAATGTCTACTGAGGTCTGTCCTTTAGTATGGGCGCTACATTTCATTACAGAGATTTGTCTGGGTAACATTAAGTCCTTCAATAATTTGTCACCAATTATGTGTTTGATATTTGGGTTCCTACAGAAGTTAGGAATCCCCTATTTTTCCATAATTGTCCAAAATCATGCACCACCCCAAATGCATATCGAGAATCAGTGTAAATATTTACTTTTACATTTTCCCCAAAAGTACAAGCCCAAATTAAAGCAAATAATTTAGCTTGCTGTGCTGAATAGGGTGACTTGAAGGCAGCTGCTTTTACAATCTCTGTCTTTTGATGAACAATTGCATACTCAGACAATCTCCAACTCCATGGTCCAATGGATGCACTCCCGTCCACATATAATGTGATGTCAGAGTTCTCCATGGGTGCACCCATCAAGTCCGCTCTCACTGATGTTTCTTCCTCTATAACAAATAGACAGACATGTCCTGCTTCTGTTTGCTCATCTGGGGGCGAAATAAGAAAATACGCTGGGTTAACCAATGTACAATGTCTGAGCTGCAATTTCAGATTGTCCAACAGATAGATATCATACTTATTTTGATGGGCCATTTGTGGTTTTGAAGCTGCCCCAACAATGCCGGTACTGAATGTAAACTATTCACTACAATTTCCTGCTGGAGTGTCAAATTAGCAACTGATTGTAAACTATTGTAGATTGCAGTAATAATTTGAGTGCAAAGAGGATGTCCCCTAGTTACTGGATCTAATTTAGAGGAGTAATATGCAACTGGTCTATATCTATCCCCATGCTTTTGAGTTAGTACCGAAGTGGCACTGTCAGATAGAATTGTATAATGCAGCTCGAAAGGACGATTGAATAATGGTCTTCGCAATGCCGGGGCTTGCATCAATGATCTCTTTATGTTTTCAAAGGCCTCCTGTGCTTTCTTTGTTAATTTAAATTCACCCACCTTGCTGGTGTAGCTCCAGCTCCTTGGTTTCTGGAGCGAAATTTGGAATCCAGGATCTTCAATAATTAACCATACCCAGCCATTGTCTCATTTGTTTGGCTTCTTTTAGGATTGGAAATTCGCAGATAGGTTCGAGTCAGCTCTTCTCAAGACTTCTTTCAGCGACAGAAATTATGATTCCTAGAAATTTTACTTTCTCCTGAGCTATCAGTACTTTAGATGGTGAAACCACATATCCTAGATCAGCTAAATGGTTTAGTAGTTATGCAGTATCTTCCCGATTAATGGATTCATTTTTGCTGGCCACTAATAGATCATCGACATACTGCAGTAATGTTGAATTCATTTTGAACTTCAAGGTAATCTATTGATCCTGCAGACGCCTGGAAAATAAAGTAGGCAAATTGAAAAATCCTTGAGGAAATATGGTAAAAGTGTTTGTTGGCCCTTTATGTGAATGCACCGCTAGCAACAACACGTCAAATGCTTCACCGCTTAGCATGTAAACCAGACTTGTTTTCAATACCCCACCAAGTGGATACCAAATCTGGGAAAGAATGCATGTTTGGCTCTCATTAATCAGCTGCAGTCTGCCAACTATGACCAGGTTTTGGGCCTCTAACCCAGGAAAAGACCTTAACCCAACCCCAGCAGGACCTCTAACCCCACCCTGGTTTTATGGGCCCCTAACCCAAAGGAGTGCTCTCCACCCCCCCCCCCCCCCCCCCCCCCCCCGTGCTTGCTAGACTCTGTTCAACAATCTTGTTGGCACCCTTTCCCGAGCCCGCGAATGATCGGACTGCTCCTAATAAGTACTAATCTACAATTGGAGAGGGAGAAGAGTAGATCGGAGGTGTCAGCAGTTGAATAAAGGGGACTATGTGGCCATGAGGGAGGAGCTGGCCAAAGTTGACTGGAAAGATGCACTAGCAGGGATGACAGTGGAACAAAAAGGGCAGGTGTTTCTAGGAATAATGCAGTAGGTGCAGGAGCAGTTCATTCCTAGGAGGTAGAAAGATTCCAAGGGGAGAAAGGGATGACCATGGCTGACAAGGGACGTCAGGGACAGTATAAAAATTAAAGCAAAGAACTACAATGTAGCAAAGAGCGGGAAGCAAGATGATTGGGTAATGTTTAAAGAACAACAGAAGATAACCAAAAAGACAATATGGGGAGAAAAGATGAGGTACGTAGGTAAGCTAGCCAAGAATATAAAGCAGGATAGAAGAAGCTTCTTTAGGTATGTGAATAGGAAAAAAATAGTTAAGACTAAAGTTGGACCCTTGAAGACCGATAAAGGTGGATTTATAATGGGGAACAAGGAAATGGCAGATGAGTTGAACAGGTGCTTTGCATCTGTCTTCACTAAGGAGGACACAAACAATATTCCTGATATAGTAGTGGCCAGAGGATCTGGGGTGACAGAGGAACTGAAGGAAATTCACATTAGGCAGGAAATGGTGTTGGATAGACTGATGGGACTGAAGGCTGATAAATCCCCAGGGCCTGATGGTCTGCATCCCAGGGTACGTAAGGAAGTGGCTCTAGAAATCGTGGATGCATTGGTGATAATTTTCCAATGTTGTATAGACTCAGGATCAGTTCCTGTGGATTGGAGGGTAGCTTATGTTATCACACTTTTTAAGAAATGCGGGAGAGAGAAAAAGCGGAATTATAGACCAGTTAGCCTCATATCAGTGGTATGGAAGATGCTGGAGTCAATTATAAAAGATGAGATAGCTGCACATTTGGATAGCAGTACCAGGATCGGTATGAGTCAGCATGGATTTACGAAGGGGAAATCATGCTTGACTAATCTTCTGGAATTTTTTGAAGATGTAACTAGGAAAATGGACAAGGGAGAGCCAGTGGATGTAGTGTACCTGGACTTTCAGAGATCATTTGATAAGGTCCCACATAGGAGATTAGTGGACAAAATTAGGGCACATGGTATTGGGGGTAGAGTGTTGACATGGATTGAGAAGTGGTTGGCAACCACTTTGGCAGTGGTTGGCAAAGAGTAGGGAATAACGGGTCCCTTTCAGAGTGGCAGGCAGTGACAAATGGGGTACCGCAAGGCTCGGTGCTGGGACCACAGCTATTTACAATATACATCATTGATTTGGATGAAGGGATTCAAAGTAACATTAGCAAATTTGCAGATGACACAAAGCTGGGTGGCAGTGTGAACTGTGAGGACGATGCTATGAGAATGCAGGGTGACTTAGACAGGTTGGTGGAGTGGGCAGATGCATGGCAGATGAAGCTTAATGCGGATAAATGTGAGGTTATCCACTTTGGTAGCAAAAACAGGAAGGCAGATTACTAAATAAATGGCGTCAAGTTGGGAAAAGGTGAAGTACAACGGGATCTGGAGGTGCTCCTACATCAGTCTATGAAAGTAAGCATGCAGGTGCAGCAGGCAGTGAAGAAAGCGAATGGCATGTTGGCCTTTATAACAAGAGGAATCGAATATAGGAGCAAAGAGGTCCTTCTGCAGTTTTACAGAGCCCTAGTGAGACCACACCTGGTGTATTGTGTGCAGTTTTGGTCCTCTAATTTGATGAAGGACATTTGTGATATTGAGGGGGTACAGCGTAGGTTTACAAGGTTAATTCCTGGGATGGCAGGACTGTCCTATGCTGTGAGAATGGAGCAGCTGGGCTTGTAAACTCTGGAGTTTAGAAGGATGAGAGGATCTCATTGAAACATTTAAGATTGTTAAGGTCTTGGACACGCTAGAGGCAGGAAACATGTTCCCGAAGTTGGGGGAACCAAGAACCAGGGTCCACGGTTTAAGAATAAGGAGTAAGCCATTTAGAACTGAGACTAGGAAACACTTTTTCTCACAGAGAGTGGTGAGTCTGTGGAATTCTCTGCTTGAGCATGATGGAGGCAGATTCTCTGGATGCTTGCAAGAGGGAGCAAGAGAGGGCTTTTAAAAATAGTGAAATCAAGGGGATATGGGGAGAAGGCAGGAATGGGGTACTGATTGGGGATGATCAGTCATGATCACATTGAATGGCGGTGCTGGCTCGAAGGGCCAAATGGCCTACTCCTGCACCTATTGTCTATTGTCTATTGTCGATTGACTAGCGGTGCCAAAAATCAATGCGAAAACCGCACAGTGGCTCCGATTTCTGCACTTGCGATCGAGGCAGCTCAACACCCTTAATCGCAAACTTGTGTTTGTGGGTCCGTTGAGATCCCAGGTGAGCTCCCAATGTAAATAGCTTGATCTAAGCTTCCCCAGTCTAGTTTCAGTCAATAAAGTACATGGTCAAGCACTTGTGCATCTAAACTTTATTTTGTAAAAACACAATAACAGTTCCCCGCTACTATACCTAACCACTGCGGGTTCGATCCTTGTATCCGCTTGCCCAAGCCCTTCCAGCCCCGTGCAAGCAGACACACTCGAAAAGGTCACGCAGTCCCAAGCGTTCTACCAGAAGATCGATACAGGACCTCATGGGAGCTGCCTTTCATAGGTCCCCGAAACCTGAGGGAATTAACCATATGGGGGTGGTCTCTTTATGGTTCAATAACAGATATCGATTAACACGGTACATGATAGACATTTCCCTAACCCAATAATGCAGTGACTAATTCAATGTGTTTGAAAGAATGTTCTAGAAGGAAGCAAACAAGAATAAACATTGAAACATGTGCCCTGGGATTCAAACAGTTTATCCAAGGTTCAACTGTTCAACCAATCATCAATTAACAGGATGACCGTATGGCAACATTATTTATACTATTTACAATGCCCTTGCAGCGATCCAATCGAAATGATGCATTTAGGGTTTCTTTGCAAAACTGCTATACATTTTATCAATTTAGGCAAAACAAGGGGAACACCTGGATCTCTCACCATCCTGCATACCAATCTGAGCCTAGACTGGTTGTCGCCATCCAGTGCCTGTATATTTCAGCTGACAAGCGTTAAGCAATTCTGACAAGTGCAGGGATTCTCCATTTTTTGGTGTATTTAATTTGGCCAGTAATAAGAGGTTAATTGGCCTCAGTAGAGATAGTAAATTTACCCAAATGTGTAGGATAGTGCTGGTGTAGAGGGTGATCACTGGTCAGCCTGGACAGTGGGCCGAAGGGCCTGTTTCCACGCTGTATCTCTAAAGTTAAATACAAAAGTAAAGATGGGGTATCTTGGTTGGTATGAAGGAGGTGGGCCAAAGGGCCTGATTTCATGCTGTACGACTTCATGAGACTATAGATAAATCTATGACATCATATACTTCCAAAGATTCCCATCACCTGGACAGCTCTATTCTTGCTTTAAACTCAGATATAGCTCTCCTTGAAATCAGAATAAAGTCTCCAATTCTCTCCTCGATGATAATCATATTCAAGTTTGATGTTCTCTGAAACACCCCTATCATACATGCCACTCATATCATATCATACATGTTCAAGACGTTTTCCTGGCATCCAACATTGCAAGGATTTTCTGAAACCTGCTAGGTCGTGCAGTTATATTTTTCAGCTTGAAATTGGTATTTTGAAATGAAACTGCAAGTTATTTTTTTGTGACCATCGTGCTTTCCTCACTGCTCGGCAGCAGTCATTAATTTTTTTTTTTGCAGCGGCATTATTATTTATTTCTGTAAACTCAATTGGTTTTTGCATTGAATGAGAAATAACAACCAAGGGACAATTGGAAGAGGGTCAAAAAAGGTTAATGGGAAATGAGCAGGATTAACAGTGAGCAACTATGTGGAACTTATTGATGATGTCTTTTTGAAATGAGGCTCTGAACAGCAAAAAATAAAACAGCAAACTTCAAAGCCCAGACTTCAAACCAACAGGGATCAAATATATTACATGAGCATTTTTTTCTTTGCTTCATATATACAGTATATGTCATTAAGGAGGGCTCTGCATCAAACCAAAATAAGAGTTTTATTGAGTCCATATTCTACCACCACATCTAAATTACAGGTCAAAGAATCAAACAGGCTCTACAACAAGCAATCAGTGCTTCTCTATATGCTACACCCAGTAAATGTCATCTTCTCGATGAGAGGCCAGACAAGCAGCTTGCTGCAACCTGATATGGTGGGTGATGTACTGTATGCACATACATTCGGCAATAGCCGTCCTCCTTATTAGGGCCCTGGCTCCATTGTCGTCATGATGGAGAATAAAGCCCGTCCTTCCTCCTCAAATGCCGACCCAGCCCTGTCCCTGGACGCGGTATCGGTGAAATTGCCTACGTTCTGGACCACCCGGCCGCGCATCTGATTTCAGCAGGCGGAGGCCCAATTCAACCTGCGGGGCATAACGGTCGATGACACCCGTTTCTATTACCTGGTGGGGGCCCTTGACCAGGACACGATCGAGGAGGTCACGGACTTCATCGCAGACCCCCCGGCCACCGAGAAATACCATGGCCTTAAGGAGCTCCTGCTTGAAACTTATGGGCTCAGCAGGATGGAGCGCGCTGCCAGGCTCCTTCATATGGAGGGCCTAGGCGACCGACGGCCGTCGAGCCTCCTAAAGGAAATGGTTGCACTTTTGGATGGGCATACGCCGTGCCTATTGTTTGAGTATACTTATCTGCACCTGCTGCCGGCCTACATCCATCTGCAGCTCACGGACGTCTCCTTCGCCGACATCAGGGCCCTCGGTAGGCGCGCCGACGCGCTGTGGATGGCGCGCCCCGATGACGTCAACGCGCTGGCCGTTGCCAGGCACGGCGACGCGATGCGAACGGCGCGCACTGATGACGTCACTCCGGTAGCTCCCGATTTCCTCCGGTGGGGCGGGGGAGCTGTGGAAGGAGTGACAGCTGCATCCCGGAGGCCGAGAAGATCGCCCCCCGCGGCCATGGCGGGTACTGCACCTGCAGCCCAGCACCAGCAAGCTCCAAGCGCAGCCAGCAAGAAGCATTGGTGCTATTACCACCAGCGCTGGGGCGCTGCAGCACGGAGATGCTGTCAGCCATGCATGTTCCTGGGAAACGCTTGGGCCGGCTGCCAATAGTCCCCGCGGCTGCCGGCCAGTTCCACCGCCTCTTCTGGGATCAGCGCTCTGGGATCCTCGTCGATACCGGGGCAGAGCTGAGCGTCCTGCCCCCTTCGCTGGCCGACATTCGTTCCGGTAAGCGGGGGCCCATCCTCACCGCGGCAAATGGCAGTCCCATCCGCACCTATGGGATTCGCATGGTCCCGATTGTGTTCGGCTCCTGCCACTTCTCGTGGCAGTTCACCATAGTGGACGTCTCCCAGCCGTTGCTCGGTGCGGACTTCCTCCGGGCGCATTCCCTCCTGGTGGACGTCAGAGTCAGCGTTTGGTCAACGCCGCCACAATGGAGCCGATCACGCTACGATTGGACGAGCCGGTGGGACGCCCCCTGGCGTCAGTGGATTCCCGCTTTGCCCGGGTATTGGCCGCGTTCCCAAACATCCTGACCCCACAGTTTCGGTCCTCGACCCCCAGTCACGGGGTGGTTCATTTCATTCCAACTACTGGCCCACCTCTCCATGCACGAGCACGCCGACTGCCGCCGGATAAACTACGTCTGGCACGGCAGGAATTCCTCACAATGGAGTCCTTGGGGATTGTCCGCCCTTCCAGCAGCCCACGGGCATCCCCACTCCACATGGTCCCTAAGGCAAACGGGGGCTGGAGACCTTGCGGGGATTATCGGCGGCTGAATGCCGCAACAACCGCAGATCGGTACCCTGTACCCCACATCCAGGGCTTCACCGCCCATTTGGCCGGGACTTCTATATTCTCCAAAGTGGACCTGGTACGGGGTTATAACCAGATCCCGGTCCACCCGGAGGATGTACCCAAGACGGCGATTATCACGCCGTTCGGCCTTTATGAATTCGTGCGGATGCCGTTCGGCCTCAAGAACGCTGCTCAGGCATTCCAACGCTTGATGGACGGGGTGTGTCGTGGCCTGGACTTTGTTTTCGTCTACCTCGACGACATCCTGGTGGCCAGCCGCTCGCAGCAGGAGCACTGTGCCCACCTCCGGCAGCTCTGTCAGCGGCTCAGAGAGCATGGCTTGGCTGTCAACCTCGCCAAGTGCCGTTTTGGGGTAACCGAAATTGACTTCCTCGGCCACCATGTGACTTCGCAAGGCACGGTTCCCCTGCCGGACAGGGTCGACGCCATCCGTCGATTTCCCCGTCCACACTCGGTGCGCGGCCTGCAGGAGTTCGTCGGGATGGTGGCGTTCTATAACCGTTTTGTGCCATCCGCAGCCCACATCATGCGGCCACCGTATCAACTGCTGGCGGGTGGGCAGCATAAGAACGTCCTGTGGACCAACGAAGCGGTGGCAGCATTTGACGGCGCGAAGGAGGCCCTTGCTCGCGCCGTACTGCTGGTGCACCCGCGGGAAAATGCCCCAACAGCTCTCACGGTGGACGCCTCGGAGTCTGCGGTTGGCGCCGTGCTGGAGCAGCTAACCAACGGATGTTGGCGGTCCCTGGCCTTCTTCAGCCGGCACCTCAACCGCGCTCAGACCAAATACAGCGCGTTCGACCGCGAGCTCCTGGCTCTTTACCTAGCAGTGCGCCATTTCCGCTACTTTCTGGAGGGCCGCCCGTTCACCGCCTACACGGACCACAAGCAGCTCACTTTCGCCCTGGCAAAGGTTTCTGACCCCTGGTCCACACGACAGCAGCGGCAGTTTGCCTACATATCGGAATACACAACAGCCATCCGGTACGTCGAGGGGAAGGAGAACCGGGTGGCCGACGCATTGTCCCAGCCCGCCATCGACGCCGTTTTCACGGTAGCACCCGGAATGGACTATTCTGCCCTGGCGGATGCGCAGCTCACGGACGCTGAGATGCCCGCCTACCGCACTGCCATCTCCGGCCTTCGCCTCGAGGATGTCCCTCTCGGTCCGGGAGGGGCGACGATCTTGTGCGATGTGTCGTCTGGTCAGCCGCGCCCCATCGTCCCTGCCGCCTGGCGCCGGAGGGTTTTCGACATGATTCACGGGCTGGCTCACCCATCAATCCGGGTGACGACAACACTGGTGGCTGCTCGGTTCATGTGGCACAGTCTGCGCAAGCAGGTTGGCCACTGGGCTCGAACCTGCATTCCGTGCCAGACGGCAAAGATTCAGCGGCATGTCCGAGCACCCCTCCAGGAGTTCGGCCTACCTCACCGGTGGTTCGACCACCTCCATGTGGACATTGTGGGGCCTCTCCCTCCGTCCCGGGGCATCACCCACCTCCTCACTATGGTGGACCGCTTCACGCGGTGGCCGGAGGCCATACCACTGGCTGACACGTCAACGGCTACGTGCGCTCGTGCGTTGTCCGCGCACTGGAATGCTCGCTTTGGGGTGCCGTCGCACATCTCCTCGGACCGGGGGCAACAGTTCACCTCCGAGCTGTGGTCGGCCATGGCTCACTTGCTGGGGGTGCGGCTGCACCACACCACGGCTTATCACCCGCAAGCCAACGGACTGGTGGAGAGATTCCACCGGCAGCTCAAGGCAGCACTGAAGGCACGACTCTCCGGCCCAGACTGGATGGACGAGTTGCCGTGGGTCTTGCTGGGCATCCGAACTGCCCCCAAAGAGGATTTGGCCTCATCATCGGCGGAGCTCGTATACGGGTCGCCACTCACGATGCCCGGGGAGTTCGTGCCGTCGACACCGGGGCAGCAGGGAACACCTTCATCCACCCTAAAGCGCTTTCGCGAGCGAGTTGGCAGGCTCGCACCCGTCCCGACGTCCCACCATGGGACATTTCGTCCGCATGTGCCATCAGCCCACCGGGACTGCCCCTATGTTTTCCTGCACCGTGATGCCCACCGGACACCACTCCAGAGGCCGTACGAGGGCCCATTCAGAGTGCTGGAACACGGGCAGACGACCTTTGTGTTGGACATGGGGGGCCGGCCGGAGGCCGTGTCAATTGACCGGCTGAAGCCAGCACATCTGGACATTGACCAGCCGGTGCTGGTTGCCCGTCCTCGACCTCGAGGGCGCCCCCCTTCATGGCTCCCTCCGCCTGTCACTCCACCTGTCCTCCCGCCGCTCCCTCCACCTGTCCATACATCTGTCCCCCCGCCAGCCCCTCGGTCGGCTAAATTCCGCACGCGGTCCGGCCGGGTTGTGCACCCGCCGGTGCGTTTCGTGCCTCGGGTTCTGGGGGGGGGGGGTCCTGTGGCGGTTCCCAAGGGTCGGGCCATCCTAAGGGTCAAACCCCTCGGCACGGGAATGGATCGGTCCAGAGGCGGCCCTTGACCAGAGGGTTTAAAGGCAAGGGTTTTGGGTGCAATCTCTCTCTCGTGGACTTCCTTCCAACACGAAGGGACCGAATAAAGATACTTCTCCTACACCTGGCTTCTCGCCTTAATTTCGGTATCGCACACTACAAGATTTTGTATTTGTTGTAATGTGGTTTGGTCCTATTGAATTACACCAACATCAAATAATTCTATTCTGTCTCCAGCTAAATGACTACCTTTTGGTAAGCCGACTTTGCCATTGCAGTATGCGCATTTTGTTATCTCAGTGACCATTTGAAGTAGGCTGGGGAGCTGGAAGAATGCTCATCTCTCCCTGCCAATGGTAGTCTGATGACGGGGTCCTATTCCTTTTCCCAATGTTGATCCAATGTTGACTCCAGCATTTTGTCTCTATCTTCAATACTAACCATAATTGATTACACGCTAAGTAAATCATCACGACTGCCAGGACAAGGCTCTTTATTCTACAGATATCAGCGGAGGGGAAGCTGAGAAATATGATTTTTTAAACCCACGAGTTGGTGTCTAGACATCTTATCTTCTTTGGAATGCGAATTCAAGGACATTCTTTGTTCCACCTTGAATGAAATACGGAACAACAAGGGTGCGGCTGAATGGAGAATTTAATACAAATATACTTGAAAATAAACTTTTTGAATTAAAGTCTTTTGTAATTTGAATTCTACACTAACACAGAAACTACTGAATTAACGTAGCAATAGCAATTGAATTTAATGCGAACTGTTAAAATGGTAGAATGTAATAATGTATTATAACGATTGACTCCCCCGGCGAGGGGAAGGGGGGGGCTAAATATAAGGAAATAGATTAATAACATACTGAAAAACTAACTTATATAATATACTAGGTTCCAGTTTCAGTTATGCTTGGGAGGAGGTGAGAATATTCAGGCTCTTGGCAAACAGCCAGGTGTCTGACTCTGGTTAACCCCTTCCAACCAGCAGTTTATTATTCCTGAATGTGAAGCAAATGTAAAAACTCTTAGCATAAATAAATGGTAGATAATCTGAAGACTTAATCACATAAGACTTAATTAGATATATATGTGTTGTGATTTTGTTATATATAATTTGGTTTTGAATTGGCCCCTCCTCCCTTTTGCAAGATTTCTCAAGGGAGCGGAGCTACATGTATATTAACACCAACGGAAGTCAATAAATTTGTAACTACCACCATTAGGTGGCTATTTTGTTACAGTGTCGTTATTTTTAGACACTGTAATACCACTTAAAAAAAAATGTTGTCACATTATTTCACACTTTTTTGTCTTTTTGCTTAAGGAAAATTTTAAAAGGGATGCCCCAACAGAATTTAAGAGCCGCGAATGTACCCCCAACACCCAGTGTCCTGAGGTATTTTGTTGCACTGTATGACTTAAAGGTATCAAAGTAATTTAAAATGCAAGATGATAAACAAAATAAACTTGGAGAAATCACATTTTGCAGTTGGAACATAAGGGGTGATAATGAACCAATTAAAAGGGGTAAGATTCTCACACAATTGAAATCACTTAATTCGGACATAATTTTCTTACTAGAATCACACCTGAAACTGCAAGCGCAGACTAGACTGAAGGCAAATTGGATAGGTCAAACATATCAGTCTTCATATATATATATATAAATCTAAGGTACGGCAATTATTATTCGTAAAGGTATACCATTTAAATCAAAGAATATCATAACAGATAAAGATATCTCATAGTTACCAGAGATCCACTCTACCCCAATCACCATGGTAAATATTTATGTGCCTAATTTTGATAATCCCCAATTTTTTAATAAAATCCTGAATATAATTTCAGAGTTTAATTATCAAAATGTGATAATTGGGGGAGACTTTAATTGTGTTTTAGATCCGTACCTGGATAAATCTGCACAACAAAAGAGGGGTAACATAAAATCTAAAACTAGTGAACTCCTAAATACATACATAAAAAACACAAATATAACAGATGTTTGGAGGATTGCTAACCCAGCTGGAATGGAATACTCATTTTACTCAATGGTACACAAAACTTATTCACATATTGACTGTTGTTTAGTGAACACAAAATTAATTCCTTATACAATGAACCCAAAATATCATAATACCATCATCTCTGATCACTCTCCGTTAACTTTTTTATTTTTAACTTGAAGGAATTAATAAAAAAAATCGTGGTGGTATAAACTAGGTGGTATATATCTATAACAACAGATGGAACTTTTTTTTCAGACCAACGTCACCCCAGATATCAGAGGATCTATAATTTCATATCAAGCTTTTCAAAATAAAAAGAACAAGAATGAACAAATGCAGTTAGAAGAACGAATGAGACAATTGGACCTAGATAACACTAAAGAGCCAACTATAGATAAACATAATAAAATAACAATATTGAAATTTAAATTAAACAGAATATTATCTGCAAAAGCTATAAGCATATTTCAAATTACAAAACAGGAACATTTTGAATTTGGTGATAAACCACATCAACTTTAGGCACGTCAACTGAAAAAACGGGAAAAAGATCATACAATTTAAAAAAATTAAATCAGATAATGGTGAATTGTTAACATTACCTAATGATATTAATAAAATATTTGCTCAATTTTATCAAAAGTTATATACATCTAAAAAGTTAGCAGATAGTACGAAAGTTATAGAGCTCTTGGATAACTGTAATCTCCGAAAACTTAATCTGCTGGAACAAGAGGAATTAGGAGCGCAGGTCTCAATTAAGGAAATAGAAGAAACAATAAACTCATTGAAGAATGGAAAAACACCAGGACCGGATGGATTTTGTAATGAATTTTATAAAAGATTTTATGAGATAATTTCATCACGTTTACATAAAATGTATACATATGCTTTTGAAGAACAAACATTACCAGAAACATTAGCTGAATCAACGATTACACTTATACCTAAAAAATATAAAGATTTAGAAGGCCCTGGCCCATACAGAGCCATTGCACTGTTAAATACAGTTCAAAAATATTAGCGAAAACATTAGCAAGAAGATTAAGTAAATATGTTAGCAAATTAATAAATGCGGGTCAAACAGGATTTATACCCAAGAGATGATCATGCAATAATTTGAGATGTCTGTTTAATATAATGCATTCATATAAAACTGAAGAACAAGACTTATCAATTATTTAATTTGACGCAGAAAAGGCACTTGATCAAATGAGTTGGGACTACCTCGTTAATGTATTGCAACAAATTCAAATGGGAGAGATTTTTATCTCATGGGTAAAACTATTATATGACAGGCCCACTGCTAGAATATTAACTAATAACATGTTGTCTCCGAAATTTCAATTATCCAGGGGCAATAGACAGGGATGCTCACTATCACCTCTGCTATTTGCTCTTGTAATAGAACCTCTAGCTGAAAGCATTAGAACACATCCAAATATCCATGGTTATAATACAAAATACTTAAATGACAATATATCATTAAACACAGATGATGCACTACTCTATATTACAAAATCACAAATCAGTATTCCAAACATATTAAATCTAATAGAGGAATTTGGATCATTTTCAGGATACAGAATAAATTGGAATAAAAGTGAAATTATGATGATAAAACCGCAAGACTCGACACACCTGTTAAAATTCTCTTTTAAAATTGCTACAGAAAAATTTAAATACTTGAGAATCGAAATCACCAGAAAATATAAATCTTTATTTAATGCAAACTATATGCCCCTACTTACTAAATGAAATGCCCTGATTAAATTTTGGAAAACTCTTCCGATGTCTTTAATAGGCCGAATAAATGCTATAAAAATGATCTTCCTACCACAAATTTTATATTTATTCCAATCAATACCAATATACTTACGTAAAAAGTTTTAAAAAAAACTGGATTCTGATATCACAAATTTTATATGGAACTATAAATCCTATAGAATTCAAAGAAGACACTTGGGCAAACGTAAAGAATTTGGTGGATTAACACTCCCTAATTTGTTGTATTATTATTGGGCAGCAAATGTCAAAAATGTGATTCACCCGTTGGACAATTCTGCCCAACAGATGGATTGAAAGTCATGGAGAGAGAGGATTGCTCCCCTTTTAATATAGGAGCGATCCTTCTCTCACCAATAAAATGGAATAATACAATATATAGTAAAAATCCAACTATTCATAGTACTATTAGAATTTGGAAACAAATAAAATTAACCCTTGAATTAAGAAATGTATCCCTTCTCTCCCCCATACTTAATAACCCGTTGTTTAAACCTTCCACTATATTAAATCATTTACACATTCGGAAAGAATAGGAATTAAAACATTTGGAGACGTATGAAAATGGAAATGTTCTATCATTCCAACAACTACAACTTAAATACAATCTGAGAAGTAATCAATATTTTTAATATTTTCAAATCCATGATTATTTGAAAAAATATACACAAAATACCAAAATTTGACTCCAGACATATTAGATGAAGCTACGAATAGAAAGGCAGACTCAACTAATTTAATGTAATTCTTGTATAATATCATCCTAAATATAGAAATACCATCATCTGATAGAATTAGAAGAGATTGGGAACAAGAACTAGCTATAAAAATCTTGAAAGAGTGTTGGGATAAACACTTGCTATATGTGCACAAATGCTTGATCAATGTAAAACGTATTCTAATCCAATTAAAAACCATACACAGATTATATAATTCGAAAACTAAAATAATTAAATTCTTTCCAAATGTCTCCCCCATTTGTGATAAATGTCTATCGCAAGAAGCAACTATAGCACATTCCTTTGTTTCTTGCATAAAAATCCAAAAAGTTTGGAATTAAATCTTTGACATTTTTACAAAATAATTTAAAATAAAACTGGGACCGAACCCAGAATTGATTATTTTTGGAACAATGGAAGTCAGCTTTGAGCTGACTTAATTCCAAAAGAGCTTCCTTAATTATGGCTTAATAATGGCAATAAAACACGTACTTAAATTCTGGAAAAGCGCTCTCACACCAACGGTGAAAATGTGGATTTCAAATATGTCTGAAATGATACACCTCGAAGATTTGGTCTCCATTTATCGACTTATTACAAGCATGGGGTGCAACATAACATTGAAAATAAACGGTTTCAGGACCTGGTGAGGGGTGTGTAAAGATACGAAGTAGGTACTTATCTTATTTTACTTTCTTATATTTTCTTTTTTCTATTTTTTTCTTTCCTTTTTTTTGTTTTTTTTTCATTCTTGTGTTCTACATTTCTACGGGTTCTTCCTTATTACTTTTTCACGCACTTACTATCTTTTCTAACGCTTTCTATTTTTCTTCTTCTTAAAGTTTAAAACATGCAGTGGTACACGAAATGTATTATGTTATTTTTTGGCTTTACTCTAATGTACATTACTTATAATTAAAAAATAAATAAATAAAATAATTGATCACAACTTCAATATTGTGCCTCTTTCTGTCATTTTCTTGGAACATGGCTCAGTGCATGTTTGACAGAATGTCCCTGCTTTGTACATATACTTGGCCCATATTAGAACTAGACTGCTTATGGCCCGAGCCAGATTCCCAGGCAGGTTTCCCAATGCAACACTTTTTATAAATGTGCCCAAATGTAATAACATCATCCCTGAATATCAGCATTGGTTTCAGCAACCATGGACCAGTGGTAACCTTTCCTTCCTCTTACCTCCACATGAGAATGCTGCCCTCTAACACAAACACCACATTTCCAAAGGTTCTGGAATTTAGCTCATGTCTGCAATGGTCAGGGGGTGAAAGTTTATCCTGTGGCACATGAATATTGGTATAGAAGGTGAAACATAGAAACATAGAAATATAGGTGCAGGAGTAGGCCATTCAGCCATTCGAGCCTGCACCGCCATTCAATATGATCATGGCTGATCATCCAACTCAGTATCCCATACCTGCCTTCTCTCCATACCCCCTGATCCCTTTAGCCACAAGTGCCACATCTAACGCCCTCTTAAATATAGCCAATGAACTGGCCTCAACTACCTTCTGTGGCAGAGAATTCCAGAGACTCACCACTCTCTGTGTAAAGAATGTTTTCCTCATCTCGGTCCTAAAGGAATTCCCCCTTATCCTTAGACTGTGACCCCTTGTTCTGGACTCCCCCAACATTGGGAACAATCTTCCAGCATCTAGCTTATCCAACCCCTTAAGAATTTTGTAAGTTTCTATAAGATCCCCCCTCAATCTTCCAAATTCCAGCGAGTACAAGCCAAGTCTATCCAATCTTTCCTCATATGAAAGTCCTGACATCCCAGGAATCAGTCTGGTGAATCTTCTCTGTACCCCCTCTATGGCAAGGATGCCTTTCCTCAGATTTGGAGACCAAAACTGTACGTAATACTCCAGGTGTGGCCTCACCAAAACCCTGTACAACTGCAGTAGAACCTCCCTGCTCCTATACTCAAATCCTTTCGCTATGAATGCTAACATATGATTTGCTTTCTTCACTGCCTGCTGCACCTGCATGCCTACTTTCAATGACTGGTGTACCATGACACCCAGGTCTCGTTGCATCTCCCCTTTTCCTAATCTGCCACCATTCAGATAATAGTCTACCCTCATTCTTTTGCCACCAAAGTGGATAACCTCACATTTATCCACATTATACTGCACCTGCCATGCATCTGCCCATTCACTCAGCCTATCCAAATCACCCTGCAGCCTCCAAGCATCCTCCTCACACCTAACTATACCCCCCAGCTTGGTGTAATTTGCAAATTTGGAGATGCTGCATTGAATTCCCTCGTCCAAATCATTAATATATATTGTAAATAGCTGGGGTCCCAGCACTGAGCCTTACAGCACCCCACTAGTCACTGCCTGCCATTCTGAAAAGGACCCGTTTATTCCTACCCTTTGCCTCCTGTCTGCTAGCCAGTTCTCTATCCACATCAATACTGAACCCCCAATACCGTGTGCTTTAAGTTTGTATGCTAATCTCTTATGCGGGACCTTGTCGAAAGCCTTCTGAAAGTCTAGATATAATACATCCACTGGTTCTCCCTTATCCACTCTACTAGTTACATCCTCAAAAAATTCTATCAGATTTGTCAGACATGATTTACCTTTCGTAAATCCATGCTGACTTTGTCCAATGATTTCACCACTTTCCAAATGCGCTGCTATCCCATCTTTAATAACTGACTCTAGCAGTTTCCCCACTACCGATGTTAGACTAACTGGTCTGTAATTCCCCGCTTTCTCTCTCTCTCCTTTTTTAAAAAGTGGGGTTACATTAGCTACCCTCCAATCCTCAGGAACTACTCCAGAATCTAAGGAATTTAAAAAATATATCACTAATGCATCCACTATTTCCGTGGCTACCTCCTTGAGTACTCTGGGATGCAGACTATCTGGCCCTGGGGATTTATCGGCCTTCAATCCGTTCAATTTACCCAACACCACCTCCCGGCTAACCTGGATTTCACTCAGTTCCTCCACCTTATTTGACCCCCATTCCACAGCTATTTCCGGCAGATTATTTATGTCTTCCTTAGTGAAGACAGAACCAAAGTAGTTATTCAATTGGTCTGCCATGTCCTTGTTCCCCATGATCAATTCACCCGTTTCTGACTGCAAGGGACCAACATTTGTTTTAACTAGTCTCTTTCTCTTCACATATCTATAAAAACATTTGCAGTCAGTTTTTATGTTCCCTGCCAGTTTCCTTTCATAATCTATTTTCCCTTTCCTAATTAAGCCCTTTGTCCTCCTTTGCTGGATTCTGAATTTCTCCCAGTCCTCCGGTAGGCTGCTTTTTCTGGCAAATTTGTATGCCTCATCTTTTGTTTTTATACTATCCCTGATTTCCCTTGTTATCCATGGATGCACCACCTTCCCCGATTTATTCTTTTGCCAAACTGGTATGAACGATTTTTGTACTTCATCCATGCAGTCTTTAAATACCTTCCATTGCACATCCACTGTCAACCCTTTAAGAATCACCTGCCAGTCTATCTTGGCCAATTCACATCTCATACCTTCAAAGTTACCTTTGTTCAAGTTCAGAACCCTTGTTTCTGACTTAATTTTGTCACTCTCCATTCTAATGAAGAACTCAACCATATTATGGTCACTCTTGCCTAAGGGGACACGCACAACAAGACTGCTAACTAACCCTTCCTCATTAGTCAATACCCAGTCTAGAATAGCCTGCTCTCTCGTTGGTTCCTCCACATGTTGGTTGAGAAAACTATCCCGCATACATTCCAAGAAATCCTCTTCCTCAGCACCCCTGCCAATTTGATTCACCCAATCTACATGCAGATTGAAGTCACCCATTATAACGGTGTTACCCTTGTTGCACGCATTTCTAATTTCCTGTTTGATGCCATCCCCAACTCCAATACTACTGTTAGGTGGCCTGTACACAGCTCCCACTAGCGTTTTCTGCCCCTTAGAGTTTCGCAGCTCTACCCAAATCGATTCCACATCCTCCACGCTAATGTCCTTCCTTTCTATTGCATTAATCTCCTCTCTCACCAGCAACGCTACCCCACCTCCTTTTCCTTTTCATCTATCCCTCCTGAATATTGAATATCCCTGGATGTTCAGCTCCCAGCCTTGGTCACCCTGGAGCCATGTCTCCGTGATCCCAACTATAGCATAGTAATTAATCGCTATCTGCACCGTCAACTCATCCACCTTATTACGAATGCTCCTCGCATTGAGACACAAAGCCTTCAGGCTTGTTTTTACAACACTCTTACTCCTTATACAATTATGTTGACAAGTGGCCCCTTTCACATCGATCCCTATTACACTTGGCCAACTCTCCTATCCCTTTGTGAGCTTTCTTTCCCGTTAATTCTGGGGTCATTAACCATCCCTTTACTCTCTTTCCCTTTAACTCCGTCCTCGACTATCCCATTTGACACCCCACCCCCCTTATTCAGTTTAAAACCATCCGTGTAGCAGTGGCAAACCTGCCGGCCAGAATGCTGGTCCCCCACCTGTTAAGATGCAATCCATCCCTTTTGTACAGTTCCCCCTTACTCCAAAACAGATCCCAGTGATCTAAGAATCTAAATCCCTGCCCCCTGCACCAGTTCCTCAGCCACACATTCAGGTCCCGTATCTCCCTGTTCCTGCTCTCGCCAGCACAAGGAACTGGAAGCAAACTGGAGATAACAACCCTTGGAGTCCTGCTTTTTGCATTTTTCCGAGCTCTCTGAAGTCCCGCTGCAAAATATTCATCCCCTTCTTTCCAACATCATTTGTGCCAACATGCACGACCACTTCTGGCTGTTCACCTTCACCCTTGAGGATTGTCTGCACTCTGTCCATGACATCCTGGATCCTGGCACCAGGAAGGCAGCACACCTTCCTCGAATCCCGTCTGTCCATCCTCGAATCCCGTCTGTATCCCGTCCCGTCTGAAAAGAGGATGAAGGGTGGAAAAACCCTAGGCAATGTTTCCCTCAGCTAAGTTGTCATGGACATGACACACCTTGCTTGTGATGGACAGTAACCTTTTTTGCATGAAGCTAATGTTAAGTAGACCGGAAGTGGCGGCGCTACGTATTTTTGCTTTCTTGTGTCTACTTTAGTGATTATTTTGGTTTATTAGGCTGTGTATGTGTGTTGGGGGGTTGGGGGGGGGGGGGGGGGGGGGAGGGTTGGAGAAACAGGGTTTTAGTCTCTCCCTTCGGGGGGGGTGCGACTTTTCTTGTTGTGTCCCCCATCACCGCCTCCATCTGTGCTGAGGCCCTAATGGCAGGGCTGGTGGCCTTCCATCTTCCAGCAGCGGCAGTACGGCTTTGGAGCTGCAGTACTCCAGTGGCGACCTGGCTTTCGGGGCTGCGGTGCTCCAGCGGTGACCTGGCTTTCGGGGCTGCGGTGCTCCAGCGGCGGCCTGGCTTTCGGGGCTGCGGTTCTCCAGCGACATCCCAGCGGCGACCTGGTTTTGGAGCTGCGGTGCTCCAGCGTTCCAGCAGCGGGCCCTGTGCGACAGCCCAGCTTCGGAGGGAAGAAGACAGAGACTCTAAGACTTTTGCCTTTCACCACAGTGAGGATGTGTTTGGTGAACTCACTGTGGTAGATATTACATTTGTGTTTATTGTGTGGTTTTGTTACTTTTAATATATGTATGATTGCAGGCTCTAAATTTCGTTCAGACCGAAAGGTCTGAATGACAATAAAGGTAATCTGATCTGATCAGATTGCCTTCCTCCAATGAGAACTCATAGCGCAATTTCTGTGCAATCTTCTCTGCGAGGATTGTGCTCCTGGGAACTGTTCAAAAAAGATACATATTTCATTTTATAAAGGATGGGTCGGTAGTTTGTAAGATATGGGGTGTGGAAAAGTAAATTCTGGGACAGTGGTGACTGAATGAACACAAGTAAAAGCAGGTAGAAGTGGTGCCTAGAAGAGGAAAATACTGTGCAAGTAGAAATGTGATGGTTTTTTTCTCAGTTGATGTTCAGAGGTTGCAATGCAGAGAACTTTTAACTTCTTATGTTGTTTTCATGTTCTGGTATCTATGCTTCTCTTGGCATCCTTTCTAACCTCTTCTTATATTGGAGACCATTACCTATCTTCCTCATCCACTGCCTTAACCTGGAATCCAAGGAATCCTCAGAGTATGTCTTCCAGACATCTTCTTGCACATGTAGAAACAAAGAACTGCAAGTGCTATTTTGTACCAAAGATAGACACAAAGTGCTGGCGTAACTCAGCAGGTCAAGCAGCATCTCTGGAGGAAAAGGATGGGTGACGTTTGGGTTTGGGAGCCTTCTTCAGATTGAAAACTGACATTCATGTCCTTTTCAAGAGGGCCTGACTACCTTGTAGTAGCATTAAGTATGTATATTTGCCCCACTTACCTACATAATATGCATGCACATTGATTCATGTCAAATAATTCTCAACAAGCTTCTATATATGGGATCATGCAAGAACCAAGTGCATGGCCGACTCCTTGAGAATCCATATTTGAGTTAACAGCAAAATGATCTTTTGCATTGAATGATTCCATCCAAATATACTGATGATCTGCAGAGCCCATGTAATGAAGAAATCAATAGTTGCGTCCATGACTTTAATTTGCTATGATTGTTTGTATCCAAATTCTATGTGAAGGTTAATGATAGGAATGGCAAGTTAGGCAGAAGTTTTGCATGGATTTCAATCTTTAAAATCTAAATCTTTCATATCCATGTGTCTCTCCAAATGTCTTTTTAAATGTCGTTGGTGTGATTTGTAGCTTACCAGTCGTGACTTGCTAAGATCCCATTTCAAGATATTATCCTTCTGTTCTTAGAACCCAGTTATGAAATGGCATCCTCTATTGCAGACGGCTTATTTTTACATTGTATCATTAGTTATTGATACACTTTAATAGTTGATACACAAACTATTGATACACAGCCTTGAATTGCTGGCTTGAATTAATTGGGAATAAGGTTTAACCAAAATTATGAAATCCTGCAGACATCAGTCTGAAGAAGGGTCTCAACCCGAAATGTCACCCATTCCTTCTTTCCAGAGATGCTGCCTGCCCCGCTGAGTTACTCCAGTATTTTGTGTCTACTTTTGATTTTAACCATTATTTACAGTTCCTTCCTATACATTATTAAATCCTGCAGCAGTGTGTTTCCATAAATCAAAAATTCCAGCAGCTTGATATCTTTCTACTTGTGCAGAAAACTAATGCAATTCTTATGAACATTTGTTCTTTTTCAAGCAGTTGTAGGCTATCTCAAAATTCTTCAAAAGATATTTGTTAAAAATAGGAACATTTGAAATGAATTTATTGAGAAGGGCATCTCTTCTAAGAATTATTAAAAGATCTCGCAGCTTTGATTTCAATTCCAGTTCCAATCATCTCCTAGTTTTGCTTATTATAAAAATTAGGAAACTGTGTGTGGTTTTATAGAAACTTTAGCTTCCCTTCAAATATTGTTTAGCCACTGTTACTCCTGTCTGTTGTCTAAGTGCTTAATGTTCACCAACCATATGAAACTGTTCTATTTCTGTTAATACAATAGAGTGACCAAAACCATAACAATAGGACTCTCTGTGATCTTACTTGCTAGTCTAATTTTTCACTGGGTAGAACAAAAATGTTATTTTACAGATAAAAGTGCATTGAAATGCTAAACTGCTTTATTTTGTAAATATAATACAAATAATTGTAAACACGACATAATAATATAACTGTATATTCAATCAATGGTAATCAAAAAAATAGTAACTGGAGGTTTTCGTTTTTATTGAAGTGGCATCAACTTCTGCACTTACAGCTCATGGTCTAAGTGTAAACAGTGATAGATCTACTGAGATGTAGCAATGTTGTGAACTCCACCAAAGGAGCAGTATAGCGTAGAGATGGGGTGACCATGGTAAATCCATGAAATGGAAGCAATCAGCATTATTATTTATTACACAATATATTTTATGATATTTTTGGGACCCTTGTGCTTCTCTGCAAATGAGATTTGTGTTGCTTGCACCTGAAGCAGCTAGCCACATAATTGTGTGGATACCTGCCAGGAACACTCAAATGAGGTGCCTTCTGTCTGATTCTGCCTACTGTAGTAAAGTTAGTACTTAAGGATTGAAGAATGCATCCTGAGTAGATCCAATTTCAAGATTAATCAGTTCAAAAGTTTTCAAAACATTGTAAAATTTGTTTCATATTGGTTGGTTTAATCTTCTGAGACCTAAGGCTTAAATTAGCTTATTCTATTTTTTGTCATAACTACTCATTCTTGTCATTAACAATCACCATGTTTGGCTGCAGTATTTTTTGCAGCATAAGCTTGTTTTTACTGCTTTTGTCCTCTTATAACAAGCTGCCTGTTATCAGATTGTTTTTTATTATTTAATAATTATTTAATCATAAGTTTAAAACAGTCCCTTTAGCAGCCTAGATGATTTAATTATCAAAGTACAATTCATTTATAGCTCCTAATGTCCCAGAGGCCAGTGATAGATTGAATTTGGCATATTTTATTAAGGTAGTAGGTATGAATCATGCAGTCAACCAATTTATACCACTCTAAACAGTGACCATGTATCTCGAAGTCTGAGATCACTGTGATTATGATGAAAATGATGAAATGCCTTTATTTGTCGTTGTAAGCACTGCATACAACAAAATTGTTGTTGCCACTCCAATGTACAATGTACTCCCTATATACAAACATAAAAACACAGGACACAATTTAAAACCAATGTTAAAAACTAGGTATTAAAATAAGTAAGTAACCAGTACTGTACATGGTGATAGTAAAAGTTCAAGGTGGGTAGCAGCATGGAAGAGTGCAAGATGAATAATGCTCAGTGTTTTTTCATGTTTAGTGTGAAGATTTCTTTGGGGAAGAAACGGTCTCTGAGTCTGGAGGTGCATGTTTTGGCTGACCTGTAACGCCTGCCAGAGGGCAACAGTTCACAAAGGTGGTGACCGGGGTGTTTGGAGTCTCTGATGATTTTAGTGGCTCTGCTGAGGTAGCGTGAGGTGGCAATATCCTCCAGTGATTCTCTCTGCTGTTTTTACCACTCTCTGGTGCGCTTTCTTATCTTCAGCAGAGCAACCTGCATACCACACTGACATGCGATATGTCAGTAGACTCTCAATGGTCGCCCGGTAGAAGGCCACTAGCAGCTTCTTCTTGGTTACACAAAAAGCTGGAGAAACTCGGCGGGTGCAGCAGCATCTAAGGAGTGAAGGAGATAGGCGACATTTCGGGTCGAGACCCTTCTTCAGACTGGTCAGGGATCAGGGAAACGAGAGATATAGACGGTGATGTGGAGAGATAAAGAACAATGAATGAAAGATATGCAAAAAAGTATTGATGATAAAGGAAACAGGCCATTGTAAGCTGTTTGTAGTGAAAATGAGAAGCTAGTGCGACTTGGGTGGGAGAGAGATAGAGAGAGAGAAGGAATGCCAGGGCCCGAGGGCTGAGGGAGAGGTGGGAAGGGAGGAGGCAGCCTGGGTTAACAGAATTGAGAAAATTCAATGTTTAAGCCCAGAGGATGCAGACTCCCCAAGCGGAATATGAGGTGCTGTTCCTCCATAGAAACATAGAAATTAGGTGCAGGAGTAGGCCATTCGGCCCTTCGAGCCTGCACCGCCATTCAATATGATCATGGCTGATCATCCAACTCAGTATCCCGTACCTGCCTTCTCTCCATACCCTCTGATCCCCTTAGCCACAAGGGCCACATCTAACTCCCTCTTAAATATAGCCAATGAACTGGCCTCAACTACCCTCTGTGGCAGAGAGTTCCAGAGACCCACCACTGTGTGTGAAAAAATTCCTTCTCATCTCAGTACCAAAGCATTTCCCCCTTATCCTTAAGCTGTGACCCCTTGTCCTGCACCTCCCCAACATCGGGAACAATCTTCCTGCATCTAGCCTGTCCAACCCCTTAAGAATCTTGTAAGTTTCTATAAGATCCCCTCTCAATCTCCTAAATTCTAGAGAGTATAAACCGAGTCTATGCAGTCTTTGTTCATAAGACAGTCCTGACATCCCAGGAATCAGTCTGGTGAACCTTCGTTGCACTCCCTCTATGGCAATAATGTCCTTCCTCAGATTTCGAGACCAGAACTGTATGCAATACGCCAGGTGTGGCCTCACCAAGACCCTATACAACTGAAGTAGAACCTCCCTGCTCCTATACTCAAATCCTTTTGCTATGAAAGCTAACATACCATTGGCTTTCTTCACTGGCTGCTGTACCTGCATGCCTACTTTCAATGACTGGTGTACCATGACACCCAGGTCGCGCTGCATCTCCCCTTTTCCTAATCGGCCACCATTTAGATAGTAGTCGGTTTTCCTATTTTTGCCACCAAAGTGGATAACCTCACATTTATCCACATTATACTGCATCTGCCAAACATTTGCCCACTCACCCACCCTATCCAAGTCACCTTGCATTCTCCTAGCATCCTCCTCACAGCTAACACTGCCCCCCAGCTTAGTGTCATCCGCAAACTTGGAGATATTGCCTTCAATTCCCTCATCCAGATCATTTATGTATATTGTAAATAGCTGGGGTCCCAGCACTGAGCCTTGCGGTACCCCACTAGTCACTGCCTGCCATTGTGAAATCGACCCGTTAACTCCTACTCTTTGCTGAAGATCTCAGAGAAAACCCACGCTGGTCATAGGGAGAACGTACAAACTCCGTACAGACAGCACCCATAGTCTGGATCGAACCTGGGTCTCCAGTGCTGCATGCGCTGTAAGGCAGCAACTCTACCACTGCGCCACCGTGCAGACCGACTTACGGTGTTGCACACTCTGGCCGTGGAGGAGGCCCAGGACCGAGAGGTCGGATACGGAATGGGAGGGGGAGTTGAAGTGCTGAGCCACCGGGAGGTTGGGTTGGTTATTGCGGACTGAGCGGAGGTGTTCGGCGAAACGATTCTTCTTGGTGTTGTGCCTCCTGAGCACACTCAGGAAGTGGAGTCTCTGTGGTGCTCTCTTGATGGTTGCAGTGGTGTTGGCCAACCAGGAGAGGTCCTCGGATATGGCGGCTCCTAGGAAGTTGAAAATCTACACCCTTGCCACACATGCCCCATTTATGCAGAGCGGGGCCGAGTCCGCGCCCCGTATCCTCCTGAAGTCCAGTATTAGCTCCTTAGACTTGGTTGTGTTCAGTGTCAGGTTATTTACTGAACACCACTCTGACAGTCGCTGTATCTTGACCCTGTATGTTGACTCGCCCCCCCCCCCCCCCGAGATCAGCCCGACGACAGTTGTGTCGTCATCAAATTTAATAATGGTGTTAGACAGGTGGGCAGGTGTGCAGTCATAGGTGTATAAGGAGTAAAGGAGTGGACTCAGCACACAGCATTGAGGTGCGCCAGTGCTTAGTGTGATGGAGGAGGAGATGTGGGGGGCGGTTTTAACTCTCCGTGGGTGGTTTGTGAGAAAGTCTTCAATCCATGTGCAGAAGGGGGAGGAGAGGCCTAGGTCAAGCAGTTTGCTGATTAAAATGTCTGGAATGATTGTATTGAATGCTGAGCGATAATCAATGAATAACATGCTCACATAGCTTTCCCAATGTTCCAAATGGCTCAGTGCGGTGTGAGTTCCTATGGCGATGGCATCCTCAGTGGATCTGTTATCTCTGTAGGCAAATTGATGTGGGTCAAAGGAGGGAGGTAAGCAGGTTCTCATGTGATGCAGGACTGATGCAGTTTCTCAAAGCACTTCATAATCACTGGTGTAAGTGCAATCCGTCTATAGTCATTCAAGTCCTCAGGGACTGACTTTTTTCGAATATGAATGATTGTGGCTGACTTTAAGCGGGGTGGTATGATAGTTTGTGACAGGGAGATGTTAAAAATCTTTGTGAAGACCCCAGTGAGTAGGTCAGCATATGCCTCAATAACTTACTCGGAACTCCATCAGGTCCAGCAGCCTTACTTGGATTTACTGACCTCAACACACACCTCACATCCTGTTCCTGTAGTGTGAGTGTGTGGGTGTTAGAGGTGGGTTGAGGCAGTGAGTCTGTAGCAGGTCTGTTAGCCTCAAACCGGGCGAAGAAACGGTTAAGTTCCTCCATGTCGGCATTTACAGTGCTGTTGGTATTGCCTTTATAGTTGGTTATGTGCTTTAAGCCTTGCCACATTCTCCGTGGGTCATTGTGTGACAGGTGGCCCCCGAGCTTCCTCTTGTAGGCCACCTTGGCCTCCTTTATGCCTCACTTCAGGTCGGCTCTCGCGGTGCTGTACCGGGCTTGGTCACCGGACCTGAAGGCGGTGTTGCGGTTTTTGAGGAGTGTTTGGACCTTAATCATCATCCAGGATTTCTGGTTGGGAAACACGTGGATGCGTTTATTGACTGTGACTTTGTCAGTGCAGCTTTAAATGTAAAATAACACAATTTCTGTGTATTCCTCCAGGTCCCCTTGATCAAATAAATTATGTTAAACTCCTCAAAATATAATCTGGAAATATCTACATTGGGTGGCACAGTGGCATGGCTGGTAATAGCACCGCTTGCAATGCTAGAGACTCAGGTTAAAATCTGACCTTGGATGCTGTCTGCATAGTGTTTGCATGTTCTCCCTATGAAAGCGTGTGCTTCCCTTGGGTGCTCCAGTTTCTTCTCACACTCCAAGGACATGTGGATTGGTAGATGTATTGTCCATTGTAAACTGGCCCTAATGAGCATTAATGCGAGTGGTAAAATCTGTAGAGGACTTAATAAAAATGTTGCAAATTTTAGTAAAAATTGTGATTAATGTAGAATTACTCTAAGTATGTATCTCATGGACGACGTACTCCGTGGGCTGAATTACTCGTTTACCTACCTTAACTCTCTTTGTCTTGACTGTTTGATTCCAGTCAGTATTATTGTGGTACATACATAATCTAAAATAAATTATTTATTATTTAAAAAAAGCTAAACCATGCAATAAAGTTTAAATATTAAACTCAAACAATTGGAAAAATATAATATCACTTGCGCTTAGTCTTAATTGCCCAGCACCATTAACCATTAACATCAATAGAGTATTGATTTTTGCAGATTTAACACATTACGTTTCTACTTCCTTGCTTGTTATCATGTGGTATTTTCCGTTTTTAGCACAATTTTAGGCTTTGTGGGAAAATAAAACTATCCCTAAGTTTCTAATCATTCAATTTGTAACATGAATTAACACCCATAAAATCCGGAAGTGGCGGCGCTGCTTGGCAGCTGCGGCTCAACTGCAGTCCGTCTGTTTTTTTTTATTTTAGTTTTGTCTTTGTGTCTGTTTTTAGCAATTATTTTGGTTTATTAGGCTGTGTATGTGTATGCGGGTGGGAGAAACAGGGTTTTAGTCTCTCCCTTCGGGGGGATTCCGACTTTTCTTGTCGTGTCTCCCGTTACCGTCTACGTCTGTGCTGAGGCCCTAATGGCGGAGCTGGCGGCCTTCCAGCTTCCAGCGGCGGCGGCACGGCTTCGGAGCTTCAGCGGCGACCTAGCTTTCGGAGCTGCGGTGCTCCAGTGGCGTTCCGGCAGCCTGGTTTTCGGGGCTGCGGTGCTCCAGCGACGTTCCAGCGGCGACCTGGCTTTGGAGCTGCGGTGCTCCAGCGTTCCAGCGGTGGGCCCCGTGTCACCGTTCCGGCATTCCGGCAATGGCCCGGTTTCGGGGGCTCTGCTGCGGGCCTGGTGGACAGCAACATCGGAGGCCTGGATCTCCTCAGTGCAGAGGGAGAACAAGGAGGGAAGAAGACAGAGACTCTAAGACTTTTGCCTTCCACCACAGTGAGGAGGTGTTTGGTGAACTCACTGCGGTGGATGTTAAATTTATGTTTATTGTGTGGTTTTGTTACTTTTAATATATGTATGACTGCAGGCATGAAATTTCGTTCAGACCGAAAGGTCCGAATGACAATAAAGGTAATTCAATAATTCAATAAAAATCGGTGAAATGGTCATTAATGCCTATTACAGAAAGTTATAAAGGAGCATACTTAATTCAGCCCACATTCACCCCATAAACCTTTTCTCATCAGTGGAGAAAAGGGATTAGGGGTCTTAATCTAATTTTAAATCCTGTCTCAATTCTAATTATCTCACTGTCGACCTTAAATAGCTCTGGTAATGTAAGGTCCAGGGTGATAGATTAGCCTTTCTGATCAGGTCCTAAATCAGTTCACAAAGTCCATCCACCCACAAAGTTGTCTGCGAGTGCACATAAAAAGGGCAAATGTTTTTAACAACTAGGAGGGATGAAGACAATGACTTAGGACTTTTGCCTTCCACCACAGTGAGGAGGTGCCTGGTGAACTCATTGTGGTGGATGTTGAATATGCGTTTATTGTGTGTTTAAAAAAAATAATAATAATATGTTATGACTGCATGGTAACAATTTCGTTCAGACCGAAAGGTCTGAATGACAATAAAGGAATCTAATCTAATTGTTGACAGATTTATGGACATACTGTAACTACACATGCCAAACAGAAATCAGAGAATGCAAGATTGAGAATGTGTCCTTGTTTCGTCCTCATTCATGTAACACTACAAGATCAAGTGGTGGAACTCAGCCAATTTAGTTACAGTTTTGAACAATTTGGATCAATTTGGAATTCTGCTTTGATCTTGTTAACAGGCACAATAGATCCTGCCTTGGGGAGCTTGATGCCGTACGTGATTTACATGCTGTTCCATTTTTATGACCAGGCAATTTATTGAATCAGCATCTTTGCAGTCCTGTCTTATTAACTTGTTGCACAACATTGAAGGAAATGATGCTTGTCATTGAAGAATCTATGGGCTCAATCTTATCTCAGAGAATCTGATCAGTTGGAGTCATGTCAGAGGTGAAAACACAAACATCTAAAACAGAAATTATACAGTTCCAGTTTTTACAGAATTTGTTTGATGAGTCAGGTTAATTATTTTGCACAAATCAAACTTTTCACATCCACCTCACTTTAGCGGAAAATCCATTGAGAACGTCCTCAATAGATACAGTTCTTAGTTCATTGGTGAGACCTATTTAATATGCTGCCTTTTAATCATAATCTCCAGAAAAATTGTTGAAGTACAGATTAAAGAGGCTGTCCCACCTGGGCGAACTAATCCACGAGTTAAGAAGAGTGTCTTCGACCTTCAAGCTCGAGGGCACTCACCTGGAAAGCCTCGAGCTGGATCGACCGTCCATGTTGAAATAGCGAGTTGGATCGACCACACACACACACACACACACGGCGGGGGCCAGGGAAAGTGGGGGAGTGTTGTCTAAAATTCACACCTGCGATGAAGAGGAAGATGAATCAGCTGCACAGTAATGGTAAGTCCTTTAGAGAGTGTGGGATGGAGGGGGAGTGGGAGGGGGAGACTTTTAAGGAGTAGTAGACTAAGTGGGACCCATTGGTGGCCAGTGTGGGGGGGGGGGGGCTTTCTGGAGTGCTAGTATGGGTGTTGTGGGCTGAAGGGACTGGTTTCCAGAGGGCTAGTATGGACATTGTGGGCCAAATGGATTCTTGGGGTGGCAGCTCAGTCACTCAAGCTGATGAGCTGGCAGATCACTCACGGCTGGTGGGCTGGCAGTTGACTCACGGCTATTCCTTGAAATTCCATTTCAAGCAGCGTGCAAGGCCACCAAATTCAAATTCCTACCATTTCAAGCAGGGTGCAACGCCACCAAATTCAAGTGCAGTTTCCTACCACTTGAATTCAGTGCAAGACCACCAAATTCAAGTGCAGTTTCCGACCATTTCAAGCAGGGTGCAAGGCCACCAATTTCAAGTGCAGTTTCATGCCCTTTCAAGCAGGGTGCAAGGCCAGAAAATTCATGTGCAGTTTCATGCCACATCAAGTAGGGTGCAGGCCACCAAATGCAAGTGCAGTTTCATGCCATTTCAATCAGGGTGCAAAGCCACCAAATTTAAATGCAGTTTCATACCATTTAATGCAGGGTGCAGGGTGGGATATTGCAACCTTCACATGGTGCACCCTGTTTCAACAAATGCAATCAACCTGGCTTGCACAAACGGTAGATCAAACGGAGTAAAGTCGCCTTACAACTTTAGGCTGTGCACACCATACGCAAGAAGAAGAAGATGCAGGGTGCAAGGCCACCACATTGAAATGCAGTTTCATACCATTTCAAACAGGGTGAAACCACCATAAAACCACACAAAACACCGAAAAACATCACATAAACACCACACTCACAGTTTAGTAGACATTCAGTGTGTTCAGTTGATTCACAGCTCAGCCGTGACCTCTCACTCCCCCATCTTGCAGACTGAGTCACACCCACAATTCCTGGATTTATAATCCCTCCCCCCTCCCACAGGAAGGGGCTTGGCCTTCATGGCATGATTGACAGGTGAGTGATTCTCAACATTTTTAAAACACTAATATCACTTTTATTTTCCATTGATGGGAAGAATCCTCTGCACCTGATGAGGGGAGGGGGGCTGAGTAAGATGGTCAAAAATCACAGTGTTTTATCTAAGTGGTAGCGTTCGTGCAAACAGGAAGTTGGCAAGTTTAGACTTTTAATCATTTGCCATTTCATACCAACCACCACCAACCATTTGCTGTGCTTTATTTCAATCCAACCACCACCAACCATTTGCTGTGCTTTATTTCAAACCGACACCAACAACCATTTGCTGTCCTTTATTTCAAACCAACTACCACCACCAACCATCTGCTGTGCTTTATTTCAAACCAACCACCACCAACCATTTGCTGTGCTTTATATCATATCAACCAAAATCAACCATTTGCTGTGCTTTGTATCATATCAACCAAAATCGACCATCTGCTGTGCTTTATTTCAAACCAACCACCACCAATCATTTGCTGTGCTTTATATCATATCAACCAAAATCAACCATTTGCTGTGCTTTATTTCAAACCAACCACCACCACCAACCATCTGCTGTGCTTTATTTCAAATCAACCACCACCAACCATTTGCTATGTTTTATTTCAAACTCACCACCACCAACCGTTTCCTGTGCTTTATTTCAAACCAACCACCACCAACCATTTTCTGCGCTTTATTTCAAACCAATCACATTTTCAAACCACATTAAGGACACTCAAGGTCAGTAAAACTACACTCACTGCTTAGTATTGAGTGTTGAGTGTAATTCACAGCTCAGACTGAGAGATGTGACCTTCTCCCTCCCCCATCTTACAGAGACTGACTGAGGCACTCAACACTTCTGGGTTTTATAGTCCCTCCAGAAGGGACGTGGCCTTCAGGAGAGAGAAAATCTCAACAATTTTTAAACACTAATAACTCTTTTATTTTTCACTGATGGGAAAAATCCTCTTGTCCTGCGCAGTGGAGGGAGTCTCTGAGTAAGATGGCTAAAAATCACAGCCGTAAGTTGCAGCATTTTTTCTAAAAGCAATATACAGAACAACAGGAAGTGGTCAAGATCAGACATTTTGTAATATAGTTAATAATGTTTAGCGGGCATTTTACATTCCGGTCGGTTTTCCTTGATCCTGAAAACTCCAATGAGCCAATTAAAGTGCCCGGTCAGAGATGGAGATTGCCTATGGCTGCCCACGACTGCCTGAACTACATAGCGAGCACACTTCACTGCACTACGAGTTCAAAGGAACCATGCTGACCAAATGTTACTCGCAGAAAATTTTTCAACATGCGGAAAATGTTTCTGTGACCTAGCTGAGGTCATGAATATTCGGGAACTTACCTCGAACATGAAGGAGAGTTCTAGCAACCTCATAGGACCTCCTAGGACCATGTGTCGACCATGCTGCGACACTTTTCTAAACTTGCAGATTAGGTCGCCCAAGTGGGACAGCCCCTTACGCCATCGTGCCTGGCTGCAATGGCCAAATAAATGAACTTCTTCTCAATTTCACTAACAGCTTTGATGGCCACAACATTTTTTAGTTTAGTTCAGTTTAGTAGTTTATTGTCACGTGTACTAAATGACAGTGAAAAGCATTTTTGTTGCATGCTATCCAGTCACTAAAAAGACTATACACAATTACAATTGAACTGTTCACATTATACAGATAAAGGATTAAGGGAATAATGTCTAGTGCAAGATAAAGTGCTTGCAGATTTAATTTCCTCCTACCCAATCCAACCTGAAGCTATGCATGAACTGCAAGGTCCAATTCCAGGTGAAGTCCACGTCTGTAGCATTCAAGTTAAATGATGCTGAGCAATACAAGAAATCTATTTATGACATTCACAGACCCATTAAAGATGTCAATAATTAATTCAGGACAAAGATGGAGTTGCAAGGTAATGGCATGAACACCGGAAGATTGTGACAAAGCTTGCATGTTACAACTGACTATAAAAAGGTGAGCTATATCAATGGAAATACCAATCCCTCCCCAATGATTTTAATGCATTCCACGCTCACCTTGAACAAGTTTGGTGGAGGAATATTACCTGCCCCATTGGTCTCAAGTGAATCTGCCAACAGTTATTGTGGCAGATGTAAGTTTGTTCCTTCCTGAGAGTTAATCCTGAGAAAAAGAACTGGTCCTGATGGAGTTACTGGATGCATCCTCAGGACTGTAATCACCATGAACATTTAATAAAATAAAGTGTTTATCACAAGATCATGCAAAAATGTATTGATTTTCTCAAATGATTAGAATATCCTCACCGAATCCAATCTATAAATTATTATTTAATTCAACTTGATTCTCCTACATTGCACTCGTATAGTTTGATGAACTATTTATTGAAAATGAATGAATTGAGATGGTCATTATTTTGGAGAAAATGAAAAAGATTGAGATTAAACATCCTTATTGAATAAAATGTACAAAAAGGTGGCAGCTAGTTTTTCAATTTCCATTTTTTTTGCTGAAAATGACATGAGTGCAATCTTTAGTTAAAAGATAACTAAATAATTATAATGGCATTACACCCCACAGTTACCTTCACAGCAACTAAAAATAAGTTTGTGCATTCCCCTGTTCGTACTCAGTGTGATATAGATTCTACGGGTATGTTCACAGTTTCATTTCTCTTGTATAATGAAAACCTGGTAATATATGCACACTAACACATCCATGGATATTGTGGGTTTAGATTTCAAGTGATAGGTAATTCATCTCTGAATAGAGAGACAAATTGGAACAGCCGGTTTAACCAATGACAAAAAATGTGGCAAAACTCATTTATCATTAAAAGCAGAGGATGCAAACAAATTACTTTGTGTATAAAATAAAAACTGCATTTCTCACCAATTAGTTTCACGTGTTTATGTTGGCAGTTGCATAAATTCTTCAAATGTTTCAAGAATATACTTGCATTTACAATATGCATAGAAGTGTTAGTCATGCAGTGCAAATTCAGATAAATGGATGTATCATATATGGATAAATGGATGCATATATGAGATAGCAATAGTTTTGGAAGTCCACATGGACATAAGTATTTGGTTACTCCTTGACGAGGCCTGCACTCAATGTCTACTGAATTTCCCCAAAGAGTTTTGCTTTTTATTTCAAAGGGCAAATAAAAATCAACTACTTGTGGAGTCACATACAGATCTAATCTGAGCAAGAATGGTGGATTCATTTCTCTGAAGAACTTGAGTAAATCTGTTGTGGGACCAGGACTGTCGTTAGGCTTTGGCTATTTTGCCAATTGTAGATTAGTCTAATTCAATTTAAATTCTCCAGCTACAGAGATTTGAATACATTGCTCCAGATCAATATTATTGAGTTGTGGAAAATAGTATAGTAACTTGGGCTTGGCATGGGAAAGTGGGCAGGGTGCATGCTGGATTTACCCGCCAGACGAAGACGTTAGGCAACACTGTGGTACAGCAGTAGAGATGCTGCCCCACAGCGCCAGGGACCCAGGTTTGATCCTGACTATGCTTGCTGTCTATTTGGAGTTTATACATTCTCCCTGTAACCGCCTGGGTTTTCTTTTGGTGCTCCGGTTTCCTCCTGCGTTCCAAAGACGTGCAGATTCTTAGGTTAATTGGCTTCTGTAAATTGCCCCTCATGTATAGGTAACAAAACTGGGATAACATAGAACTAGAATATGGGTGATTGTTAGTTGGCACAGACTCGGTGGGCCATGGGACCCTTTTCCATGCTGATTCTCTAAACTAAATTAAACTTCGTACAGTTTGGGAATGCACCATTAACATCTTGTTCAAGACTCCAAAAGAGGCCGATCTTAATTGGCTGTTGGTATCATTTTGTATAAAGTACACCAAAATCAGTGTAGTTTTGGATTCCTCTCTATTTACCTAATTCTACTCCTTGTTTGAATACCACTTGGTAGAGCTGGTAGAGCTGCTGACTCTCAGCACCAGAGATCTAGGTTCGATCCTGGCCACAAGAGCTGTCTGTGTGGAGATTGCATATTCTCCAGGTCCTCCGATTTCCTCCCAAATCCCAAAGATGTGCAGGTTTGTAGGTAAATTGGCTCTTGTAAATTGCCCTTAGTGTGTAGGGAGTGGATGAAAAGGTAGGGTAACATTGTTTTAGTGTTAACGGGACAGCGTGGACTCGGTGGACTGCAGGGCCTGCTTCCATGTGTATCTGTAAACTACACGTTACTTCTTGCACAATTGAGCTTGGAAGAGATCTCCAGCTTTATAAACAGAGCGCCGCTGTGGGATATAATACCAGGTAGTTTCAAATCTGCACATGACTCTCAGATTGTTGGTAAGAAACATAGAAAAGTCCCGGAGAGTGATTTTTATTTACAATGATGCAAACTCCCTGAGATCCTGGGTTAAAATGCTCCATTTTCATAGAGACATAGAATCAGACAGTATGGAAACAGGCCTTCAGCTCATCTTCCCCATGCTGACCAAGATGCCCCATCTATACTAATTCCACCTGTCGGGAGAAACTTTTGGGAGATGCGCGCGCGCGGCTCTGGATCTAAACGTAGCGCCAGACTCCCGGCTGAGACGTAGACGGAGAGGGAGACAGCGACAGAGCAGAGACGACCTAAGACCAAAGATGGCGCCTGCCTGCGATGACTTTTGCTGAGCTCCGGAACATAAAAGGCTCAACTACAACTCTCAACAACTTTCCTGGATCAGGAAAATGGCAGTAATCTGTGTCGTTTCAGATAGGCTGCTTGGGCAGCTGAAAGCGCTGGCAATTTCACGCTCTCCCGCAGCTGCGGGAGCCCCGGACTTTAAATTTTCCCACGCTGGCTGTGAAACTCCCGACCCAACTGAGGAACCTAGGTGACTGTGACTGTGTAACCGGTCATGGTGTGAACTCCATCATCAAGTTCACTGACGACACCACTGTTGTGGAACTTATCACTGATGGCGATGAGTCAGAGTATAGAAGACAGATCGAGCGACTGTACATATGGTGCCAGCACAATAATCTGGCCCTCAACACCAGCAAAACCAAGGAACTGATTGTGGACTTTGGAAGGAGTAGGATGGGGACCCACAGTCCTGTTTATATCAACGGGTCGATGGTTGAAAGGGTCAAGAGCTTCAAATTCCTCGGCGTGCACATCTTTGAAGATTTTTCCTGGTCCGAAAACACAGATGCAATTATTAAGAAAGCTCATCAGCGCCTCTACTTCCTGAGAAGATTACGGAGAGTCGGTCTGTCGAGGAGGACTCTCTCTAACTTCTACAGGTGCACAGTAAAGAGCTTGCTGACCGGTTGCATCGTGGCTTGGTTTGGCAACTTGAGCGCCCTGGAGAGGAAAAGACTACAAAAAGTAGTAAACACTGCCCAGTCCATCATCGGCTCCTTCCATCGAGGGGATCTACCACAGTCGCTGCCTCAAAAAGGCTGGCAGCATCATCAAGGACCCACACCACCCTGGCCACACACTCATCTCCCTGCTACCTTCGGGTAGAAGGTACAGGGGCCTGAGGACTGCAATGACCAGGTTCAGGAATAGCTACTTCCCCACAGCCATCAGGCTATTAAACTTCGCTCGGACAAAACTCTGAACATTAATACCCCTCCATCTGTTATTTGCACTTTATCAATGTATTCATTCATGTGTGTATTTACGTATATAATTGTAGTCAATGCCTACTATGTTCTGTTGTGCTATGCAAAGAAATAATTTCATTGTCCTGTCAGGGACACATGACAATAAACTCTTTCGACTCTTGACTGTCTGTGCTTGGCCCATATCCATCTAAACCTTTTCTATCCATGTATCTGTCCAAATGTGTTTTTAAATGTTGTTATAGTACCTCTTCTGGCAGTTCATTTCATATACCCACAGCCCATTGTGTGAAAAAGTTGCCCCTCAGGTTCCTATTATATTTTCCCCCAGCACCTTAAACCTGTGTCTCCTATTTTTCTCCCTAAAATGTCATCTTATCATTTGGTTTATATTCAGTAATGTCATTTCTGGACACTATTGGTTAAAGCTCCCAAACAGTTCCAACAGAAACTTGATGCTTGTATTAACTTTGCTTATGCAATGTTCATCCAGGAAACATTTAAAGATTCTCACTGCTGCATGAATGCATTAGAAGGCAAAAAGTTTATAAAACACATATCTGATTAGCATACTTAGGTATAGTGTGCGGTCAGGAAGCTTTACCTTGCTAGCTTTGCTTGGGTATACATATATAATTGTAAACAACTGATTGGCCGTCAGATTCCAGCTGTTTGTAGTGTATTTTGTGTTGAGATTGTATCCTGTGTAAGGAGCGAGTATGAAGGCCAGGGCAGTGTACTGTTGCGGTGTCAGATGTGGGAGGTCAGGGAAGCTGATAGCCCACCAGATGTCCACATCTGCGCCAGGTGTGTCGAGATGGGGCTCCTAAAGGACTGGGTTAGGAACCTGGAGCAACAGCTCGAGGACCTCCGTCTGGTCAGGGAGAGTGAGGCGGTCATAGAGAGGAGTTACAGGGAGGAGGTCACTCCCGGACCACGGGAGGGAGGCAAGTGGGTCACTGTTAAGGGCAAGGGGCAGAGGCAGGGACTAGAGAGTACCCCAGTGGCTGTACACCTGGAAAATAGGTACTCATGTTTGAGTTCGATTGGAGCGGACAGCCTTCCTGGCGGCAGCAACAGCGGCCGGGCCTCTGGCACAGAGAATGGCCCTGATGCTCAGAAGGGTAGCAAAAAGAGGAGGGCAATTGTAATAGGGGACTCCATAGTTAGGGGGTCAGATTGGCGATTCTGTGGACGCAGTCGGGAGACCCGGATGGTAGTTTGCCTCCCTGGTGCCAGGGTTTCGGATGAGTCGGAATGTGTCGAAAAGATTCTGAAAAGGGAGGAAGAGGAGCCTAATGTTGTGGTACACATTGGTACCAATGACATAGGCAGAAAAAGAGAAGAGGTCCTGAAAGGAGAATTTAGGGAGTTGGGGGGAAAGTTAAGGAGAAGGACCAAAAGAGTAAGAATTTCAGGATTACTGCCTGTGCCACGTGACAGTGAGAGTAGAAATGGAATGAGGTGGAGGATAAATGCATGGCTGAGGGACTGGTGCAGTGGGCAGGGATTCAAGTTTCTTGATCACTGGGACCTCTTTTGGGGAATGCATGATCTGTATAAAAAGGATGGGTTGCACTTGAACCTGAGGGGAACCAATATCCTGGCGGGGAGATTTGCAAAGGAGACTTTAAACTAGAAAGGCTGGGGGGAGGGACTCGGGTAGAGGGGGCTAGGGGACGGGGTGAGGGGCAAGAGGCAGAGAAGGGAAGCACTTGGACCCAAAATGTAGGCTAGAAAGAGGAAAAAGATAATAAACAGAGAATAAGGGATGGTGGGTTTCTAAAATGTGTATATGCTACGAACATTGTAAGAAAGGTGGATGAACTTAGAGCCTGGATTGACACCTGGAAATATGATGTTGTGGCAATCAGTGAAACATGGTTGCGGGAGGGTTGTGATTGGAAACTAAATATTCCAGGATTTTGTTGCTTCAGGTGTGATAGAATTGGAGGGACCAGAGGTGGAGGGGTTGCATTGCTTGTCAGAGAAGATATTACAGCAGTGCTTTGGCAGGATAGATTAGAGGGCTCGTCTAGGGAGGCTATTTGGGTGGAACTGAGAAGTGGGAATGATGTAGCACCACTTTTAGGGGTGTTTTATAGACCGCCAAATGGGGAGCGAGAATTGGAAGAGCTAATATGTAAGGACATAGCAGATATTAGTAGTAAGCACAAGGTAGTGATTGTGGGAGATTTCAATTTTCCAAAAATAGACTGGGAAACACATTCTGTAAATGGGCTGGATGGTTTCGAGTTTGTTAAATGTGTGCAGGATAGTTTTTTGCAGCAATACATAGAGGTATCGACCAGAGAAGGGGCAGTGCTGGACCTCCTGTTAAGAAATGAGGTCAGGTGACGGAGGTATGCGTTGGTGAGCACTTCGGGACCAGTGATCACAATAGTTTCAATATAATTATGGAGAGAGTCAGAACTGGACCTAGGGTTGAGATTTTTGATTGGAGAAAGGCTAACTTTGAGGAAACGTGTAATGATTTAAAAGGAGTGAATTGGGACATTTTGTTTTATGGGAAGGATGTAGAAGAGAAATGGAGTACATTTAAAGGGGAAATTGTAAGAGTACAGAATCTTTATGTCCCTGTTCGGTTGAAAGGAAATAGTAAAAATCGGAAAGAGCCATGGATTTCAAGGGAAATTGGACACTTGGGTTCGAAAAAAGAGAGATATCTACAATTATTATAGGAGGCATGGAGTAAATGAAGTGCTAGATGAGTATAAAGAATGTAAAAAGAATCTTAAGAAAGAAATAAGAAAAGCTAAAAGAAGATATGAGGTTGCTTTGGCAAGAAAGGTGAAAGTAAATCCAAAGGGTTTCTACAGCTATATTAATAGCAAAAGGATAACGAGGGGTAAAATTGGACCATCAGAGAGCCAGAATGGACAGCTATATGCAGAGCCAAAAGAGATGGGGGAGATATTGAACAATTTATTTTCTTCGGTATTCACCAAGGAGAAGGATATTGAACTCTGTGAGGTAAGGGAAAACAGTAGAGTGGCTATGGAAACTAGGAGATTCAAAGAGGAGGAAGTACTGACACTTTTGAAAAATATAAAAGTGGATAAGTCTCCAGGTCCTGACAGGATATTCCCTAAGACATTGAGGGAAGTTAGTGTAGAAATAGCAGGGGCTATGACAGAAATATTTCAGATGTCATTAGAAACGGTAATAGTGCCGGAGGATTGGCATACTGTACATGTTGTTCCACTGTTTAAAAAGGGTTCAAAGAATAAACCTAGCAATTATAGACCTGTTAGTTTGACATCAGTGGTGGGCAAATAAATGGAAAGGATACTTAGAGATTATATATGTAAGCATCTGGATAAACAGGGTCTGGTCAAGAACAGTCAACATGGATTTGTGCCTGGAAGGTCATGTTTGACAAACCTTCTTGAATTTTTTGAAGAGGTTACTAGGGAAATTGATGAGGGTAAAGCAGTGGATGTTGTCTATATGGATTTCAGTAAGGCCTTTGACAAGGTTCCCCATGGAAGGTTGGTTAAGAAGGTTCAATCTTTGGGTGTTAATGGCGATGTAGCAAGATGGATTCAACAGTGGCTGAATGGGAGATGCCAGAGAGTAATGGTGGATGGCTGTTTGTCAGGTTGGAAGACCAGTGGGGTGCCTCAGGGATCTGTGTTGGGTCCACTGTCGTTTGTCATGTACATCAATGATCTAGATGATGGGGTGGAAAATTGGATAAGTAAGTATGCAGATGATACTAAGATAGGGGGTGCTGTGGATAATGAAGTAAATTTTCAAAGTCTACATAGAGATTTGGGCCATTTGGAAGAGTGGGCTGAAAGATGGCAGATGGAGTTTAATGCTGATAAGTATGAGGTGCTACATCTTGGCAGGACAAATCAAAATAGGACGTACATGGTAAATGGTAGGGAATTGAGGAATGCTGTGGAACAGAGGGATCTAGGAATAACTGTGTATAGTTCCCTGAAGGTGGAATCGCATGTAGATAGGGTGGTAAGGAAAGCTTTTGGTGTGCTGGCCTTTATAAATCAGAGCATTGAATATAGGAGTAGGGAAGTAATGTTAAAATTGTACAAGGCACTGGTAAGACCAATTCTGGAGTATGGTGTACAATTTTGGTCACCTAATTATAGGAAGGATGTCAACAAAATAGAGAGAGTACAGAGGAGATTTATTAGAATGTTGCCTGGGTTCTAGCAACTAAGTTGCAGAGAAAGGTTGAACAAGTTTTAAGTCTTTATTCTTTGGAGCGCAGAAGGTTAAGGGGGGACTTGATTGAGGTCTTTAAAATGATGAAAGGGATAGACAGAGTTGACGTGGATAAGCTTTTCCCATTGAGGGTCGGAAAGTTTCAAACAAGAGGGCATGACATGCGAATTAAGGGACATAAGTTTAGGGGTAACATGAGGGGGATCTTCTTTACTCAGAGAGTGGTGGCTGTGTGGAATGAACTTCCTGCAGAAGTGGTGGAGGCAGGATCGATTTTAACATTTAAAAGTAAAGTGGATAGGTATATGGACGGGAAGGGAATGGAGGGGTATGGTCTGGGTGCAGGTAGATGGAACTAGGGGAAAATAAATGGTTGGCACGGACTGGAAGGGCCGAGAAGGCCTGTTTCCGTGCTGTAATTGTTATATGGTTTATATGGTTATACCTTTTTGACACATTTGTAGTAAGATCACTGGATAATTCTGACTGATATTACTTCTGCTAGTCCTGTTGAGCACTCTTACTGTGGAAGATACCAAATTAGACAGCTCACATATTCTTCTTTCATCTTAATGTCAAGAGCAGCAGCTGTAAATCTGTGCAGGCCAGGGAAAGAACCCTCTGAGGTAAAATAATTTGGCAGCTCCAAGACTTTCCCTGAATCCTACAGGTAAAAGTCTCATTTTGTAATGACTGCTGGAACCTGCTTTAAATTCAATAGATTCAGGATCAGTTCCTGTGGATTGGAGGATAGCTAATGTTATCCCACTTTTCAAGAAAGGAGCGAGAGAGAAAACGGGAATTACAGATCAGTTAGCCTGACTTCGGTGCTGGGAAAGATGCTGGGGTCAATTATTAAAGAGGTAATAATGGGGCATTTGGATCGCAGTAAAAAGATTAGTCCAAGTCTGCATGGATTTATATTGAATAATTTTTATTAGAAGTATAAGTACAGGTGTAAGTACAAATATAAGTACATATAAAAACAACGTTCTTGATAAAGAGATAGGTAATAATTACCATGTTTTCTTATATATACTTCTAAAGATTTTATTGTAGTTTTTTTTAAGTGAAAAGTAGGAAAGTGTGAAAAATGGTTAACATAAAAATAGTTGTAAAATAACCAAAAGAGAAAAGTAAATAAAATAACAGTGGTATATTATACAAACAGTATTTATATAATAATATATCCGTGATCAATAATGTATTATTCTTCGCTCAATCCTTCGTTCAGGTCTCGATCAGGTCCACAAACCGAGTCATATTGGTCCCTTAAGATATTCAAGGAATGGAGACCAAATCAGATTGAATTGGTCTAACTTGCCTAAAAGTGCAAGTCTTATTCTTTCCAAGTGTAAAGTCTCAGCCATTCCTAAAATCCACAATTTGATTGTAGGGGGTATGGGGCCTTTCCAAAATTGTAAAATTAATTTTTTACCAATTATTAAACTATAATCTATGAAAGTTCTTTGTGCTGTCGTGAGTAATTGATCCCTTTCTAATATTCCCAATATTATTAATTTTGAGTCTGGAACTAGATTCTTATTTACAACATTCGAGATTACCTTAAATATTTCCAACCAAAAATTCGTAATTTTTATACAAGTTGTAAAAGAATGTGTTAAATTAGCTTCTGGGTATTGGCATTTGTCACATATAGGAGATACATTGGAAAACATTCTATGTAATTTAGATTTTGAAAAATGCAATCTATGTAAAACTTTGAATTGTATCAGAGAGTGTCTAGAATTTAATGAACAATTATGTATATATCGTAAACTTTCATCCCAGATATCGGGTTCGATTGTTTCACCTATTTCATTTTCCCATAGTTGTCTGTACTTTTCCGTATTGGGTATATCATTTTCTAATAAAATATTATAAATGTATGATATTAATTTTTCCGTGTTTGGGTGTTTATTTAAGCATTCATCTAGAATTCCCGTCTTTCTCTTTTTATATTCCTGTGCAGTTGTTTTAATGTAGTCAGTTATTTATAGATATCTGAAGTAGTGTTTAGAGTGTAGTCCATATATTTCCTGTATTTCTTTAAATGAAAGATACAGATTGTCCCTGTAAAGGTCACTGATCTTATTAATCCCTTTATTTTTCCATTGTAAGAATCCTAAATTTTCCAGGGATGGTTTAAAACTTACATTATTAACAATGGGAAGAACTAATGGGATATCTTCTAGTTTTAACGTTCTTTTTAACTGTCTCCAAATATTAATTTCACTATTAATTATTGGGTTTTCACGATAAATTTTCTTAAATATTTTAATTTTAGAAAATAATATGGAACTGATTTCATACGGTAAGCAGTCTTCCTTTTCCATAAGTAACCAGTTTGGATTTTCATCCAGTTCAACCCACCAAAAGTTCATATTCTTAATACTAACTGACCAGTAATAATATATAAAATTAGGTAATGTTAAACCTCCATTAATTTTCGATTTGCATAAATATTTTTTATTTATTCTATGGCTTTTATAGTCCCAAACAAAATTAGTGACTATAGAGTCAACCTTTTTAAAAAAATTCTTAGAAAGATATATCGGGATCATTTGAAATAAATATAATAATTGTGGGAGAAAAATCATTTTTATCGCATTAATTCTACCTATCATTGAGATAGGTAGTGTTCTCCAATATAGAATATTCTTAGATAATTTATTTAGTATAGGTAAAAAATTATATTTAAATAAAGAATCATATTTTTTTGTAACGTGAATTCCTAAATACTTAATCTGTTCATTAACAATCTTAAAAGGAAATTGTTTTAATGTAGTTAAATTATCTTGTGTTAATGGCATAAGTTCACTTTTATTCCAATTGATTCTGTATCCAGAAAACAAGCCGAATTGAGTTATTAAATTCAATAAATTAGGTATGCTAATTTCAGGTTTTTTAATATATATGGATTTATGAAAGGAAAATCATGCTTGACTAATCTTCTGGAATTTTTTGAGGATGTGACAAGCAAAATGGATGAAGGGGAGCCAGTGGATGTAGTGTATCTAGAATTTCAGAAAGCCTTTGATAAGGTCCCACATGGGTGACTGGTGACTAAAATTAGAGCACATGGTATTGGGGATAGGGTGTTGATATGGATAGAAAATTGGTTGGCAGACAGGAAGCAAAGAGTAGAAGTGAACGGGTCCTTTTCAAAATGGCTGGCAGTGGCGAGTTGAGTGCCGCAAGGCTTGGTGTTGGGGCCACAACCGTTTACCATATATATTAATGATTTGGAAGAGGGAATTAGGAGCAACAAGAGCAAGTTTGTGGATGACACAAAGCTGGGTGGTAGTGTGAACTGTGAAGAGGATGTTAGGAGATTGCAGGGTGACCTGGACAGGTTGAGTGTGTGGGCAGATGCGTGGCAGATGCAGTATAATATAGATTGTATATGGAAGGGCCGAGAAGGCCTGTTTCCGTGCTGTAATTGTTATATGGTTTATATATGGTTATAGATAAATGTGAGGTTATCCACTTTTGTGGCAAAAACAAGGGGGCAGATTATTTTCTCAATGGGGTTAGGTTAGGGAAGGGGGAGGTACAGCGAGACCTGGGTGTCCTTGTACACCGGTCACTGAAAGTTTGCATGCAGGTACAGCAGGCAGTGAAGAAAGCTAATGGAATGTTGACCTTCATAACAAGAGGATTTCAATATAAGTTCTTCTGCAGTTGTATGGGGCTCTAGTAAGACCACATCTGGAGTATTGTGTACAGTTTTGGTCTCCTAATTTGAGGAAGGACATTCATGTGATTTAGGCAGTGCAGTGTAGGTTCACGAGATTGATCCCTGGAATGGCGGGACTGTCATATGAGGAAAGATTGAAACGACTAGGCTTGTATTCACTGGAGTTTAAAAGGATGAGGGGGATCTTATAGAAGCATATAAAATGATAAAAGGACTGGACAAGCTAGATGCAGGAAAAATGTTCAGAACCAAAAGCCACAGTCTTAGAATAAAGGGGAGGCCATTTAAGACTGAGGTGAGAAAAAACCTTTTCACCCAGAGAGTTGTGAATTTGTGGAATTCCCTGCCACAGAGGGCAGCGGAGGCCAAATCACTGGATGGATTTAAGAGAGAGTTAGATAGAGCTCTAGGGGCTGGTGGAATCAAGGGATATGGGGGAGAAGGCAGGCACGGGTTATTAATTGGGGACGATCAGCCATGATCACACTGAATGGTGGTGCTGGCTCAAAGGGCCGAATGGCCTCCTCCTGCTCCTATTTTCGATGTTTCTATGTTAAATTCTAGCTTACTGTGATCCGAGCAAGAGAGAGAGAGAGAGAGAGAGAGAGAGAGAGGTCGTGTTTTCTTCTCAGCTCTGCAGTTGAGAAGGATTGAAGCAGCCTTTCAAGGATTTTGCCATCGAAGAGGGCACAGACACAGGGGGGCTTCATAGTTTAACTTATCGTTGGTCTGTTGAAGCTTTCCTCTGGTCTGGGAAGCCTCCACCAGTGTGAAAATTCCTGAGTTTCTCCACATTGTCGAGGGTGCGGTTGTCGTTGGCGGACTGCCAAGAGTGCCTGTGATCGTGGGTATGAAGCTTTGCGGTGTCTTTGTCGTTTTTAGCGCCGTTTCTCTGCCCTAAAGTCATTTTGCTCAGTGCGGCTGCCTGGCTTAATGTGAAGAAGGTACTTTTTCTTCCGTCGAGACTGGGATAGAGCTTCCCAAAAGCTGCTCTTGGCTGTGGACGAACCTGGGGACTTTCCTGCTTCAGCTGGAGGTTTCTGTTTTCTGCTGCCTGTCTTTGACTGTGACTGTCTCTGGGACTTAACTTGGAGCTGTGCTGCTGGGGTGCCTGGAGCTGGATTGTGCCTCTGTGAGGATGGCGATGGAAGGGGCGCGGCCGAAGGTCCGGACCTACGCAGCGTTGGCATCAGTGGCGGGTACGAGGCCATCTGAGCTTGAACCTCATGTTGACTTGGATGGGGACAGTTTTGGTATCTCTGTTCAAACTGGGCCTATGATGTCTAGGGGGGCAATTACGAAGGCCATGAATGAACTTCTTGGGAGGGGGGCTATTGTCTCTTCCGAGCTCGAAAGAGGAAAGGTTGAGATGATACTTAAGACCCCTGAGTGTGTGGCCCGAGCGTTGGAGACGGGGATCTCAGTGGGGGGGGGGGTCCACATACAGGTGGATCCGTGGGTATCTAGGGTGAGACCGGTTCTTCTGTGGAGCTGCCCCACATATATTTCGGATGCATTAATTATTCCACACCTGTCCAAGTTCGGGGAGGTGCGGTCTAAATGCTTTAGGCTCTTGCATCCCGGGGGGGACCCAGAGGAAAAAGGGGTCTTCAGTTTCAAGAGGAGGGTGTTCATGAAGGTGGGTGAGGGGGATGGTGCTGAGGGGAGTTTTGAGGTGGTGTATAAGGGTATCCCCAGAACCGTGCGTTGGAGTTGCGGAAAGGCACGGTGTCATGCGTGCGGCGAATTTGGACATCTCCGTAGGGAGTGTCTTATTCGCAGGGTCACTGCTAGAAGTTCTAGCGCAGTGGCCCAGGAATGCACTGCTGGCCCATCTGGGGTGACTTGTCAAACCTCAGTGGCGCGGGGTGGTACTGCTGACCCGGCTAGGGCTGCCAGCTCTGCCTTGGTGATCCGGGGCGGCAGTGATAATCCTTCCGGGTCCGCAGGTTCCGCTTTGGGGACCCTGGGCAGCGAAAGCCCACGCCCCCCGCGTCTTGCGCCTGTGGCGGCGGATGAAGGTGGGGCACAGGAGGAGGGAAGTGAAGAGGGGGGGTTTTGGGAGAAGCAGGGGAAGAACATCAGGAAGAAGGAGAGGCAAAGGGCCGCCCGAGCGAAGAAAATGCAATCGAGTGTGCACCTGCCGAGTTCTGTGACCACCCGAGGGGCGCCTGGCAGCTCCAGTGAGGTGCAGACTGCACCGACTGGGGCCCAGCAAGGAGTTGAGGTGGTTCGGAAGGGGGCAGGGAAGCCAAAACGTGCGGGTGGCAAAGTGGATGGGGGTAATGTGGAGGCGGATGACCCTTCCTTTATGGAGGTTACCGTACCTCAGCATGCTAGCGGGACAAAAAGGAGGCATTTGCCTGGTGAAGATGAGCAAGGGCGTGGGTCCAAAGCTAGGGGGATGTCTTTCTCTGGGCTTTCCACCACTGATGTGGCTGAAAGTGGTCTTGACCTGGTGTCTTCTGGGTCGGTGGTTGGGCCTTCTTTTCATGGATCTACAGCAGGTGTCACAGGACTGGGTGCTGAGGTTGAATCCGGTGGAGTTGTGTCCTCTGGGCGGGAGTTTGTCCCTTCATCTCAGGGGCCCTCCGAGGGAGTTATCTCATCGGGTGTTGAGGTTAGCTCCCTTGGGTGTGTGCCCTCTGGGTCGGACGAGGTCCCCTCGTTTCAGAGGCCTACTGAGGGTGCTAGCACGCTAGTGGACGTGGTTGGCTCCCCTGGTAGTGTGCCCACTGTGACGGGGGTTGTGCAGAGTCAGCCCGAGGGGGGAGGTTCGGGGGTGTTGTCGTTCAAGTCTGTGCTCCATATCAGTGCCAGTGGTGGTGCTGGGGGGCGTGATGCCTCACCGGATGAGTTGTCTGGGGAGAGTTTAAAAGCAGGTGGTGATTCTCGGGGTGATGCCTGTGGAGAGGGCACTCTAGATGATGTGGAGGTCGGGGCTGTTTTGGGTCGTGATCCTCTTTCAGACTCCGAGGGTGCCAGTGTTCCACAGGCCCTGGGGATGCCTCTTGTTGTTGCTTCCCCAGGCCCAGATGTGGAGGGTGATGGTAGCGTGCAGGAACCCAGCCATTCAGTGGGCTGCGTGTTTCAGTCAGGGGTGTCGGGACCCACCCCCGGCATTGATCCTGGGGGTGGTGTCGTGGCTGAGGAGGGGGAAAGTGATGCGGCCAGTGTGTGTAGTCAGGATAGCGATTTGTCAGAGAGTTCTGGTCTTTTTGAGCTTGTTGATTCAGGTGCGAGCGGGTTGGCTGAGCGCCCAGACTCCAAGGCCGTGTCTCAGGCAAATGTTATCCTTGAGGTGCGTGAGTTTCTAAAAACAAGCCATTCCATCAGAACAAGATGGGTTGCTGCTCTAAGACGGTGGGGGGACTGTCTAGATTTGATTGAGAGTCTCGAGGCTATCCTTGGCAACAAGGATAGTGGTCTTCCTGACTCTGATTTGAGACAGTTTCGGGGATTTTTGGAGTCCCTCAGAAGAGGAGTTCTTGAGTCTACGCAGAGTGTGAGGATCTCAATCTAGTGTGCCTACACATTCACAGTAGTTACATTAAATTTAAATTAGAGTAGAGCGAGTTTTCGTAGATTTCAGCTCTTATCAGCCCTAAGAGAGGGGAAATTTGCGGTGTGTTTTCTGCAAGAGACACATACCGTTGTTAGTGACGAACCTACCTGGCGACTGGAGTGGGAAGGGGGGGTCTATATGAGCCATCTCAGCTCAAATTCGAGTGGGGTGGCTTTTCTGTTGGCCCCAAATTTTCTGCCAAGCGTTTTAAAAGTGGAGGAAGTGGTGCCAGGACGTTTGCTCCATCTGGCCGTGAGCCTGGATGGCATGCCATTGCATTTCATTAACGTGTATGCCCCTAGCTCCAGCACGATGCAGGCCGGCCTACTTCAGGAGGTGAATGCTCTGTTGGGCACTATTGATAGGGGAGAGTGTGTCTTCCTTGGTGGGGACTTTAATTGCACACTTGAGGTGTGGGACCGTTCTGGTACTCAGTGTGCGCCTGCTGTAGCAAAGAAGCTGAGAGGCTTGATTGACTCCTTTGAGTTGGTTGATGCTTGGAGGGACCTTCACCCGGATTCCACTGCTTTTTCGCGGAGGTCTGAGGGTGGTGGTTCCCGCATTGATCGGTTTTATATTTCCCGAGCGTTTGTTTCCCGTGTCTCAGCGGCCTCAATGCGGCTGGTGCGTGTGGATTTTAATCCAGCGTGCGCTCCGGCTGGGTCCGCGTACTGGCACTTCAACAACAGGCTGCTGGAGGATCGGTGTTTCCGGGAGTCATTCACTCGGTTTTGGGTGAAGTGGAGAGAGAGGCAGAGGTGCTTCTCTTCCCTTAGGCAGTGGTGGGATGTGGGTAAAGCTCACATTCGTCTCGTTTGTAAGGAATATACATGGGGGTCGACTGGAAGACGGGACTCAACGGTCGAGAAGCTTGAGAGGGAGATACTGGACGCTGAGTCTCGCCTGGGTCAGTTTGGTGAAGACTCCAGTGAATGGGGAGAGTTTCAGAGGAAGAAGGAGGTTTTGAGGAGTCTGCTGCTTGAGCGGTCCCGAGGCGCATACGTGAGGTCTCGGGTCCAGATGCTGCACGATCTGGACCGAGCGTCGCCTTTCTTTTTCTCTCTGGAGAAGGGGCGGGGAGCTCGTAAACAGCTCGTGGAGTTGCAGATGACGGCTCCTCTGTCACTGATCCAGAGAGGATCAATGCCTTGGTTAGGTCCTTTTATGGGTCCCTGTTCTCTGCGGATGGTTTCAGCGTGGAGGCTCAGCAAGGTCTGTGGGAGGGTCTACCGACTGTAGATAGGGAGGAGGCTGATCTTCTTGATGGCCCCTTATCTTTGGAGGAGTTGACTCGTGCCTTGCATCAGCTCAGGAGGGGTAAGTCCCCCGGGCTGGATGGGTTGACGGTGGAGTTTGTTAGAGCTTTCTGGGATATCCTAGGGGTTGACTACATGTTGGTTCTGGGGGAGAGCCTGGCGACTGGAGTGATGCCTCTCTCGTGGCGTAGGACGGTTGTTGTCTTGCTGCCTAAGAAGGGCGAACTCCGTTTGTTGAAGAACTGGCGTCCAGTCTCTCTCCTATGCACAGAATATAAAATTTTTGCACGGGCAATGGCTAATCGCCTGGGTTCCGTGCTGCATCAATTGATTCATCCTGACCAGTCTTATACAGTCCCTGGCCGGTCCATCCAGGACAACATCCACCTGGTTAGGGACCTGATTCATTTAGTCCAGGGTACTGGTGAGTCAGCTGCTTTTCTGTCTCTTGATCAGGAGAAGGCTTTTGATAGGGTTGAGCATGAATACCTATTTGGGACGTTGCAAGCGTTTGGGTTTGGACCGCTTTTCGTGGCCCAGGTCCGGCTTTTGTACACTGCTGCGGAGTGCCTTGTGAAGGTTAATGGCGCGGTGCTATCTCCTTTTCATTTTGGTAGGGGGGTCCGTCAGGGGTGCCCTATGTCGGGCCAGTTGTACTCGGTCTGTGTGGAGCCATTCCTGTGTCTTCTTCGGAGGAGGTTGACAGGCCTGGCCCTACCTGGCCCGCGGGTTGAGGTGATTCTATCGGCGTATGCCGATGACGTACTTCTTATGTTCACTGATCCTGGTGACCTGTGGAGGATGCGTGACTGCCAGGAGATTTTCTCGGCTGCATCTTCTGCTAGGATTAACTGGAGTAAGTGCTCTGGACTTTTAGTGGGTCAGTGGCAGGTAGACTCCCTGCCGGAGGAGATGGCATTGTATGCGTGGAGCACCACGCACCTCCTCTATCTGGGGGTGTACCTGAGCCCCACTGAGGATGCTTGGCCGGCAAACTGGCAGGAGTTGGAGACGAAAGTGGTTGCCCGGCTGGGGCGCTGGTCAGGCCTGCTTGGAGTTCTCTCCTTTCGGGGGAGGGTGCTGGTTATAAACCAGCTGGTGGCCTCCATGTTATGGTACCGGCTGGCTACTCTTGTCCCACCCTCTATATTTGTAACTGCTTTACAGAAGAAGCTGGTAGATTTCTTTTGGGGAAATAGGAAGCACTGGATTTCCGCTGCGGTCCTGAGTCTCCCGTTAGAGGAGGGCGGCCAGTCCTTGGTATGCGTGCGTACCCAGGTGGCGGCTCTCCGTCTCAGGACTCTGCGGAGATACATGTATGTAGAGAACCCTCCCAGATGGCACGCTCTGGCCACGTATTTTTTCCGTCAGGGTCGTTGCCTAAGGGGGTTCTCGCGGCTCCCGGTGGCGGGCATCAGTCGACCCGCTCTAAGGGGCTTGCCTGTCTTCTACAGGGATGTGCTAAGAGTGAGGAATTTGGCTGTTTTCAGCCAGAGTGTTGTTCCACGAGAAGAGGGGGATGTTGTGGCTGCGGGTGTGGCTGGTCCTCATCCTGTCATGTTGGGTGTCGAGGAGAGGCGCTAGCCTAGAGTGGTTCAGATAGAGCTTACCCCCGCTCCGTTAGATCTGCTCATCGGGCCTAGGCTCCGGGATATTTCTCGGCCTTCGTCTCCACATAATCTGAGCTGCCTTTCTGAGATGACCAGTATGCCATTTCATGAGGCGAAGAGACGCGCACTGTATAGGATGCTCCTGCACATTCTGAACCACCGTGCCTTCGTCTCCCGTCCTGACTCACCATGGAGGACGGTGTTACCATCCGAAGGCAGGGGGGTCCCCAGTGGGGGTCCTTCTATGAGGGAGTTGTACCCCTTTATATTGGGGACCTGGGGTGGAGAGTGTTGCATGGAGCGGTGGTTTGTAATAAACTTTTGAGTCGGTTCACGGGCTCGTCTGCCGCATGTATTTTCTGCGGAGAGGTGGAGACCGTGTTCCATGTGTATATGGAGTGTGAGAGGTTACTGCCCCTGTACCAATATCTGAAGGGGTTGTTCCTCAAGTTTTGGCTGCATTTTAGCCCCACAATCCTGGTGTTCGGACACAAGGCAGGGAGTGGGGAGAGCCGAGTGTGGGGGGGGGGACTTACCTGTCGGTTTGCTCCTCGGCCTGGCTAAGATGGCCATTCGTGGGTCCAGGCAGCGGGCGGTCGACGGTCAGGCGAGAGTTGGCTGCCTGCCCCTCTCTCGGGCCTACGTCCGTGCACGTGTGTCCCTGGAGAGGGAACACGTGGTGTCCACGGGGACTCTGGAGGCCTTCCGTCAACGCTGGTCACCGCGTGGGGTTGAGGCTATTATAAACAATGAATGTACTGTTGTACTACAATGATCTGTTCGTTATAGTGTGATTTTGATTATGTTTGATGTGTTGTATTTTATGATTGTGTTGAATAAAGTTTTTGAAATGGAAAAAAAAAAAAAAAGAGAGAAGGAATGGATGATGTTTCGGGTCGACTGAGAGTCAGGGGAGAGGGAAACTGGAGGTATGGAAGGGTAAGGTGTGAAAATGACAGGTCAAAGCAGACGATGGTCAAGGAAATGTAGAATGGTTCATTGTTAGCTGAGGGGAGGGTAACAATGAGGCATACAAACTGTAACATAAATCAAGAGGACAGTGAAATTGGTCAGAAAACTAGGGTGGGGAGGGATGGAGGGAGAGGCAAAGCAAGGGTTACTTAAAGTTAGAAAAATCAATATTCATACCGCTGGGTTTTAAGCTACCCAAGCAAAATATCAGGTGTTATTCCTCCAATTTGCATTGGGCCTCACTCTGACATTGGAGGAGGCCCAGGATACTGACCCAGGTCAGTGTGGGAATGGAAGGGGGATTTAAAGAGTTTAGCAACCGGCAGATCACATAGGCCTGAGCGGACTGAGTGAAGATGTTCAGCGAATGGATCACAGAGTCTGCGCTTGTATCATTGAATGCTTTCAAGATTGACGTTGGTTTCTGGAAGAGTAGTGAACGAAGCGCACAAGAGTGAAGTTCAGGCCAAAATCAGCTATTAACTTGCTACATGGTGGAGCAGGCTCGAGGGCTATGTGGACCAATCTTAATTTGACTTCTTATTTTCCCAGTTCAAATAATTCAAGAGAGGATTAAACCCAAACAAAAACTTTCAAGAGCAAATGCATCACAATGATCCTTCCATCTTCCGAAACAAAATTTACTGCCTTGCATTTGTGATATTGTCCAGTATATGCGCACTTATGGCTATCTGGAACTTCACATCAGGGGAAACAGAACAACATCTGCCTCATCGTAAAGTGAATTGCCAACTGATAATTTGTGGCTGCTGAAAGTTTCTCTCACAAGGAAGTTATAAATCTGTAAGTCAAAATGGTATCTGTTCCTTTGTATTGCTGCCAGAAGGCAATTTAGCGAGTGAAGACCTTCTTGCAAACTACAGCAAAAACATTGCACAACACATGTCATCACCCACTTCACAGATGGCTTCAATAAATCAAGTGCATTTCAATCTCCGTGGAATGTTATCAACATGCCAACAGTCAACAGAAACTGTGACAATATTTAAAGAAAATTCCCAGAATGATAACAATGTCAATCTGTTCGCAACTACTATTCAGTTTAAAGCAAGAAATAACCAATAAAAAACTTGTCTATTTGGCTAAACTTCTGCCAATGTCAGACAATAGACAATAGACAATTGGTGCAGGAGTAGGCCATTTGGCCCTTTGAGCCAGCACCGCCATTCACTGTGATCATGGCTGATCATTCATAATCAGTACCCGGTTTCAGCCTTCTCTCCATATCCCTTGACTCCACTATCTTTGAGCTCTATCTAACTCTCTTTTGGAAGCATCCAGAGAATCAGCCTTCACTGCCTTCTGAGGCAGAGAATTCCACAGATTCACAACTCTCTGTGTGATAAAGTTTTTCCTCATTTCCGTTCTAAATGGCCTACCCCTTATTCTTAAACTGTGGCTCCTGGTTCTGCACTCTCCCAACTTCAGGAACATGTTTCCTGCCTCTAGCATGTCCAATCCCTTAATAATCTTATATGTTTCAATAAGATCTCCTCTCATCCTTCTAAATTCCAGCGTATACATGCCCAGTCGTTCCATTCTTTCAACATATGACAGTCCAGCCATCCAGGGAATTACTTCTTGAACCTACGCTGCACTCCCTCAATAGCAAGAATGTCCTTCCTCAAATTTGGAGACAAAACTGCACACAATACTCCCAGTGTGTTCTCACCAGGGCCATGTACAACTGCAGTAGGTCCTCTTTGCTCCTATACTCGACTCCTCTTGTCATGAAGGCTAACATACCATTACTTTTCTTCACTGCCTGCTGGACCTGCATGCTTACTTTCAGTGACTGACATACAAGGCTTCCGATGTTAACTGTGGGATTATGGTTCACAGAATAGAGAATTACAGAATAATATCAGGATAAGAACTTTAACTGGTTAGAGAGAAACTGACTGATTAGTTGTAATTTAGTAATAAAAAAGGAACTGTTGAGGTAACACAAAATGCTGGAGTAACTCAGCAGGTTAAGCAGCATCTCTGGAGGAAATGGAGGTGACGTTTCAGATCAGCACCCTTCTTCAGACTGGTAATAGAGAGAGTTGAGGAAAAAACTGTAAGTAAGAAAAAAATTGAACTATGCAAACTATGGAACTAGTTAACTCTCTTTTAGTGGAGAAAGGGGAGGAATGGTGGGGTTGGGGGTTGCGTGGGTGTGTATGGGGGGGGGGGGGGTAGTTTAGAGGGGGTGGAGGTGGGGATGGCGAAGGGAAATGCTTGTAAGAGTTACCTAAAATTGGAGAATCCAACATTCATACCACTGGGTTGTAAGCTACCCTAATGAAATATGAGGTGCTGTTCCTCCAATTTGTTTGTGGCCTCACTATGTCAACAGAGAAGGCCCAGGACTGAAAGATCAGTATGGAAATTAGAAGTTTGTTAAAATGGTGAGCAACCGGGAGATCCAGTAAGTCATGGCAGACCAAAGAAAGCAGTCACAGAATCTATGCTTGGTCTTGCCGATGTACACAGGATGCTGTAGAGGAGGTGCATGTGAACTTCTGTCTCACCTGTAAGGACAGCTGGGCTCCCTGGATGGAGCTGAGGAAGGAGGTATATGGACAGGTATTACATCTCCTGTAATTGCAGGTTGGTGTACCTGGAGAGGGGATGGTTTGAGTGGGAAGGGGTGAACTAAGGAGTTGTGGAGAGAGTGGTCTCTGCAGAAGATGGAAAAGGGTAGAGATGGGAAGATGTGATTGGCAGTGGGATAATTTTAGAAGTGACAGAAATGTTGGTGGATGATACAGTGGTTTGCAAAAGTTTTCATACCGCTTGAACGTTTCCACATTTTGTCACGTTACAACCACAAACGTAAATGGATTTTATTGGGATTTTATGTGATAGACCAACACAAAGTGGCGCATAATTGTGAAGTGGAACGAAAATGATACATGGTTTTCACATTTTTTTACAAATAAAAAACTGAAAAGTGTGGCGTGCAAAAGTATTCAGCCCCCTTTACTCTGATATCCCTACATAAAATACAGTGCAACCAATTGCCTTCAGAAGTCACCTAATTAGTAAATAGAGTCCACTTGTGTTTAATGTAATCTCAGTATAAATACAGCTGTTCTGTGAAGGCCATGGAGGTTTGTTAGAGAACATTAGTGAACAAACAGCATCATGAAGCCCAAGAAACACACCAGACAGGTCAGGGATAAAGTTATGGAGAAGTTTAAAGCAGGGTTAGGTTATAAAAAAATATCCCAAGCTTTGAACATCTCACGGAGCACTATTCAATCCATCATCCGAAAATGGAAAGAGTATGGCACAACTACAAACCTACCAAGACATGGCCGTCCACCTAAACTGACAGGCCGGGCAAGGAGAGCATTGATCAGAGAAGCAGCCAAGAGGCCCATGGTAACTCTGGAGGAGCTGCAGAGATCCACAGCTCAGGTGGGAGAATCTGTCCACAGGACAACTATTAGTCGTGCACTCCACAAATTGGGCCTTTATGGAAGAGTGGCAAGAAGAAAGCAATTGTTAAAACAAAGTCATAAGAAGTCCTGTTTGCAGTTTGCCATAACCCATGTGGGGGACACAGCAAACATGTGGAGGAAGGTGCTCTGGTTTGATGAGACCAAAATTGAAGTTTTTGCCTAAATGCAGAACGCAATGTGTGGCGGAAAACTAACACTGCACATCACCCTGAACACACCATCCCCACTATGAAACATGGTGGTGACAGCATCATGCTGTGAGGATGCTTTTCTTCAGCAGGGACAGGGAAGCTGGTCAGAGATGATGGGAAGATACAGGGCAATCTTGGAAGAAAACCTGTTAGAGTCTGCAAACGACTTAAGACTGGGGCGGAGGTTCACCTTCCAGCAGGACAATGACCCTAAACATACAGCCAGAGCTACAATGGAATGGTTTAGATCAAAGCATATTCATGTGTTAGAATGGCCCGGTCAAAGTCCTGACCTAAATCCAATTGAGAATCTCTGGCAAGACTTGAAAATTGCTGTTCACAGATGCTCTCCATCCAATCTGACCCAGCTCCTGCTGCCTGACGGGGTTACTGTAGGTCATCTGGATGTACCGGTCGATCTCCTCCTTATAGCAAGCCAAACTCCCACTGCGCTTCTGCCCTAGCAGTTGTTTGGTGAAGCCGAAGGGGTTGCATATGAAGGATGATCACTTCCTGGCTCTTTACTTCCCGCGTCTTCGGAGCCACTCAGATCTACGGAGGGTCATCAGCTTCTTCCTCAGGATGGTTTGCAGTTCAGCCAAGGGGGGACATTGCTCTTCGCTGGCCTCTTTGTACTGCTTCTTGAGGGATTTTAGCTCCTGCCGGATCTTGTGGATCTTTGTTGCTCGTTGGTTCATGGTGAAAGGTGCTCCGGCCAGCTTCTTCTCCACTGCTCCAAACCTTTCCACAGCTAGGCTGATGATGATTGTCATCATTGTACGCAGTCTTCGGTCTACGTCTCCCTTCGGAGTTGCTTCTAGCACATTGTCAACGTCCTCGTCAAACTGATGCCAGACTGCTGTCTTGCAGGCCTGAGGCCATTTGACTCAAACCTTCTCCGGAGAACTGTTTTCCGAGGGACTAGTTGCGCCACTTGGAGGCTTCGGGCTCTGTGGGGTGATTCCGGGCTCCTCCTCCCTCTCACCAGGGAAAATACCTGTGTGATGTGACACTCCCTGTCCCTCTAAAACCTTCATCCAGGTCTGGTGAATCTTCAGACCTCGGTTGTTCTTGCAAACCTTACCACATCTGCATTGATACTCATAGTCGGTTGTCCATTGCCATTAGTCGTTAATCTTTGATCCATCAAATTGAGGTGCTCATCCTCCCCCCTTCTCGGGCACCCCTGCGGGTATTTTTCCTTGTGTTTTACTGTAGCGTGATTTGGGTCTCCTCCTCTCAGGGGATGCGGTTTGGGCTGCCTACCCGCCCCGCCCAGGTTGCCGTCTATCCGAACTGTCCACTGTCTCTCCAGTCGTCACCACCCTATTCTTGGTTGTCAACCAGTCTATTCCTGGTCGCCACTGGCTTCACCAACACATTGATTGATACAAATACATCTATTGATGCTCCTGAACACATCATCAGTGATGTAACCTGGGGTCATTGGGTGTTTCGGGTCTTTCAACATCAGACACCCTCGCCCAGGCGACCCAGCCGTGGTTGATCAGACCACGACTTGTGTTCAGGTGGCATTCGCTCCTCCCCATGGACCTTCTCTCCTGATCTATATTGACGCATTCAATTTTCCAGAATGCCACAAAGCCAATCTTTAAAATTGTAGTTTGTTTTCCTGCGGAAATACAACGCAATTTAACTGACATTTGGACAGTACATGGACATGAAGGGTGTGGAGGGACATGGGCCAAATGCAGGAAGGTGGGACTAATGTAACTGGGGTATGTTGTTCGGCGTGAGCAAGGTTGGCCGAAGTGCCTGTTTGGATGCTCTATGATGGTATTATTGTGTTGCATCTGCAAATCCTGAATAAAGCAGCGAGTTGTATATCATAAAATTCCTATTTGCACAAATACACCGACACATGAGCAAACATGTGCACAGGCCGGTATAAAACCTACAAATGAAACAACATTTGTTTCACTCTCAAATCACTTTCTAGTTATAAGTTGGACAGCTAACAAAAAAAATCAGGTCAAAATAAGTTACAGAGCTGTAAGTCATAATATTATCTAGATGTTGGAATAAGGTGATTCCCTTCCAATAAGTGAATAGTATGTGTGGAGCACATGGAGCACAGTGAGGAATCATATTTCACATGCTTGCACTAAAAACTGGAACCCAGCTCTGAATGTGAGCAGATTGGCACACCACAGGTAAATCATGAGCTTTCTGGAAGATTAAATATAATGTCAGATGGAGGCTTCAGATGCAAGATTAAAATTGTGTTCTCCTGTAGGAATAGGAAACAGAACACCAGACAACAAGCAATCAATTCAAAGGATGAGAACCAATTAATTAAATAAAAATCTTTTTACAAATTTATAGAAATCAAATTTTTTTAAAAGGCAGAAAATGCTGAAAACACTCAGCAAGACGGGGAACATCTATGGACAGAGAATATTAAACAATCTGGCCTAATGAATGGAGAAAATAGACATTGTGGATAAACTTGTGTTTATAGATTTGACACTAATGAAGTGACTAGACTTTTATAAATATGGACATCTAAATTGACAGCTAATAGACAATATAGTAACTTCTGAAAAGTTCTGAAAAGAGTCCAGCATTTAAAATGGACAATTTGAATATATCACAAAAAACTCTGAAGTAGTACATGTGTAATTAAGCTTGATTGACAAAATATGCTTGGACAATTATGCCATTGCACATCTACAGGGCCCTTTGATTTAGACAAAACTGGTACATTGGATGTCCTTGAAAAAAGTGCATCTGAGCAGAGAAGTGCAGTCAGGAATCCATTTGAAAAATACTTCAGAAAGACCTGATCAGTGGAAGAGGATCACCACAGTGGCAGGAAAGTTCACTAAGGCGAAGAAATTAGTTATGGTAAGAAACTGGTTATCGCTTGTGGATGATACATAGTCGTTCAAATCCAGTTCATACCCAAGAGGTCGGTTAGTGTTTGAAACAGCGCAGACTTGAATTGCGGTCCTCGGTCTGTTGTGATCATACTTGGGACCACAAAGACCGAAAGCAAAGAACAAACAACACTTAGCTGAGCCAGAGACCTTGTGTCATGTTTATTCCAGAAGCCCCTTTTCCCTACATACTCACCAATCATAATCCGTGAGCAGATAAGGCCAATTGAGCTCTTGTGGCTGGACCTTCTCATGAGGCCGCTGGTGAGTCACCAGCGGTGATAGGCTGTACGTAAAACCAACATGTGTGTAAAGGTGCCACAACACAGCAGCAACAATATGCTAAGACTCCTTCATGACATCTACACAAATTCTGCTCACTGCACAGCTGGCTCAGATGTTTTTAGGAAGGAAGATGCTGGTTTACACTGAAGATAGACTCACAAAATGCTGGAGTAACTCAACGGGGCAGGCAGCATCTCTGGAGGGAAGGAATGGGTGACATATTGGGTTGAGTCTGAAGAAGGGTCTCGACATGAAATGTCACCCATTACTTCTCTATAGAGATGTTGCCTCTCCAGCCTAGCTACACCAGCCTGAGCTCTTTTTGGCTCAGATGTTTATTGGTTTTATGAAGAAATATGCTACTTGTGAATCTAAATTACAGGGAAACAATTGAGGGGAATTGGGATTGAGGGGATGGCCCTGAGAGCTGGCATGGGATTATTAGGCCTATTCTGGGCTTCTAACTGTCAATATTAATGTTACCATTCTTCAGCTATGTTTTAATATAGTCATTTATTTTGTCCATCTTCATCAGATCTTACCTTGCCTCTTTATTGGAGCAATGTGAATGTGCTGCTTGATCATGGAATACCATTCTGGTTTTAGCTGTTCCATTTGTCCCTTTACACCGGTACAATCCAAGCAACATGTTTGGCATTTTCTTGCCATTTGGCATTTCCTCCGACTGGAAGTCTGTGCAGAGAGTGGTGAGGACAGCGGAAAAAATCATCGGGACCTCTCTTCCCTCAATCAGGGATATTGCGACCAAACATTGCGTGTCTAAGGCCAGCAGTATTATAAAAGACCCCACACATCTCCATCACGGTCTGTTCACTCTGCTGCCCTCGGGAAAAAGATATCGCAGCATAAGGAGCAGAACATCAAGGTTCTGCAACAGCTTCTTCCCACGAGCCATCAGACTCCTGAATGCCATGTAATGGGCTGCCACCATTGTCTATTTATCCTTTTATCCTTTTTATCCATGCCTATCCTTCTGTTAATTTATCGTGTTGCACAGGGAGCCAAATGCAACGTAATTTCGTTTGGAACTGCATATATCAATGTATTTCTAAATGACAATAAAGTTTGTTTGACTTTTGACTTTTGACTTGACTTGTTAATCTCAAACCACTACCTAAAGATTAAGTGGTTGTTATTATACATCCAATGTGCAATACAATTCCTCAATAAAGGTAAAGGTGTGACATGATGAATTTGTTTACCCATTTGACCGCGATTCTAATCTTGAGATTGCCAATACCTTTCTTCATTTTTCGAGATCATGGGCCGGAGGTTCCCAGATGTCAATGGGGTTGTTGGACTTGTTCAAGTAAATCTCAAATACAATCTCCGATCTTTTATTTTTCTATTTGACCATCAAGTCTCATGTTGGAGCTCGGAATAAAGCTGGCCTGGTATTCTGGTATCCTGGTGTTCAACATAGTTAATAGTAGAGCTTCAATATTGTGGCAGATACAATGGGCCTTGACTGTCAGAGTCACCACGAATGGCAGGTAAGGTCTTTTTATTAACCTCCGTAAAACTCCGAAATGGAGCAGTCTGTAGGCCTGGGTTACATTTCTCAAGATGGCAGAAATGTGGAGCATGCCAAATCAGGTTAGGATTTGGCTACTCTGATCATGTGTTTGGTTACCCAGTTTAAGATGGATGATTAGCTTGCAGCAATTTAGCTGATTCAGGGAATTAGGGCTTCTATCGAGCTTGAAGATGCATACTTTTCCATATCTATACACGAGAGGCACAGCTATATCTGATGTTTTGATAACAAAGCCAGTGGTGGAAAATTTAGCTGATAAGACTCAGGGGTTTATCAGTAGATGCCTCTTACATTATTAAGGATGAGGCAACATGAAATTTAGTAGTGCCAACTTTGCTTATTCATTCAGGGTGTCCATGGTAAAGGCGGCTGATCAAAACTCCTATTTACTCAAAGTCACGAGTGATGGCTGGTGCAGCCTTTTTCTCAGGCAGCTAGCTCTGCATGATTGTTTGGGAAGCTTGTGAATAAAACATGTGAGCTACTTTTAAACAGAAGTAGCAGAGATTGTGTTTCTTTCAGCTTGGGCTTAGAGAAGCTATTATGTTATAGCACAATTGACACTGCTTGTGCTGCTTTGTCATTCTCGATAGTCCCATAAGTGGGACAATAAATGATTGGTTATTCACCGCTGTTGAATAACATTATGCAAGGTGCCTTTTATATGCCCGCTCTAAAAGACTAGACTCATAGTATTGTGGAATTTGTATCAGTAAATTGTAATGCAGATATTCATCTTCTGTATTCCTAATGGGGCAGTATCTTTTAAGTTGATTATGTTTTTAGCACAAAGATTATGCTTTTAGCACAACTGATTTCAGCACTAAGAACACAGTATTTCTATAGTGTAAGTCCTGCAACTGGCCTGTGATTTCATACAGTTGCTCTGAAGATTGACGCGCATGATTGGCGGGCTCTTCACGTAATCCCTCACTTCAACTTCTCATAAAATAAAGATCAAAATTCAAATGGTAAGTTTTCATTTAATCTTTCTATTAATATATATATCCACTCAAACAAAGGTTCTTCATGCATTAGGGGTTTAGCTAAGCTACTTCGAGAGAAAATAATGTGTGTAATAGAAGCTCAATGCCTACAGTGTCAAACTTGGTTAGTTTTAAAATATGCAACACCTAGCAATCCCAATGGTTATTTTATTGATTACAATTGTATGGCCCCAGGATACAGTGTTAAATGAGCTAATCTTTGCATAGAATGATCTGCGTATTCTTCAGTCTAAAGAAGGTCTCAACCCAAAATGTCATCTATCCATATTTTCCTGAGTTACTGACTGGCCCGCTGAGCTACTCAGCACTTCTCTCACATACATTAAGTTAAGCACAACTGAATCTGGATGAAGATATGTGCAAGATTAGAGCGCATGATATAGGGGGTTGAGTATTGGCATGGAGAGAACTGGTTGGCAGACAGGAAGCAAGGAGTAGGAATGAACAGGTTATTTTCAGAATGGCAGGCAGTGACTATTGCGGTGCTGCAAGGCTCAGTGCTGGGACCCTAATTATTTACAATATATATCAACAATTTAGATGAGGGAATTGAATGTAAGATCACCAAGTTTGCTGATGACACAAAGCTGGGTGGCAAAGTGAGCTGCGAGGAGAATGCTATGAGGCTGCAGGGTGACTTGGATAGGTTGGGTGAGTGGGCAGATGCATGGCAGATGCAGTATAATATGGATAAATGTGAGGTTATCCATTTTGGGGGCAAGAACAGGAAGGCAGATTATTATCTGAATGGTGACAGATTATGAAAAGGGGAGGTGCAACATTACTTGGGTGCCCTTGTAGACGTAGAAAATAGAAAATAGGTGTGGGAGGAGGTCATTCAGCCCTTCAACCCAGCACCGCCATTCATTGGGATCATGGCTGATCATCCCCAATATAGAAAACATAGAACATGTACATCAGTCACACAAAGTCAGCATGCAGGTGCAGCAGGCGGTGAAGAAAGCTAATAGCATGTTGGCCTTCATTGTGAGAAGATTTGAGTTTAGGAGCAAGGAGGGCCTATTGCAGTTGAACAGGGCCCTATTGTGACCACACCTGGAGGATTGTGTCCAGTTTTTGTCTCTTAATTTGCAGAAGGACATTCTTGCTATTGAGGGAGTGCAGTGTAGGTTAACCAGGTTAATTTCTGGATGGCGGGACTGACATATGTGGAAGAATGGTTCGATGGGCTTATGTTCATTGGAATTTAGAAGGATCAGAGGATATCTTATAGAAAAATATACAATTCTTAAAGGATTGGAAGGCTTGATGCAGGAAAAATGTTCTCATGTTGGGGGAGCCCAGAATCAGGGTCACATTTTAAGAATAAAGGGTAGGTCATTTAGGACGGAGATGAGGAAAAACTTTTTTACCCAGAGAGTTGTGAACCTGTGGAATTTTCTGCCACAGAATGCAGTGGAGGCCAATTCACTGGATTGTTTCAAGAGGGAGTTAGATTTAGCTCTTAGGGTAAAGAAATGAAGGTATATGGGGAAAAAGCAGGAACGGGGTACTGATTTTGGAAGATCAGCCATGATCATATTGAATTCCTCCACACAATCCAATGTTCTATAGACTCAGGATCAGTTCCTGTGTGTTGGAGGGTAGCTTATGTATTTAGCTACTTTTTTAGAAAGGCGGGAGAGAGAAAATGGGCAATTATAGACCAGTTAGCCTGACATCGGTGGTGGGGAAGATGCTGGAGTCAATTATAAAAGATGAGATAGCCGCGCGTTTGGATGACAGTAACAAGATTGGTCCGAGTCAGCATGGATTTACGAAGGGGAAATCATGCTTGACTAATCTTCTGAAATGTTTTTAAGATGTAACTAGGAAAATGGACAAGGGAGAGCCAGTGGATGTAGTGTACCTGGACTTTAAGAAAACATTTGATAAGATCCCACATAGGAGATCAGTGGGCAAAATTAGGGCACATGGTATTGGGGGTAGAGTGCTGACATGGATAAAGAAGTGGTTGGCAGACAGGAAACAAAGAGTAGGGATTAACGGGTTCCTTTCAGAATGGCAAGCAGTGACAAGTGGGGTACCGCAAGGCTCGGTGCTGGGACGATAGCTATTTACAATATACATCAATGATTTGGATGAAGGGATTCAAAGTAACATTAGCAAATTTGCAGATGACACAAAGCTGGGTAGCTGTGTGAACTGTGAGGAGGATGCTATGAGAATGCAGGGTGACTTGGACAGGTTGGGGGAGTGGGCAGATGCATGGCAGATGAAGTTTAATGCGGATAAATGTGAGGTTATCCACTTTGGTAGCAAAAACAGGAAGGCAGATTACTATCTAAATGGCGTCAAGTTGGGAAAAGGGGAAGTACAACGGGATCTGGGGGTTCTTGTACATCAGTCGATTAAAGTAATCATGCAGGTACAGCAGGCAGTGAAGAAAGCGAATGGCATGTTGGCCTTTATAACAAGAGGAATCGAATACAGGAGCAAAGATGTTCTGCAATTCTACAGAGCCCTAGTGAGACCACACCTGGCGTATTATGTGCAGTTTTGGTCCCCTAATTTGTGGAAGGACATTCTTGCTATTGAGAGAGTGCAGCGCAGGTGTACAAGGTTAATTCCCTGGATGGCAAGACTGTCAGATGCTGAGAGAATGGAGCAGCTGGGGTTGTGCACTCTGGAGTTTAGAAGGGTGAGAGGGGATCTCATTGAAACATATAAGATTGTTAAGGGAATTGGACACGCTAGAAGCAGGAAACATGTTCCCGATTTTGGGGGAGTCCAGAACCAGGGGCCACAGTTTAAGAATAAGGAGTAACGTAGATGAGGAAACACTTTTTCTCACAGAGAGTGGTGCATCTGTGGAATTTTCTGCCTCAGAGGGCAGTGGAGGCGGGTTCTCTGGATGTTTTCAAGAGAGCACTGTATAAGGCTCTTAAAAATAGCGGAGTCAGGGGATATGGAGAGAAGACAGGAATGGGGTACTGATTGGGGATGATCAGCCATGATCACATTGAATGGCAGTGCTGGCTTGAAGGGCCGAATAGCCTACTCCTGCACCTATTGTCTATTTTCCTATGTCTATTGTCTATTGAATGGTGGTGCCGGTTCGAAGGGTCGAATGGCCTACTCCTGCACCTATTTTTCTATGTTTCTATGAGGACAAAACAAAACAGTTTTGATTTCTATTAAATATATCTCACCAATCAGAATTAAAATTATGGAAAAGACATTGGAGAATAAGTCCAGTTGCTTAGAACAAATATTTGGCAGTGTTAAGCTTGTTATTTGAGCAATAATCCTCTATTTAAAGGTGTAAAAATAATTTGCCCTATGCTTATTTCGCTTTACATTCTAGCCTTTCAAATCAAAATTTACCTTTTATACCTTTGTGCCAAGTAACTTCAGTGGTTAATGAAATCCCTGAAATTCATAAAAGAGACACAAAGTGCTTGAGTAACTCAATGGGTTAAGCAGCATCTCTGGAGAACATGGATAGGTGATGTTTCAGGTTAGGGCTCTGCTTGCTATCCATGTTCTCCAGATGTGCTGTCTGACCTGCTGAGTTACTCTTTTTGTAAACATGTATTTACAGTTCTAGTTTGATATTCCTGGTTTTACTTCTACACAAATATTTAAATACACTATGTTTAGAGTTATAGAGTCATAGTATCATAGTTCTATACCATGGAAACATGCCCACGCCGACCAACATGTTCTATCTACACTTGTCTCACCTGCCTGGGTTTGGTCCATGTCCCTCTCAACCAGTCCTATCCATGTGTCTAAATGTTTCTTAAACATTGCGATAGCACCTGCTTCAACTACCTCTTCCGGCAGCTCATTCCATACACCCACCACCATTCCTTTCTTACCATTTCCACAATTACAGATAGCTATATCCAATTAGTTTAATCAGGTTCTACATGGCATCGATTTCTTTATACAATTATGTTGTTTACAGACTCTCACAACCTTTGCCGTGAAGCTCATCAGGAGTTCACTTAAGTGCATTTGGTCCCACTTGGACGTCACTTGCGTGTCATTTACGCAACATCATTTACGCATCACGATGCACGACACGTGCATCATAACGTGCGCGTGACGCATCCATGGCGTGCATTACGCATGCATGGCGCGTGGCATAGGCAGTGACGCGTGGTAGCGCGCGCCGCACCAGGACTTGCAAATGACGCCAACGTGGGATAGGCCCTTTAAGCTCCTTGATTCCACAGTGATTCCCATGCACTGCAAGCAAATTGCCTTTTTACCATCAATTGTGAAGTTTTCACAAACAATTAAGCACATTACCGAAAGAAACAGTTTTGATCATTATGTATATGTTAGCTCTTTGTGGAGAAACTTGCTCAGCCCATTTACTCCAATCTTTCCCCAAACCACTGAAATTATTTTGACCTTCCGTTTAAGATACTTAATGGAAGTCACAACTGACACTTTTATACTTTTAATCAGTTCATCCCAATCATAATAATTGGCTGTACACTATTTTCTCCTCATATTATCACTGTCAATCATTTGCCAATCATTTTGAATCTGTTCCCTCTGGACTTTGAATCTTCCACTATTATAATGGTTACCTTGCTTATCTGAAGGCAATAAAAATGGAGTTCCTCTCTACCAAATCTTATCATGAACCAACCTCTTTGCACCAAAGGCAACAATCAATATATTCTCTGGTTTATCTGTGTAACCAAAATCCCTTTTATTTCGAAACACTGAAAACTCTTTTATTTCCTTCATCCTCTATATAACCTTCATATTTTTCCGAAAAACAATACCCTAATTGTAGCCAATCCAGTTTATAAATGTTCAACTCATTGTGTTTATACTCAATACCTAAGTCAAGCAGACCGGGAATCCATATTCCATATATTTTATGACTTTCTAAATAGAAATGTACCATCTTGTTTACATTGGAATTGTATTAAGTGGAATGTATCACTCAACACTCCTGTAGTTTCATCTCTTTATTAAGCCTTCATAAATACACAGAGAGACAAGTAACCTAATTAGCCTTTCACTATGACAGCTTTCATCCATGCAGCATGTTTTATTAAGCATTTGTATACTTAATAATGTTGCATACTTGGAGACATGTTGCTACTTTGATGTCAGTTCACCTTTGTTACTTATAAATGGTTGGTTACAAGCAACATGCTTACTGGTAGCGTAGGACTGGAGTTCTGATTAGATTCTGGTTGGAAAGTCTGACTAATGATCACGTAAAAAGCTAGAAGCTTGCACCCCAGCACTATCCTGGTTCACTCATTTTTAGAAAAAGAATTATCATTTATTCTTCTGCTAGAACCTAGAGTGGCTCCAGGGCTCTCCTTTGAAATTTCCATGGAAAATATTTCCTGATCTTCACAATGATATCTATGCCTGCTGGAAACAGACACAAGTTCAGTGGCAAAAGTGTTCACAAGTTATTGGAGTAGAATTAGTCCATTCGGCCCATTTAATCTACTCCACCATTCCATCATGGCTGATCTCTGCCTCCTTATCCCATTTTGCTGCCTTCTTCCCTTAACCCTTGACACCCATTCTAATTAAGAATTTGTCTATCTCTGCCTTAAAAATATCCACTCACAGCCTCCAAAGCCCTCTGTGGCAATGAGTTCCATGGATTAACGTAGTGTTATCATGAGTCAATCTAAATCCATTATTCTGTCATGTTGTTGCACACATATAATAAATGAAGAGCAGTGCATTGTCTGTTGTTGGCTGGTGAAAACCATAAAATGCCAGTAAAATTTAAAAGATTAATGCACAAGGCCATAATGAAGGTGCCAACCTTGCTTCTTGACACCTTCCCATACTTCTGCATCACACAAGAGCATCATGAAGCTAAGAATTAATAGATTGTCTTTTCACTGACTGGTTAGCACACAACAAAAGCTTTTCACTGTACCTCGGTAAACGTGACAATAAACTAAACTCAAACTCAAACTCAAACTCAAACTCAGTATGTGTTGGAAGGAACTGCAGATGCTTGTTTTAACCAAAGAAAGACACAAAATGCTGGAGTAACTCAGCTGACAATATACCAGGTTAGTGCATGGCCAAAGAATATTAAAGCTTTATCCTAAAGTCACTGAAAGGTTTAATTACTTACTTCATCAATTCATGATAGCATTTATCAATTCCCTCTGCAAATAGGTGTCATGACCATCCACACATTTTGTCATGACTTTAATAGCTCCGTGGATTGTCACCTTGTCGAGGTGGAGAAGCTTGTGTGGACCTGAGATCCTGAGAGCGATGCCATCTGGAGCTATACGCCTGGTAGGGCCATTTATAGCGGTAAGGTCGAGGGGGGGATTGACAAAGAGCAATTCAACCAAGACCGCAACAGTGGAACAGGTGGAGGATGATGGCTGACCTTAGTGGAGCGTCACAACGGCTGGGAAGGTGGATGAAGGCTGCAGCAGAAAAGGGTCTCCGGTCGTCTTGGACTCCATGCCACAGGATCCTGACCCAGATCTGTCAAGGACCGTAGGGTGGCTGTCTGTGCACCAGTCTGCCCACGTGAAGTAAAGTCACGCACAGGCGTCCTCCCTATAGCGAATAGTACCCTGGAGACACCCATAGTCAGCCATGACCAAAGGAGGCCTAAGAATATCTGCATAATTTCAGGGCAATTCCTAGTTTCACCTAGACAGTGTCGCAGTTTAATTGCTGCTGCCTCTATTTGCTCAAATTACTAAAGGCCCTGTCTCACGGTGCGAGTTGACGCACGAGTGACCCAGAGTGACAGACTCGTGGTTGTGTACGATATTCCAAGTTGATGTGCAAGTGTTTGTGGCGAGTTCCCACGGGTATGGTAATCTGCGATGTTCCGAGATCGTCTCCAGAGTTACCAAGTTCCCCTCCCGTTTGCTCTTGAGTTACCAAGTTCCTCTCCCGCTCAGGGCGTGTGTTGTTGCCGCAGTCCGGGATTCGCATTTAAAGCACTCGGTTATCTTCAGCAGTTCAGGCGAGGACAAGTTTGGGGGGGGGGGGGGGATGGTGGAATTGGGAGAAGGCAAAGACTATGGGTGGGGAGGAGTGAGAGGGGGTGGCTAGGAACGGCATCTGCGAAACGGGTAGTCAACCTTTAGGGTCCCGGCCCGAAACATCCCTATACATTTTATGATTTCCCTCCAAAGATGCAGTCTCCCATGGTTTGTTTGCACAACTCTCTTCCCTCTCTCTCCCAACATTGCGGGGGGGGGGGGGGGGGGGCGACAAGATAGTTTAAACGGACCTTACCCCCACTTCATGCTTCCGTTGCGCATAATTCAGCAGTAAAACCTCTCTTCCCCTTACCCAGCGACGCCCGATTCCTCGCACCCCCACAAGTTCACATCGACGAGGGAAGAATGAGCGGGGAGTCTGAAGAAGGGTCCCGACCCGAAACATCACCCATTCCTTCTCTCCAGATGCGATGCCTGTCCCGCTGAGTTACTCCAGCATGTTTGTGTCTATCGTCGGTGTAAACCAGCATCTGCAGTTCCTTCCTACACACGGACAGTGAAGTGCCTCGGCCAAATTAGGAACATTAGGATTCTCTGATGTGAAGGTAGTCTGGTTTGCGTTTCTTACACTTGATCATATCCGAAACTAAAGTATAAATAGACACAAAATGCTTGAGTAACTCGGCGGGACAGGCCGCATATCTGGAGAGAAGGAATGGGTGGCGTTTTGGGTAAGTCTGAAGAAGGGTCTCGACTCCATTCCTTCTCTCCAGAGTTGCTGCCTGGTCCGCTGAGTTACTCCAGCATTTTGTGTCTATTAAAGAGTTCCCACGGTAGACGCACAAATCACTAAACTTAACGCACGGGCCACTACGATATAACTCTGAGTTTAAATGTTTCAATTTTAAACTTGACCACGAAATTTGACTCGTGGAAAAAGTCAAACATGTTTGACTTTTTTCACGAGTTCACAAGTTTCACAGGTACCTGCCGTTAGCGCCACGAGTGGACAAGTTGATCGCGCGAGTTCCGACGTTCCCACTACGTTGGCTGTACGTGATCACCACGAGTGAAAAATTGGGGTCACTCGTGGGCCAACTCGCACCGTGAGACAGGGGTTTAACAGTCTCCAGGAAATAATTATGTGGAAGAAGGAACTGCAGATGCTGGTTTAAACCAAAGATAGACAGAAAAGAGTCAAGAGAGTGGTTTATTGTCATATGTCCCGGACAGGACAGTGAAATTCTTACTTGCTGCAGCACAACAGAATATGTGAATATGTAAATATTGTATATAATGGGAAAAAATAAAAAGTTCAATAAGTAGCAAATTTAGTGCAAATAACAAATAATAATATAGTCTTTTGCCATTCAGAGCTCATAGCTTATTTATTGTGTTTAATAGCCTGATGCCAAAGGGAAGAAGCTGTTCCTGAACCTGGATGTTACAGTCTGTAAAATCTTCCTGATGGCAGTGGTGAGATAAGTGTGTGACCAGGATGGTGTGGGACCTTGATAATTTTGGCTGCCTTTTTGAGGCAGCGACTATGATAGATCCCTTCGATGGTGGGGAGGTCAAAGCCGGTGATGGACCGGGCAGTATTCACAACTTTTTGTAGTCTTTTTCGCTCCTGGACGTTCAAGTTGCCGAACCAGGCCATGATGCAACCAGTCAGAATGCTCTCTACCGTGCACCTGTAGAAGTTTTGGAGAATCCTCTTCGACATGTCGAATCCCCGTAATCTTCTCAGGAAGTAGTCGCTGATGTGCCTTCTTTACAATTGCATTGGTGGGCTGAGTCCAGAAAAGATCTTCTGATATATGCATGCCCAGGAATTTGAAGTTATTGACCCTCTCCACCGTATAAACAGGATTGTAGGTCCTCATCCTTCCCCTACTAAAGTCCACAATCAGTTCCTTGGTCTTACTGATGTTGAGAGCCAGGTTTTTGTGCTGGCACCATTTGGTCAGTCGGTCGATCTCACTTCTATACTCTGACTTGTCCCCATCTGTGATTCGTCCAACCACAGTGGTGTCATCGGCGAACTTGATGATGGAGTTCGCACTGTGACTGGCTACGCAGTCATGGGGATAGAGTGAGTAAAGCAGGGGGCTGAGCACGCAGCCTTGAGGTGTTCCCATATTAATTGTTACTGAGGATAAAGTGGTTCCTCCAATTCGAACAGACCGTGGTCTATGGATGAGGAAGTCGAGGATCCAATTGCAGAGGGATGCGCAGCGGCCCAGTTCCATCTGCTTGGTAACCAGCTTGAAAGGGATGATGGTATTTAACGCAGAGCTGGAGTCTATAAACAACAGCCTGATGTAGGTGTTTTTATTGTCCAAGTGGTCCAGTGCGGAGTGGAGAGCCAGTGAAATTGCATCTACCGTTGACCTGTTGTGGCGGTAAGCGAACTGTAGTTGGTCGAGGTTTTTGTCGAGGTAGGAGTTGATGTGCACCCTAACCAACCTCTCAAAGCACTTCATCACCACAAATATTAGTGCCACTGGTCGATATTCATTGATGCATGTCACCTTACTCTTCTTGGGCACCGGTATTATTGATGCCCTCTTAAAGCAGGTGGGAACCTCAGACCGCAGAAGTGAGAGGTTGAAAATGTCCGTAAAAACTCCAGCCAGTTGGACCATGGCCGGGTATACCACCAGGTGCTTTCCAAGAGTTCACCCCCCTGAAGGTTCTTCTGATGGCGGCCTCTGTGACTTTGACTGTAACACCGTCAGGGCAAATAGGTGCTTGGGAAGGCACATCAGTGTTCTCCCTATCGAACCGTGCAAAGAACGCATTGAGCTCATCAGGGAGTGATGTTTCGCTGCCGTTTGAGCCACCTCCTGATTTAGCCTTGTAGGAGGTGATGACATTCAAGCCCTGCCACAGTTGCCGAAGGCTGGAGTAACTCAGCAGAACATGCAGCATCTCTGGAGAGAAGGAATGGATGACGTTCCAGTCTGAAGAAGGGTCTCAACCCAAAACATCGCCCATTCATTCTCGCCAGAGATGCTGCCTGTCCCGCTGAGTTACTCCAGCTTTTTGTGTCTATCTCCAGGAAAGAACTAACCTGGTAATGCTACAGGCAGTCGCTGACATTAAAACATAGCATTTGACACATACTGTAAATGTAAATCGAAATCAGCATAAATCATTGGCACACATAATATGAACATATTGATAACTGTTTCAAAAAGGAAATGCATTGAATAAGGGGATCTTCAATTCAAAATAAACACTCTTCCTATGAAACCAAAGATAGACGCAAAAAGCTGGAGTAACTCAGCGGGTCAGACAGCATCTCAGGAGAAAAGGAATAGGAGTCCCTTCTTCAGCATGAAACTATATGGGTGACACATATACAGGTTAATTCTCATTTCTCACTGTTCTTCCTCTGTGTTGACTCTGCTTTTATCCCATTTCTGTTGGAAAGGAAGGAGAATTTAACTTGTGCTGTCTTTTTGAGAGGAGAAACATAGTGCATAAACATTGAAGTCAGCACAAACCAATGTTCAAGAATTCAAGAATGTATTTAGTGTTTATATGATTATAGCAGATGGAAATCAAAGGGACAACTAACAAAAAGTAGTTAAGGATCCCATTAATGCAAGGAACATGAGTTATAATGGCAAGATTTGAATTTGTGCTTATCTCAAATTGCTCTTTAACGCTTCTTGTGGATGGTGATCTCAAGCAATGCTGCAGTACTTTTGGCAAAAGTGTTACCATGAGCAAATCTAAATACATTACACTGTAACGTTTTTGGACACAAAAAAATAAAGGAAGAGCAGCACATTTCCAATTCAGAACATGTTTTCTTACATCGTGGAAGAAAAGCCAGTACAATCTCATAAATTTTTATTTGCCCACTTTTTTCGCTATCATCTATTCACTCACAGAAACAGCTCCTAGATGCTCACATCACCCACCCGCACAAAGGGCAGTTCTTGTAGCCACTTAATGTAACAATGAGCACGTCTTTGAGATGTGGGAGACAACTGGACACATGGGACAAACTCACACAGACACACGGAGAATATGCAAACTCCAGACAGATAGCATTGATTCAATGATTCAATTATACTTTATTGTCACATGTACCTAGTTACAGTGAAATGCTTTGTTTTGCATACTCCCCAGTAAAATCATATAGCAGACCTCACCTAGGCAGTACAAAAGGGTTGTTGTGTTTCTGGCACTGACAAATTTACAAAAGCTCACAGAATAGTCCTATCTCTTTTATCCCCCCCCCCCCCCCCCCCCACCACCGGACCCCCTTCTTACTTGGCGGGTAAGAGCTGGGTCCTCCTTAGCTCTTGGCGGTTCATGCCGGGTATCTCTCGATGGTCCACCTTGATCTCGAGGAGATCAGGATTGAGCCAGAGTCACTGGAGTTGTGAGACAGCTGCATAGCAGTTGCAGCTTTAAGACAGATGCTACAGTGATGTTGGATGCAGCACATGGCATTTCCATGCATGTCATGTGATATGGGGAATGGGTGAGTTCACAGGTTTGGGAATTGCTGAGAAATAATATATATAAACAATAACTGCAGATATTGGATAAGTGAAACAAAAATAGAACAGCAAGTCAGGCACCATCTGTGGAAAGAGAATCAGTATACTTTTCAAGCTTGCAATCCTTGTCAAAACTTCAATTGTTCCTCTTTCCACAGCTACTGCCTGACCTGCTGAGGCTTTATTTCTTGTTGCGAAGGAATATGTCTTTTTATACATATAATATATTGCAGAAAGTGTTCATTTCATCCATGAGTGAATGCTTGTGGTGATGCCAAACAAGTGACTGCTTCATCCTTGACCATGTCAAGCTACTTGAGTGTCGCACGAGCTACACTAATCCAGGAATGGGAGGAACTTTCCATCCAGCACTAGCTTTGTTTTTGTAGATGTTAGAAAGGCCTTAGGGAGACAGAAATTGTTTCACTACGGCAAAATTCCCAGCATCAGATCTATTCTCAAAGACACATGATTTATGCGAGTTCAGTTAAGTTATTGCTCAATGGCAGCCCCAGGGTGTTGATGGTGGGGAGACTGAGTGATGAGAATACTGTTGAATGTCAAGGGGAAATGATTAGACTCCGTTTTAAAGGATTCTAATTACTGCAGGGCACGTGCAGTGCAAAGGTTTTATATCATTATCAACCTACATCTCAATGTTGTCGAAGTAACACAGCTTGTGGCTGAAACTGTTTCATTTTCTGAGGCTTTGCATTTATCCCTCACCTTAATATATTTTATATATAAAATAACATCTAAACAAATTAATTCCACAAATGATCTTGATAAGACCACATCTGGAGAACGATTTATAATTTTTGAGCTTCTTATCTAAGGAAGGATACACTGAAGTCACAGACCAGCCACATAGTAGTGACAGCCAAGAAGGCATCTCAACGGCTCAACTTCCTCATAAACAGAGGATATTTGATCCACAGATGCACTACAGAAAGCATACTGTCAGGTTGCATCACAGTTATGTTTCGGAACAGCTCTGCCCAAGATTCCATGATATTGCAGAGAGCTATGGATATAGTCCAGTCCTTGACACAGACCATAATTCCCACCACTGATTCCATCTACACTACACTCTGTCTTGGAATAATAGCCAACGCAAACAATGATGCCCCATCTTGGTCATTTCTTCGTCTCTCCGCTCCCATTGGGCAGAAGATGCAGAAGATTTAAAGGCGCACCACCGGACTCAGGATTAGCTTCTTCCCCTCTGTTATTGGGATTCCGAATAGTTCTTCCATAAACTGAGGTCATGTCCGATTTACCTCCGATGCACCATTGCGGACATTGGACATTGTCTCTGTAACTGTTACATGCTACAATACAGAAAACTATATTCTGCACTCTACCTCATTTCCTTCACACAATTATTGTGCAGATTAATACAGTACAGAAACAGGCCCTTTGGCCCAACTTATCCATGCTGACCAAGATGCCCCATCTACTCAAATCCCACATCAGCATTTGGGCCATATCCCTCTAAACCATTCCTAGCCATGTACCAATCCAAATATATTTTAAAACATGTTATAGTACCTGCCTCAACAACCTTCTCTGGCAGTTCATTCCATATACCCACCACAGTCCATTTGAAAAAGTTGCACTTCAGATTCCATTTAAATATTTCCCCTCTCACCTCAAACCTACTGTATGTGGTTCTTGATTTCCCTACTCTAGACCAGAGACTCTGTGCATTTACCCTATCTATTCCCTTTATGATCTTCTACACCTGTATAAGATCACCCTTCATCCTCCTGCATTCTAAACATAAAAACCCATAGCCTGCCCAACCTCTCCCCATACCACATGTCCTCAAGTTCTGGCAAGATCCTTGTAAATTCTCTTTGCACTCTTTCCAGTTTCACAACATCTGTCCCAAAGCACTGTGACCAAAACTGAACACAATACTCCAAATGTGGCCTTACCAATGTTTTGTACAACTGCAACATAACAACCCAACCTCTATACTCAATACCCTGATGGATGCAGGCCAATATACTGAAAACCATCTTGAGGAACTTATCCTCTTGTTATGCCACTTTCAAGGAACTACGTATGTACCCACACTCCTAGATCTCTCTGCTCTACAACATTCCCAGGGCCCTGCCATTCATGGTAAAGGTCCTACCCTGGCTTCTTTCTATGAAGCCAATTCTCTATCCAACCTTCCGCAATCTAACCTTCCAAAGCAGACTACCATGCGGAAGTTTATCAAATGCCATGCTGAATTCCATATAGACAACATCTTTGGCTTTGTCTTCATCAACCTTTCTGGTTGCTTTGTCAAAATATTCAATCAGATTTGTAAGACACAATCTCCCACATACAAAGCCATACTGGCTATCCTTGATCAGATCCTATCCATCTAAATGCCAAAAACCTTATCCCTCAGAATACTCTCCAGTAACTTCCCTACAACATGGGTTCAGCTTAATTGTATTCATTCATTATATAATCTGATTTAATTGGAAAGTGAGTAAAAGCAAAGCTTTTAACTGTACCTAAACCTGCCAGGAAATGATTATTACAAAGTTTCTCCAGACTGGTTGCTGGATGAGCATATTATCTTTTGGTCCAAGATCAAACAGATTTCCAAGTTTGGAAGCAAACATCTATAAAATTTGCAAGGGTCGACAAGTTCAATAGCAGAAAAATGTTTCATTTGAATGGAAACTGGGGTCAAAACCTCAGAATTAATACTTGACCTTAAATCACAGATAATGTCTTCACTCGTAAGAGTGTAATTATTTGTAATTTACTACTTGGTGTACTATCAACCATTGTCAATGTCAATTGCCAACCATTGAATGTATTTCAGTCAAAAAGCAGCAGATCTTTTGATACTTGCATGCAAATCATTTGAAGATTATGAAAGAAGATAGAGTTGAGGCCATGGATCAAGCATAATTCTATGGAATGCGGAGGTCAAAGAGATGAATGGCCTAATCCCACTTTTTTATATAATAGCACTCTTTTTTTAGTTTATAATTTATTCATTACCATTCAATCCATATTTAGGTATTGAAGTAGCACTTGGTATTTATTTTGTGGTGGTCCCCAATAAAAATAGAGAATTGCATGCTTAGATTGATTTACTGAAATAAAGGTAGCATAATGTGGAAATAGCTGATAGAAATTATTAATTTATTCCTGAAACAAACGTTGACTATGAAATGTATTCTCGCTTGAGAACATGCACTAATGCACCATGAGGAAGAATAGCACCAATTTGTATTCAAATGGTGGGGAAATATTTTGTTGCTCAATTTTACAAGACTTTGCTTTGGAAGCAATGTTTTTTTCTGTAGTTGTGCATGTTTACCATGAATGATTTTGCAAGGTGTGCTCAACATAATCTAAGGAACTGCACAACTTGGAAACACACCAACCTAAAGAGGAGTCACTCAACCATAACATCTATTATAGGGTGAGAAACCGGGAAGAGGAAGGGACAATTCACTAAAGGGGTGTAAGAACAATCATATCTAGGGGCTAATGTGTGTGGCTCTTTGAAAATGATACAGCAGTTGAAAATGTGATTTGTTTTTAAAACATAGACGTAAATAGAATCTTAGAATATAAGAGAAAGGAAGACATGAATGCAATTTATGACGTTTGGCATGTCCCCAACAACTCTCAGCAACCTCAACAGATGTCCCATAGAAAACATTTCATCAGAATGCATCATGGCATAATTTGGGAACACCTTCATTCAAGATTGCAAGAAAATGCAGAGAATTATGGATGCAGCCCAGGCCATCGCACAAACCAACTTCCCTTCCATTAACTCAATTTACACCTCACGCAGCCTCGGCAAGGCCACCAGCATAATCAAGGAAGAGATGCACCCTGGCCACTTCCTTTTCTCCCATTAGGCAAAATGAAAGAAAACTGGCAGGGAACATAAAAACTGACTGCAAAAGTTTTTATAGATATGTGAAGAGAAATAGATTAGTTAAAACAAATGTAGGTCCCTTGCAGTCAGAAACAGGTGAGTTGATCATGGGGAACAAGGATATGGCGGACCAATTGAATAACTACTTTGGTTCCGTCTTCACTAAGGAAGACATAAATAATCTGCCAGAAATAGCAGGGGACCGCGGGTCAAAGGAGTACTTGAGTGAAATCCAGGTTAGTCGGGAAGTGGTGTTGGGTAAATTGAATGGATTAAAGGCCGATAAATCCCCAGGGCCAGATAGGCTGCATCCCAGAGTACTTAAGGAAGTAGCTCCGGAAATAGTGGATGCATTAGTGATAATCTTTCAAAACTCTTTAGATTCTGGAGTAGTTCCTGAGGATTGGCGGGTAGCAAACGTAACCCCTCTTTTTAAGAAGGGGGGGAGAGAGAAAATGGGGAATTACAGACCAGTTAGTCTAACATCGGTAGTGGGGAAACTGCTAGAGTCAGTTATTAAAGATGGGATAGCAGCACATTTGGAAAGTGGTGAAATCATTGGACAAAGTCAGCATGGATTTACGAAAGGTAAATCATGTCTGACGAATCTTGTGGAATTTTTCGAGGATGTAACTAGTAGCGTGGATGGGGGAGAACAAGTGGATGTGGTGTATCTGGACTTCCAGAAGGCTTTCGACAAGGTCCCACATAAGAGATTAGTATATAAACTTAAAGCATATGGCATTGGGGGTTCAGTATTGATGTGGATAGAGAACTGGCTGGCAAACAGGAAGCAAAGAGTAGGATTAAACGGGTCGTTTTCACAATGGCAGGCAGTGACTAGTGGGGTACCGCAAGGCTCAGTGCTGGGACCCCAGCTATTTACATTATACATAAATGATCTGGATGAGGGAATTGAAGGTAATATCTCCAAGTTTGCGGATGACACTAAGCTGGGGGGCAGTGTTAGCTGTGAGGAGGATGCTAGGAGACTGCAAGGTGACTTGGATAGGCTGGGTGAGTGGGCAAATATTTGGCAGAGGCACTATAATGTGGATAAATGTGAGGTTATCCACTTTGGTGGCAAAAATAGGAAAACAGATTATTATCTATATGGATGCCGATTAGGAAAAGGGGAGATGCAGCACGACCTGGGTGTCATGGTACACCAGTCATTGAAAGTAGGCATGCAGGTACAGCAGGCAGTGAAGAAAGCGAATGATATGTTAGCTTTCATAGCAAAAGGATTTGAGTATAGGAGCAGGGAGGTTCTACTTCAGTTGTATAGGGTCTTGGTGAGGCCACACCTGGAGTATTGCGTACAGTTCTGGTCTCCAAATCTGAGGAAGGACATTATTGCCATAGAGGGAGTGCAACGAAGGTTCACCAGACTGATTCCTGGGATGTCAGGACTGTCTTATGAACAAAGACTGCATAGACTCGGTTTATACTCTCTAGAATTTAGGAGATTGAGAGGGGATCTTATAGAAACTTACAAGATTCTTAAGGGGTTGGACAGGCTAGATGTAGGAAGATTGTTCCCGATGTTGGGGAGGTCCAGGACAAGGGGTCACAGCTTAAGGATAAGGGGGAAATCCTTTAGGACCGAGATGAGAAGGAATTTTTTCACACAGAGAGTGGTGGGTCTCTGGAACTCTCTGCCACAGAGGGTAGTTGAGGCCAGTTCATTGGCTATATTTAAGAGGGAGTTAGATGTGGCCCTTGTGGCTAAGGGGATCAGAGGGTATGGAGAGAAGGCAGGTACGGGATACTGAGTTGGATGATCAGCCATGATCATATTGAATGGCGATGCATGCTCGAAGGGCCGAATGGCCTACTCCTGCACCTAATTTCTATGTTTCTATGTTTCTATGTATAGAAATGTGCAAATCTAAAACTCCAGATTCAAGGACTGTTTCTTCCCAGCTGTTATCAGTGGAGGAAATAGATAGGTGACATAGAATAAAGATGACTAACAAAAAAACCAAAAGCAACATGAGACAATTTTTTGTTAAATATGGTCACTGATTAAAGTCATAGAGCCATACAGTACGGAAACAGGCCATTCAGCCCAACTTGCCCACATCAACCAAAATGTTCCATCTGCACTAATCCCACCTGCCTGCATTTGGTTCATATCCCTCTAAACCTGTCCTATCCATGTAACTGTCTAATTATTTCTTAAGCATCGCGATAGTCCTTGTCTCAACTACCTCCTCTGACAGCTCGTTCCCTACACCCACCACCCCTTGTGTGAATTAGATGTTCGAATGCAGAAGCAACAGAGGCAGATTCAATTTTGCCATTCAGCAGGGAGCTTGGTAAGTGTCGGAAAGTAAAGAATTTGTCGAATTTTGCCCGGAGAGCATGGAAGTGGAACAAGCTGAATTCCCCTTACACAGAACCGGTACAGACTTAACTGGGCCAAATGGCTTCCTTGTTGACTGCCTTTCTGTGATTCCATGTTTTGTCATTCCAATTTTATGTGACTTAATGATTAAAACACAGACACTGCACATTCAATTTACCAATTTAGATCCTGAGCTAACGATAAAATTGAAGTATAAACCTTATTATTTATTCCAGTATTCTAAATTGCATGCACCCTATTAACTTACTCATCAATAACAATGAAAGCAATTAGCCAGAGTTAGAAAAGATCAGATTTGTTTATAATAATCGAGCACCTTGATTCTGACATGCATGGATTCAATAACTTTAAATAGCATATGCGTATGTATTAGAAAATGCAAAGAGAATAATTAAATTTGCTTTATCTTATTTATGCTATGCCACTTAATATAAGAAAGAAAGCTGAACTCACATTTAGTTTATTTGACCTGTGTCTATGAGTTAATTTTCCCAAAGCAATTTGAGTTTTTTCAAAACAAAAGACCTGAGATATTACAAACTGTTATTCAATTGAGAAATGACATATCACAGAGACGTAGCAAAATTATAACATAGACATTTACTTACACCTGACTTCAGATTCAAATCCTGCATTAATCACGAGGCACCATGCTGAAACGCAAGAAGCCTGTTGTGATCTAGTGTTAGAAAATGGGCAACAATTGTCATTCTACTCCTATTTTTTCAAAGACCTAATGTCCATTTTATCTTGGAAATCTACTAAGTAATATTGTTAATATGTTGTATGGCTTTACTAATAAACTAGGGCTTAAAAATATTATGGTTATTCTATAATAACAAGTTCAGAAATATAACACATGTGGACAGCACATTGGCGAAATGGGTGGCACAATGGTGCAGTTGGTAGAGCTGCTGCCTCACAGCACCAGGATTCGATCCTGAACTCAAGTGTGGAGAGTGCACTTTATTCCTGCAACTGTTTTGGCTTCCTTTGGATGCTCCATTTTCCCTCCCCACACCCACATCCCAAAAACATTGGCCTCTGCAAATTAGTCCTAGTGTGTAGGGAGTGGATGCAAGAGGGGAATAACATAGAACTAGTGTGAATGGATGATTGGTGGTCAGCGTGAACTCAGTGGGCCGAACAACATGTTTCCATGCTGTATCTTTCAATCATACAAACTCTATCAAATGATGAATAACGCAAATGGAATGCTCACTTTTATCGCCAGAGGAATGTGGTACAAAAAACAGATAATTTTGCTACGGCTGCAAATTTCAATGAGTTTGTAAGTGAGATTGCTGCTTTCTGCTTTGAACTTTTTGTTTAAGGAATAATATACCTACGTGGGAGGCAATGTAAAGGAGATGCAGTGGATTGATTCCAAGTGAAAAGCTGTGTAGAATGTCCAATAACCGCTGAAGCTCAGAAGATAAGAAGTGATCTCATCAAAATGTATGAAACGCCAAATGAGGTTGACAAGAAAGATGCGGTGGGAATGTTTCCTTTGAGGGATGTAGGGAAGGGAAGCCATAATTAGTGATATATCACTTATTTTCATGTTTTATGATTTCTAGAGCAAATAATGTGAATACCATGACAGATTTAAACATTTCAGCAACCATTTTTCTACCTTATGAACAGGTTGATTATCTAATTTCCAGTCTAATAAATTTAACTAAAGCATTGAACTACAAGCAGCAACAAATTTTCTTTTATCCGATCTGATGCTTGCTAATGTTTTGTTTAAGAAATAAAACAAATTAAAATGAAGGATCTCAATCATGGAGATTAACACCCCTCAGCTTTAATAGGATTCCCCTTGACAATGCATTCTTCTGATTTTTGTCGATTGAATTAAATTGTTAAAAGTGCATTAGCTGCCTCTTGTGAGTCTTTTCAAAATGTTAATACAGCTAAAACTTCAGCTCTTAAATTCTAATCTAGAAAAAAACTTTTGATGAGGCAGAAACTAAGTTGATTTATTGGAGGTCTTGCAGCTGAGAGGGAGTCACTGATGACCCTATTGATGGCCTCATTGATTCCTTATTGATTGGTAAGGAACTCCAGGTTAGATTAATTCTCTCTTTATTGAATATTCATTGAAATACATGAACAATTTTCCACATTGCCAGGGAGATGCCAATCTCTTTATTGCACTGGAGCACCTTGACTGGGTGATCAGTTTTCTGTATTGTGCAGATCTTCAGAACAAATTTGGGATGTTGCCAACATCCAAAAGCCTTCCCTGCACATCATGGATTTAGTTTAGTTTAGTGATAAAGCACGGAAACAGGCCCTTCGGCCCATCAAGTCCGTACCGATCAGCAATCCCTACACATTAACACTATCCTATACACATTTGGGACAAATTACATTTATACCAAGCCAATTAACCTACAAACCTGTATGTCTTTGGAGTGCGGCAGGAAGCCGAAGATCTTAGAGAAAACCCACGCATTCACGGGGATAATGTACAAACTCTGTACGGACAGCACCCATAGTCTGGATCTAACACGAGTCTCTGGCGCTGTAAGCATTGTAAGACAGCAACTCTCCCTTTGTGCCACTGTGCCGTCCTCTAATTCAGATCTTTAACATCACTCAAAGAAAAATAAATTGTTTGAGCTCTGCCATCATATTTATGTCTGAGGAAACATCACTTAAGTAAATTTACCTTTTAAGGTGTTGAACGTTTGCATAAAGCTGAACCAATCTGTTCTGTCGCTTTACTTACTATTTCACAGACCTGGATTTGATCCTGACTATGGGTGCTGTCTGTATGGAGTTTATACCTACTCCCCGTGACCGCATGGAGTTTCTCTGACAACTTTGGTTTCCTCCCACATTCCAAAAATGTACAGGTTTGTAGGTTAATTGGCTTGGTATGTGTAAATTGTCCCAAGTATGTGCAGGATAGTGTTAATGTGCAGGGATCACTGGATAGAGTGAAGATCCAAAGGGCCTGATGGTCCGAAGTGCCTGTTTCCACGCTGTATCCCTAAACTAAAAAATATAAAATGTTTTTATTGGTTTAGTCAACAGCTCCTAAGCATTTTGAAAAGGTATCAATTTCATTGTTTTCCTACACTTGGTTAGCTAAGTAGTTCATACATTTCCCAAAACAACTATTGCAATGTTTCACTGATAATCTATATTATTAAAACTAAGATTTTGATCGCTTTTGACTTTCTGTTTTGTGATTTCTGAGAGAACGCCGTCAATTATGGCCATCATTTTTGGCCACCTCACTCCGAAGTCCCCCTCGGCCGGACTGGTCTGGAGGATTTTTCCCATCGATGAAAAATCAGAGCGTTATTAATATTTATTTGTTAAATTGGCATTCTCTCTGCTGCCCCAGCTGGCGGCAGGGGGGAGGGACTATAAAACCAAGAAGTGTCATGCCTTACTCAGTCTCTGCGAGACGGAGGAAGTGAGAGTGTCATGGCTCTCTGAGCTGCGAATAACACGGAATGCACGTCTACTCCATGGTGAGTCCCCTCGATGTGGTTGTAAACTTTTTACCAAATTGTCTTGGTTTTTAAAGGCTCTTCAGAAAATGTGGTTGTTGCTTGAAAAGTGTTTGCCAAATTGGTTAGGCTTTTAAAAGGCTTTCAGAAAATGTGTTTGTTGGCTTGCAAAGTGTTTGTCCAATTGGCTTGGCTTTTAAAGGGCTTTTCGAAAATGTGTTTGTTGGCTTGCAAAGTGTCTGCCCAATTGGCTTGGCTTTCAAAGGGCTTTCAGGAAATATGTTTGTTGGCTTGCAAAGTGTTTGCCCAATTGGGCTTGCCTTTTAAAGGGCTTTTAGAAAATGTGTTTGTTGGCTTGCGAAGTGTTTGCCCAATTGGCTTGCCTTTTAAAGGGCATTCAGAAAACGTGTTTGTTGACTTGCAAAGTGTTTGCCCAATTGGCTTGGCTTTTAAAGGGCTTTCAGAAAACGTGTTTGTTGGCTTGCAAAGTGTTTGCACAATTGGCTTGGGTTTTAAAGGGCTTTCAACAGTTTTCGGATGGATAAAGCATGATAAACATTTTATTAGATTAGGACTGTTTTAAATTGCAAAATTGGCACATTCAGTGACTTCTGCTTAGTGGCAAGATGGCGCCAATGTCGTCATTTCCTGTCAGCGGCAAGATGGCACTGAGTGCATCATTTCCATTTTGTGGCAAGATGGCGCTAACTGCAGAAGGCACAGAGTGAAGACGTTGTTGAATAATTCAAAAGAGCTGACTGCTCTGTCTATGGTGAGTGTGTTTGTTGGACGTTATTTAATGCATGTTTTTGCATCAGCAGCAGCCTCGACAGGAGTGTTTAAATGTTTGAATCATTCTGTTTACACACTGTATGTTCACCTCACTCAGAAGTTACTTGGCATTTTAGTATTGGTTGTGTGTGTGTGTTTGTGTGTGTGTGTGAGTGAGTCTGTGTGAGTGAGTCTGTGTGAGTGAGTCTGTGTGAGTGAGTCTGTGTGTGTGTGGCTGTGAGTGAGTCTGTGTGTGTGAGCCTGTGTGTGTGTGTCTCTGTGTGTGTCTGTGTATGACTGTGTATGTGTGTGTGTGTGTGTATCTGTGTGTGTCTGTGTGTGAGTGAGTCTGTGTGTGTGAGTGTGTGTGTGTGTCTGAGAGTCTCTGTGTGTGTATAGAGAGGTTGCATGTAACGTCTCTGGGTGAAAGGGCTTGATGAACGGAACCGCTCTATCCATCCGGAGGACATCGCAGCTTCCGGTATATGTTGTTAATATGTGAAATGCGTACTTTCCTACCTGTTAAAAACCACCAAAATGGTGAATTTCTGCACTGTAAATAATTATGGAAGTCGGGGTAACCGTGAGAGACATCTATCCTACTTCATAACTCCAAAAGTGAAGAGGAATGAAGATAAAGAGAAGCTAGAGCTGAAGGGACAACAACAGCTAAAGTGCCTGGCGAACATCGGCCATGCAGATACTGAGATTGAAAATATTGGGAATTATCACGTTTGCTCATTGCATTTTATCAACAGTAAGGCATTATTTGTGTTTTTTCTTGATTCCTTTGGTATCTAAAAAGTTTCAGAAGTGACAAATCTGGCCTTAAAATTTTAAAATCGCCCATGGTTCTGAAGTGGATTTTTACATGCAAAAAGAAAATGCTTTTGAAGCTAAATTTATCATTAAAAAATATCTCCAGACTTACGAGTGGTGTATGGAAAAGTAAGTTTTCTATCATTATGGTATTGAGATGTATATTTTGGCAAATAATAAAATGTCCTGACAGCTTAAACACCCACTCCCTTTCAATAGGATATTGTCAATTTGCTGAGGTTGATTATGTCCAATTAACAGCAACAATTATGCCATTGCTTGGCTAGCATCTGTGTAAAATGTAATTCAAAACCCACGTATGGTTTGCGATTTTTTGAAGGATACTGCCAGCCCATCAGCTGTGAGTGACTGAATTGCCAGCCCACCTGCCATGAGTAAGTGAACTTCCAGCCCACCGGCTGTCAGTGACTGAACTGCCAGCCCACCAGCTGTGATTGACTGCGCTGCCAGTGCACCAGCCGTGGGTAAGTGAACTGCCAGCCCACCAACTGTAAGTGACTGAACTGCCAGCCCACCAGCCATGACTAAGTGAACTGCCAGCCCACCAACTGTAAGTGACTGAACTGCCAGCCCGCCAGCTGTGAGTGACTGCACTGCCAGCCCACCAGCCGTGAGTAAGTGAACTGCCAGCCCACCAGCCGTAATTGACTCAAGTGTCAGCCGAATAATCCATTCAATCCATCCTCTCCCCCTTCTCTGTCACAGAGTCTGTCACCTGTTTTGGGCAGAATTTCTGGCAGTTTCTCAGCTGCCAGCCTGTCAGGTCCATGTGGCTATATCGCCAGGCCTCAGCTGACTGAGCTGCTTGGCCTCAGTGACTGAGCTGCCAGCCCAAGAATCCATTTGGCCCACAATGTCCATACTAGCCCTCTGGAAACCAGTCCCTTTGGGCCACAACACCCATACTAGCACAACAGAAAGCCCCCCCCCCCCCCCCACCCCAACACACACACACACTCTGGTCAGCAATATTGGAATTGGTGGAGAGGTGGAATATTGTATTGGGTGACCAGCCCTCCCGTGTGATGCTGGGACCCAACGGGTCCCACTTAGTCTAGTGTAATTCTAAAGATAGGTGGGATTTATATTGTGATTTTATTCTAAATAACTTCCTTTCAGCTTAAAGGAATTCATGTGATTTATTTAAGCTTCACATCCATATGATCTATCAAAAGTTGATTCTCAAATCCTTTGGCAGAGCTCCATGATTGGTATCTTGAGGGTTAGACTAATGAACTGGAGATGTAATTCAGAATCCTATCATGGCAGTTGAACAATATAATTTTGCGTAACTAAATAAATCTGTTAAAAAAAAAGTGGACTGTATCAATAATGGTGTTAATGAGATAAATGTGTTAAAAATGTTTCAATTGTGTCCTTCAGAGAATAAATCAATTTAATCTCTTTGATTTCAACAAGCAAGACGGTGAAACCATAGTTTTCAATTCTTCCATGAACATTACACATTGTCTTGATTTGGTCACTGGGTTGACACACTTGAATTCTTTATGTTTCTCCATCACCATAAACAGTACAGTGGATTAATGAGAAACATCATCAATGCACTCTCAGTGGCATTTATGTGTGGCAATTCTTATATTACTCATGTTCCAAAAGAATGCTTTAAAGAACTATTACTGACTCCGAGAAAGAAATATGTTTATAATGAAGTATACCATCCGATTGACCAAGTATAGAACTTGCTAGGAGAGTAACGTGTACATTAAGCTTCATGCTTCTTCTCCTTTTCTCACTAACTCTTTTGTGGCATATTATACTTTTCAAAAACAGCTAGGCTCACGTCAAGATGAAGCAATTAATCAAAGGGCTTTTTAGTGATTGTTGAAGGGAAAAATAATGGACACATGGACAGAGGAGTGGTGAAAAATGGACCAGCTTTTCCACCATGGATGATAGAAAAAATGGTTTCTTCTTACCCACTACCAATCCCACCTACTGTAAAAATCAAATTTATTCCTGTTAATGTATGCAGCAATGATACCACAATGAGAATGTGTACTATAAATGTTCTAAAAAGCCTATCTACTTCATACATTTCTATCCCATTTTGTCACCAGCGGAATTTTATTACTGTTTTATTTTTGTTCCATGTGTCTGTTTTTGCAGACCATTTGTTGGAATGCACCCCCGAGGGTGGTGGGGATATCAGATACGATAGAGGTGTTTAAGTGACTCATAGATAGGCACATGGAAATGCAGGCAATGGAGGGATATGGAATTGTGTTCAGGCAAATAGGAGTTCAAATGTTTAATGGTTCAATGGCTCTTTATTGTCACATACACACTACACAGTGAAATTCTTTTTGCATAGCACACACATGCATGAGTCACCACATTTTGGCGGCATTACAAAAGTCCGGTCCACGTGTTCAATGTACTGGACGGCTCCTGATCCATGTAAGCCCCAGGACTCTGCAGGGTCTCCTCTGGTGCTCTTGACCAGCACGACCCTCAAACCAACATCCCTCTCCTTGCCTGACTGCCTGGGTCCTCCTGCAGCCGACCTTACCGGCACTGGAGCCAATACCCCAGTACCTCTCTGACCAGCCCATTCCTCATGTTTGTCATCACCAGTGGGCCCCTCCGCCTCGACTCTTTGGGGCTCCTAGCTTCCCCGCTGCAGTCAGTGGACCTGCTGGGTCCTTCTTTGCGGCGACAAGCCAGGCCTGCCGCTGTACGTGGCCACGGGCGTCCTGCTGTGACTTTCTTTTCAGCAGCTCGATGGGTCCTTCTTTATGGTGTCCTGCCGGGTCCTTCTTCGTTCGCACCCCAGGAGCCTTCTGCCACTGCAGTGACGTATCCCTTGAGCCTTCTGGTTGGTCTTGGCATAATTTTCAGTACAGACATTATGGGCTGAAGGGCCTGTTACTGTGCTCTACTTTTTAAGGTTCTGTGCTCTAACTATGGGACATCAGCTGAGTGGTAGAGAGTTAGGAGAACACTTAAACAAATGCAGTTGAGAACAAATAGAGTTCAATGCAGAGACCTGTGAAGTGATGCACCTTGGAAGGTGCAACAAGGAAATGGTTTGACCAGGGAGGCCTAGAAATAACATGAGAATTTCCTGATACATTACCAACAAACAATCTTTGTAATTCTTTATCTTCGCCTGCAAAATAAATATTTCTCCATCTCTGTCTGAACCCCATCAGATGGTCTGGATAAATGGATTTTATATATTCCAACAAGTCAATGTCATCAAATCTGAAATAAATTTGAGGCACAATTTTGTTCCTTCAAAATTATAATTTATTTGCAAGATTGACCTTTACTTTCAAATAGATGTTAATTCTGAAACCATACTTAACCTTTTCAATTGGTCTACATCATTCTGACAGCTTTCCATCCAGCTCTCGTGGATATTTTAGAGACGTGTTCTTTCTGTATGATAAGACATTCAATAAATGTGGTTCGGCTTGATGCTGACTGGTGTATTGCAATGCACTTTGCTCACAATGACAAGGAATTTTATTTTGAAGTCACGTGAGTGACTACGTGAAGAGCCTGCCATCCGCATGCCCGTCAATACGTCGATGCATAGCGCGCGAGTCGGAGCAGTTCGAAACTACTCTGGCAGGTAAGTTTAATTTTGTTTTCAATGGGCCGCTGTGGACAGCGGGCCCGCAGTAGCTGACTGAGGCGGCCGGGTTTGGAGGCTCCATAAGGAGCTAGATACAATATTGTGGCAGCTGCCGTTGGAGCTCCGAACAGGAGCACGCGGCTTATTTGGAGGCCGCCGTGGAGGCACCATAAGGAGCTGGGATGTGTTATTGCAGTTGCCGGCATTAGAGCTCCGCATGGGAGAAGGCGGCCTGATTTGGAGGCCGCCGTGGGGCTCTGTAAGGAGCTAGGATTTGATATTGCAGCTGCCGGCACAGCCAGGTCTACGATCGTTGCAAAAGATTAGCAGCAGCCGGTGAGTTAAAAATAGCCACGGCCAGGAGCCACCGCTAGGTAAGCTCAGCTGCCATAGCTCCGAGCAATTTTAAACATAGATGGTGCCGGCAGAGGGACTCAGCTTATGCTGCAGCAGCATATGGTGTATGCTTTATTTTTAGGGCGGCTATAAATAGAGTTGACTGGTTCACGGTTGCAATATTCCTCCCACTCGGACAAAGAGAGTGTCAGAGATGTTTTCACAAAATATGCTCCGTGTTACGGAGGCATACACAGGCAGTCCGAGTCATACGCCTGTGGCAACGCCAGGTTCAGGGTTGCAGTATTTCTCCCATTCTGTCGAGGGGAGTGTCAGAGATCAGTATGCAGCTGACTCCGAACATGGGTATGCGCCTGAATCCCATGCTTTAATGCATCATGTACGAGACTCGCATAAGGAAGAGCTGCCTGCTCTTGCCTCTAAATTTGCTGTTCCCTCGGGGACAGGCAAGCCACTACAAGAGGAGTTGGTCAGCGACATCAGCTACCTAACATCACACCAGCTGAAGGAGATGTGGTCAGACAGGGTCTGCAAACAGAACTTCGCTGAAGCTCCAACGAGCCGATTGACTCTGGTTCAGAGACGCTGGCAGGTAAGGTCTCTTTATTAACCTCCGTAAAACTCCGAAATGGAGCAGTCTGTCAGTCCAGAGTTGGGTTTACTGGCAGCATGGGTTGTCTAGTATATTTTCACTGTCTCTGGGATAGATCAGGTTGATGCAGAGACATTGACACAGGAAGCACTGATTCAATATCTGTGATTGAGGTTATCAGGCTGCTCAGTAGTATGAAGTAGTTGAAATCTCCCTTAACACATGTTTACATTTCTGCTCAGTTAGTGGAGTTGCAGTTCATTGGAAACATCTTTGCCATCCTCTCTGGGATAGGTAGCTACCAGCAGGAAGCTGGTCTGGCATATAATATTTGTATCTGACCTGTAGTTTCATATTGTGAATCAAAAATGTATTTATAATAATCCATAGGCTCTCAATACCAGTATTCCTGATTGAGTGGCGGGTTGAAGTGATTGTGTTCCGCATTCTGCTGATTCAGACAAGTGGTTTCAGTCTGAGGACTGCGAAACAATTCCTGATTCAGGCTTGCAGTATGCTAGTTTCCAATCTGAAGAAGAACACTGAGAATTTGTGGTGACTCTTATTTTCAAGAGTTGACAGGGAACTCGTATTCCCACATCAAGGGGAGACTGTGTTTCAGCTCTAGTCATAAGGTTCTGATTATATGTTATCACCGAAATGTATGAATTACTAGATAATGCATCTTCTGCGGCAAGAGAAGCCAAAAAAGCTTCCGTCTGTATGGTCAATAGAGGAATGGTGGTTCCAAGTGGAAACAGTGGCATCTCCCGGAGGATGAGTGGTCTGCCCAAGAACAAGTGGGGTATATTTCTGATACTTCTCAAGATTACAGAAACATGGAGCATGCCGAATCAGGTTAGGATTTGGCTAATCTGATCATGTGTTTAGTTACCCAGTTTAAGATGGATGATTGGCTTTCAGCAATTTAACTGATTCAGAGAATCGATCTTAAAGATGCATACTTTGCCATATCTATGCACATGAGGCACCGATTATCTGGTGTTTTGATAACAAAGCCAGTGGTAGAACCTAATACTGCCCTACTCAGATCAAAGAGTTGTGTCATCAAGTTTTAGATAATATGCAAAAGTTTGCAGCTGATAAAACTTAGGGGTTATCAGTAGATACCTCTTGCGATATTAAGAATGAGGCAACATGACATTTAATAATGCCAATTTTGCATATTCATTCAGGCCATGGTAAGGTGGCTGAAGCAACTCCTTTTTTTATCAGTCAAGAGTGATGGCTGGGGCAGCCTGTCTTCTCGAGCAGCTAGATCTGCACGGTTGCATGGGAAGTTTGTGAACAAAATATATGAGTTACTTTTAAACGGAAGTAACAGAGGTTTGTGTGGCTTTCAGTTTGAGCCTAGAGAAGCATTTATGTGATAGCACAATTGACACAGCTTGTGCTGCTTTGTCATTCACTATAGTACCATAAGTGGGACAATAAATGATTGGTTATTCACCCGCTGCTCACTAACGTTATGCAAGGTGTCTTTTATATGACCACTCTAAAAGCCTACACTCATTTTAGTGTGCGATGTATATCAGTAAATTATTATGCAAATATTCTTCTACTGTATTCCTAATGGGAGCAGTATTTTTAAGATGATTATGCTTTCAGCAACTAATCTCAGCACAAAGAACCCAGTCTTTACTCAATCTCTGGCTCGGTCTCTCGGTCATAACCGACATTAGGGTAACTTGTTACGGGAATTGTGTCGTAAGCAAAATGGGCATGATTGCATACATTTGAAGTTGACAGCATACCCACCAGAGCAGAGATTGGGGGTGTCATTAGGTATACAAGTGCACTGAGCTTGCTAGTACCTATGAGATGAAAGATAGTTTCTTTATTGTTATTCAATAGTCTCAAGATATAGCTGATGGCTCACTAGCAGTCTATGGAATGGATAGTTCCCTTTCATCATACAGCAAGAGGCATACATAGCGCATATTAATAAATTTAAAAAATTGGTTAAATATGTCTGGATATTTGCAGATAGAATTCTACACAGTATTGTAGGAGTTATTATCTAACTCAAAGTCAATTGGGACTATGATCCAGTTAAGAACAATGGCCATATATGCAAGTTAGCATCACGGTATTAATAACCCATGTTTTTCTACCATTAATGGTTTATTTGTTTAAGTGTTTCACGTACGGATTGGGTTACTGCATGAAACCACAGAGCTTTGAAGACTTCACGTAGTTCCTCACGCGACTTCGAAAGAAAATAGAAAGATTAAATGAGAACTTACCATTTGAAGTTTGATCTTTATTTAATGAGAAATTGAAGTGACGGAATACGTGCCCTCCACTCCCAACCCTACTTCTCATAAAGATCATTCAGTAGGTCTAAGGTCATTAATCTTTCTATAACTTCAGTTCAGCAACTAGTTTCAGCAACTAGTTCCTAATTTGAGGAAGGACATCCTTGTGATTGAGGCAGTGCAGCGTAGGTTCACGAGATTGATCCTTGGGATGGCGGGACTGTCATATGAGGAAAGATTGAAAAGACTAGGTTTGTATTCACTTGAGTTTAGAAGGATGAGGGGAATCTTATAGAAACATATAAAATTATAAAAGGACTGGACAAGCTAGATGCAGGGAAAATGTTCCCAATGTTGGGTGAATCCAGAACCAGGGGCCACAGTTTTAGAATAAATGGGAGGCCATTTAAGTCTGAGGTGAGAGGGTTATTGATATGGGACGATCAGCCATGGTCACAATAAATGGTGGTGCTGGCCCAAAGGTCCGAATGGCCTCCTCCTGCACTTATTTTCTATGTTTTTATGTTTATATCATGTTAATCACAAAAAAAACTGTTTGTTAAAATGATTCAAAAAGGGGTGCATATATACATTGTGAGAATTCTGGCTTATTGGTATGCCCACCAGACTATGCAAATAAAATAGGGCAATAGGGTCTCAGCCCCATTTAGGGTTAGCGATGGGGTTAGACAAGGAGGAATCTTGTCCCCAGTCCTTTTTAATCTTTGTATTATCTGTCCAAACAATTGAAAACCTGTAATACCGGGCGCATGATTGGTAATATTTTAGTGAACAATATTATGTAAGCAGATGATCTTGTAGTCTTTAGTCCATCCAGCGCTGGTCTCCAACAGCTCCTTACAATATGTTCTGTGTATGGTGTGGAACATGATATTAAATATAATGCTTGTAAGAGTGCTGTTATCATTTGTAGAACCAAAGAGGATATATGTCTAAAATTTCCTGATTTTAAATTGTCTACAATAATCTTAGTGTCTGTAATAAGGTAAAATATCTTGGGCATTTTATTACAGAATAAATTACAGATGGTGAGTATATTTATAGGCAACAACATATGCTATAGGTACAGGCGAATATTCTCTTGTGTAAGTTTGGTGTGTGTACAGATGTGGTGAAGATGTTGCTGTGTAGAGCATATTACGCACCACTCTATACTGCGCACCTGTGGTCGAACTACGGAAAGACAAGTTTACAGAGACTAAAAGTGGCCTATAATTATGCCTTGAGAGCACTGCTAAGGAAACCTAGATGGTATAGTGCTAGGAATATGTGTTGGCTGCAGGAGGAGTCGGTACTTTAGAAACTACACTAAGAAATCATTTGTGTAAATTCATTTGCAGGATAAATGACTCTAAAAATGTAATTTTACTTTGGAAGTCACATGAGTGACTACATGAAGTAGCCCCACCAGGCACAAGCGCGTCATTACATCGAAGCATGTTGCACAGACCGGCTGGAGAGCGCAGTTCCACCAGCAAGTAAGTAGTAACCCGCAGGTAAGTCAATGTTAAACCTTTCCTGCAAGTGTTTTTTAAACTCTGTAAGTCTGGCTCACAGAGCCAGCCAGAGTTGCTAAATATATATTGTTAAATTACGATAATGGAGTGGAACGCGCGGGGACCACGGTTGCCGCTTTTAGATTGGGTCGGCAGATAACGGCTGCTCTAAAGCCAGCTCCCACTATTACCTCTATTTAGATCGGGTTTGGAGATAACGGCTGCACTAAATGCCGGCTCCAATACCCGCTACTGTTTTACTGCAGCTGAACAATGAAATTAAATAAAATGAAATGCAAACTTTATTTCTCAACTATCTCCATCAATTTCCTGTGCTTCAAGGCACTCAGAAATATCAAACTAAAGTACTCTCAGGCTCATTTGTCTCATGAGTCTGATGATATGCAAGACTCCCTCCTGTTAATTTAAAGTTTGGGGAAAAAGCTCCAATTTTAAAGAGCCATGGAAAATTTCAATTGGGGTTGAATGCCCTAGGATTCCCACACAGCCTCTCGCAGAGGTCCACACAGCAAAGAAGAAAACATCGCTTATGGATAACAGTGGGAATCATTCTCTCCAGCACATTGTTTAGGGCTGGATGAGACCTCCCTAGAGCATGACTCGGGAGAAGCAGGGCAGAAGGAGTCTGACCCTGAAGCTGGTGTCACTGCTTATGTGCACACACCAGTGCACACGTGCCATGCTCCAGGTGTCCCGGACGTAGCGTTAAACTTCGCTAAACCCAGAAGGGACTGGTGAGGCTATCGAGAAAACTCTAGCCACCAATGTAAATTACATGGGTTCTCACCAGCTCTAGGATACGTTCATGGAAGACTGCCACACGTTATAAAACACCTGTAAAGTGTGCTTCGCTCAAAATGCCCACCATGAACTCGGAAAGGGCACAATGAATGCAACGATGCGGGGACAAGAAGATTTCAATGCGTCGTCAAGTTGTTGGCAGCAGGCCTTTGGAGAAGGTCCAGGGGGCACCGATGTCTGATACTCAACAAGATATGCTGGCCTGTTCTTCAATGCCTACGTTGAACCCGAAGTTGCAGCTCTATGTAGGTCCACCAATATCCAAGCCTAGATTATTTATTTGGGGTGGAACCTCCTCGAACAAGTCAAGGACCTGGAGGAACATGCCAAAACAATCCATCTCACGAAGAGATACGTCCCTCCTGCCAGGATACCACCTCGCAGGTCATTTCAGCGCGAAAGGTGACGGATCCAGGGGCAGGGCCAAGCAGAGTGGGGACAGTTGGACGATGGTATTACTCACCTGTGCATCCCAACTACAACCCCAATATGGGAAGAAGGAGTAAAGGCCGACTGTAGAGGTACAGGTGATTCATTCTGTCCAGGATAAGATTCTGGGACCTCTGGTTGGGGGTAGGTTGCAATTAATTATGATGAATGGTGCTGCATAACATCTCATTAATTTATACTACCCACTATCTCAAGCTCGAATACAGTTTATGTCAGGAATTGATCCATACAGAATATGCCTAATAGAGTATTGGGGTTTCTGCACAAACTCAGCAGGTAAAAGAGTTTGTCCCAAAAAAGGGGTAATTGAGAGGATGATAAACCATCCTCAACAATTTGTATCCAATATATTCCCCAGACAGAGAAAAGATGGGGGATGTAGAGGCATTCTGGACCTAAACCAGTTAAATTCCTACGTTCACTATAGGCATTTTTTTAAATGGACACCTTCAATACTGTGAAACGGCTGTTATCACAAGACTGTTATATGGCAACTGTAGATCTCAAAGATGCATATTATTCAGTACCAATTCATCATCAGTATCGGAGGTACTTGAAATTTAGTTGGATTCGACAGCTGTGGCAATTTAAAGCATTACACAATGAGTTAACCTCAGTTGCTAGGCTATTCAATAAATAGTGGAAACTAGTGCTGGTGCTACTTTGGGTCCAGAATCACATGGTAATGACTTATCTAGTTAATATTCAATCATAAATAACACTCAGCAGACAGCTGAGGAATCGGTTTCAGCAACCAAATACCTGTTTGAAAGGGTAGGGTTCCTGGTCCAGCCAACCAAATCCAAGTTAGAGCCATCCTAAAAAATTGTTCATTTGGGATTTGTCATGATTCAGTTGATATGTCAGTGACTTTGCCTACAGCCAAGGCTGTGGAGATCAGAGAGGTCTGTACTAGTCTCACTGAAAAACAATATCCTTCCATCCAAGAAGAAGCTACTGTTATTGGTAAATTGGTGGCAGCTTTCCCTGCCATGCAGTTTGTACCACCGCACTATCAAAGTCTGCAACAAGCTAGAGAATTAGCACTTAAGGAACATGCGGGTCATTTTGATAGACCTCTGCAGTTACCAACCAGAGCCATAGCTCAATTACAAACTACCAAAAACATTTTGGTTCAGCAACCTTCAGTGCTTTTACAGACATATGTGAGTGCTACGGGATGGGGAGCTACGGACAGCGAGTCCAGCTGTGGTGGTAGATGGAGTGTGCAAGAAGATTTGATCCTGCACAGGCATGGTATAAATTACTTAGAATTGCTGGGTGCATTCTATAGAGTCATAAAAGATATATCATAAGAGGTGTCAGTATAAACTATTTCTAGATGGTAAAACAGGTTTTGGATTCCGTTGGAGTAGACACTCATGTGTTTAAACCTCACTCCACCAGGGCAGCATAGTAACTGCCCATTCACCCCAACTTGCCAAAACTCCACATACATGCTGGTCCCACATGACTGCATTTGTCCCATATCCCTCCAAGCTTTTGCTATCAAAGGACAAAGGACATTTATTGTCACATACACCAATTGGTGTACTGAAATGTGTCTTGCCATGCAGCACACAGATAAAGATAAGACATAACATTAAAGAATTTAACATAAACATAAAAAAACATCCCCCCACAATGGTTCCCATTATGAGGGAAGGCACAAAGTCCAGACCCCAGTTCTCCCATAGTCAGGCCTATTGAGGCCCCAACAGTCGCCCCTATGGGGGCCGATTTTCCAGGCCCTTCTTCACCGGGTGATGGTGCTCCGGCGACGGGAGAACCCTCTCAGCGGCTCAGGGTACCAGTAACGGCCGCTTCCTTGCTGGAGACCGCGGCTTCTGACGCCAACAGGCCGCGCTGGATGGAGCTCCACAACTGGTGATCTCGCCGAGAGATCCCAGGCTCCCGATTTAAATTTCAGCGCCGCCGCCAGCGGCCGGCTGCCCCGCAGCTCCACGATGTTCACCTGTGGTCTTCAGCTCACCGAAGCTCCAGCGCGGCAACCCAGGCATGGTATCGCCCGCTCCGCTCCACGATGGTGCTCCAGCGCTGCGCTGCTCCCGAACCGTGGCTCTGGGCGGTCTCCCCAGGAAATGCCGCTCCAGGCCCGCTGGTAGGCCGCGAGGACGGGTCGACGGTGCAGCCCGGAGAAAAGCTGCCTCTCTGACTAGGTAGGGTCCCTAGAAAGCAGTTTCCCCCTTCCCCTCCTCCACCCCCACCTAAAAAAGTGCTAGGACTCCGAAAATCAAAAAACTCAACTAACTAAAAATAAAAAAGAGAGAAAAGACGGACAGCTGCAGGCTGGGCAGCCATACCCGTACAAGACGGCACCCCCCTGTACGGGATCTATCTATCTATCTATGTGCATCTTGCATTTAGCTTCACAGGGACATATGCAATACCATGAGATGTTTATATATCTGCTTCATTAATGCTAACATACAAATTCACTGCACTTTAATGTGCAGTGCACATGTGTTATCTTCAACACAAAGATAATGAAATAATTAGCCTGCAGCTGTTTGTTTGTGTTTGATGATTCGCTTACTTTCATGCAGGTAGTATAACAATATTATTAAATCCAGATACTGAATGTTAGTGCCATAATTTATATTAAAGGAGTTCCTTGACAGCTTTATTTCCAGGCCCAGCTGATAGAAAAATACCTACTGGAGAAAAAACATATTCACCAGATGTTACACCTACTCGAGACCAAATTTTCTCATTGCTTGAGTTAAATTAATAATGGCAGATGTAATAAGATAATTACCCCACAACTTATGCCAACGTAAAAAATTATGTAAGAGAAGTTACCTTGACAACAGAATGTTGCAATAACTGTATGAAAAAGAGGTGAGACCCATTTAGTCCACTTTCTAAAGTGCTGGTAGTCGTTACATACAGCGGAGAAGTTGTTGACTAACCATAATAATAAATCTCTGTCAATTAGTTTCTAACAAACCTAGAGATCAGGTAAGAAAAATCTCCAATGTTGGCAGGCTTTGTAAACCCAGAAGAGAGGTTAGTGGACACACAGCTAACGTCAAGATGGCGATTAATAGATTTTTTGTTATTAAGAGAATCACAGGATATGGATTTAGTACAGGAAAGAAGCACTAAGGTAATAGATCAGCCATGATCATATTGAAGGGCAGGGATGAATGAGGACCTACTGCCATTTTTTCTTTTGTTGTTACGTCCATTAAAGGAAAGAGGAATCCTCACCACTCAACATCACCCAGTTGAACAAATGCCATCCATATTATATATCGTGTGGCAAATTAATCATGCACTCTTTTAAAATATCATTCACTTAAAGGACAAATTTGCATGTAAATGAATCAGAACTATCTTCAATTGCCATTGTCTTAGAATATATTCAAAGTAGATATATTAATTATTCATTGAACTACTGTCATGTTGGCGAGCGGGGTACTGGAGGAGGAGGAAGTAAATTTTAATTCCCCCCAATCGATGGGAAAGGATCATGGAAAAGAGTGAGAGTTGGTTCAATTCCAAACCTGCATGAAGATGGGCAGTTCCAGTTTAACTACAGTAGATCTGCAGTGGCTAATGGGTTAATTCGGGAGATGCGTGTCTAAAATTTATTTCCAGTAGTGGGCCTAGGACCAAAGGGCACAGCCTTAGAATTTTTAAAAAAGGATCTGTAAAATGGGGATGAGGAGGGATTTCTTTAGCCAGAGGATGGAAAATCTGTGGAATTCATTGACACAGACAGCATTGAAAGTAATTGGGTATCTTTATAGCAGACATTGATAGGTTCTTGGTTAGTAACAGTGTCAAAGGCTATGGGAATAAGGCAGGAGAATGGGGGGGTTATGAGAGAAAAATATATCAGCCAAGGGAGAGTCTAGGACCAGAGGTCATAGCCTCAGAATGAAAGGGCGCTCTTTTAGAAAGGAGATAGTAGCTCAAGGCTGATCTCTAATTGTTGGTAAGATGGTTCAGTTTCCAAATAATAACTGGAAATAAACTATCCCTAAATCTGGAGGTTCTCATTTTCACACTTCTATAACTGTTGCACGATGGTTGAGGGGATAACTGGACTTGGCCAGGGTGCAACTCATCCTTGATTATGCTGCTGCCCCTGCCGAGGCTGTGTCAGGTATAAATTATGTCAATAGAAGGGAGGTTGGTTTCTGTCATCAGATGAGTGAGAAAATATCCTCCTGATTCTCACCTTATTCAGCTGTTGACTCTGTGTTTCTCGAAGTTGAACAACACCTGGAGGAAGCACTGCAAGCAGCAAACACCATGTACTTTTGATAGAGGGACTTCATGGGAATCATCAAAAGTGGGTTTGTAGCAGCAACACTGACTGAATGATCAGTCCCGAAATACATAGATTTGCAGCAGGTAATGAATGAACCAAAAAGACCAATACACCAAAGATAGACACATAAAACTGGAGTAACTCAGCTGGACCAGCAGCATCTCTGGCGAGATTGAATGGGAGAAGTCTCAGGTCGAGAGCCTTCTTCGTCTTGACACGAAAAGTCACACATTCCTTCTCTCCAGAGATGCTGCCTGACCAGCTGAGTTACTTCAGCTTTTTGTGTCTATTTTCAGTTTATACATCTACAGTTCCTTCCTACACACAATCTATAAATCTACGGAAGCTCTGCCTCACCAATCTACCTATTACGCGTGGACTTGTCCACTGTAGTAGTGGCAGAGTTAATCAGCCCACAATTATCATGGAGACTATCTCACGCATCCATATCAAGGTAAACCTCAGTCATGTTAGTTTTACAGTATGTCCTTCATGCCAGATGGAATAGACTTGGAAAAAATCTAATCTTCAAACTAAATGATTAGGAGATGTTTTGGATTATGAGCAGCAGCAGAAATGTACACCATCACAGTCTATCATCTCATGACCCAGTGTATCTTGCAGTTGCAGGGGAAAGTACCTAGGAAGGGGGTGGTTTGGGTGGGAAGGGATGATATGGGTCATGAACCTGTTCAGGTAGGGGTTCTGTGCCTCCCTGGGCTCAGTTGATCTGCTGAGACTCAGGCATGGTTGAGGGGCAAGGCTGCCAGTACTTTGAGAGCTTCTTAAAATATATTTAATAACCAAAAATACAAAATCATATGGTGGAGTATTTTCAATATTATCCAGGTAATGGAATTGAATGTTACAGATATACTTAACAATCACATAAATGCAAGTTGCTTAGGTTAAAACACCAAAATCAAATCAGTCACATTTTATTGTTAACAAACCCATCTATTTTGTTTTGCTGCTACAATTCAAGGGAGTCAAGAGTGTTTTATTGTCGTATGTCCCAGATAGAACAATGAAATTCTTACTTGCTGCAGCACAACATAATATGTAATCATAGCACACTGTAAACAATATAATAAATGAGAGAGAAAAAAGTTTAGTGTGTTTAAAATACACACACACACATGCATACGTAAACATAAAAAACAAACAAACAATAATAGTGCAATAATAATGATAATACTCTATTGTAGTTCAGAGCTTATTCAGAGGTTGTAGTGTTTAATAGCCGAATGGCTGTAGGGAAGAAGCCATTCCTGAACTTGGACATTACAGTTTCCAGGCTCCTGTATCTTCTTCTCGATGGCAGGGGTAAAATGAGTGTGTGGCCAGGGTCTCTGATGATGCTGCCTGCCTTTGAGGCAGCGACTCTGGTAAATCCCATTGATGGTGGGGAGGTCAGAACCCGCGATGGACTGGGCAGTGTTCACAACATTTTGCAGTCTTCTTCGCCTGGATAATCAAGTTGCCGAACCAAGCCTTAATGCAATCAGTCAATGTCCTCTCTGATATACCAAATCTCTGTAATCTTCTGAGGAAGTAGAGGCGTTGATGTGCTTTCTTTATAATTGCATTATCCTCTATAGTCGGTAGTCAACAAATATTAAAACTTATTTTGAATTCAAATCCTGAAAGTCAGTTCACCTTGCATTATAATCATCTCTAGGTTTTGATTTGTTTGTGTTCCTTGTGTTAAGCCAAGTGGTGCCGCTCATGTGACATAATAGAGATGTGTAGAAAATTATATATTGATATTGAACTCCAGTAATAAAAATGTGGTTTGTTCTTCAGCAAACAAATTAAATGAATTGTTATAATATAAAACAATTTCTTCTTTAATCCATTGCAAAGCAATCTTACATGCTTCAGATAGTGACTGATATTAATTCTGCATTCTCAACTCATTTACCCAGATATACCTTTGCTTTTTTTTACACAACACTGTGATAATTGCAATAGAATTTTGCATTTATCTTTAACGATTTTCGCTATCATTAAATCAAGGTTTCCCCAAGGACATTTTATTTATGATATATTCAGATGCTTATGCCTATGGCATTAAAGTCTGAAATATATTTTTCTTTTTTTCTCTGACTACTCTATTTTGTATGGGACTATGTTTTGAGCTTGCTATCTCATATTGCAGATCTATCACCTGCAAGATTGCAAAGTTATATGAAGGCAACAATGTCGGAAAGTAACAGCATGCAGAAATTGATAAAAAATAATGAAAAGGTTGTAAATAGAGGTTGATCTCTTTGGAAGGAAGGAAGATTTTCATTGCACCAGTATCTCACTGTACTTGTGCATATGACAATGAACTGAACTTGACTTCACTTGAGCTTGAGCATCAAATTAAAAAAAAAAACATTCCAGTAGTTCTGGAAAGCTGAACTTATGCAATTCCTTTAAAGCTTTTAAATTTTTGGAACCACGCATTTTGATAATAAGAATAAAGGTATAGATTATTTTCTAAATGGAGAGAGAATCCAGAATCAGAGGTGCAAAGGGACTTGGGAGTGCTGGTGCAGGACTCCCAAAATGTTTATTTGCAAATTGAATCGGTAGTGAGGAAGGCAATTTGAATGCTAGCATTTGTATCAAAAGGACTGGAATACAAGAACCGAGATGTAATGCTGAGGCTCGATTAAGGCACTGGCCAAGCCTGGTGCAGAAATCTTGGTGGGTACAGGGGGGTCCATGCTTTGAGAGGTGGGGGACAATCCCCCCATTTGACTTTATCAGCTTCTTTCTAAGGGCTGAATCGGCCCATTTGGGGGGCCTATCATCGCCCGGCGCGGCTTAATATCAAACTGCTGCATCGAGCGATGAAGGCTCCCGATGTTGAAGCCCCCACTGGCTGATAAAAGATCCCGTGAACGGGCCAATTCAAGCCCACGGCCGAAGCCTCACACTAATGCATCTCGCTCTCTCCACGCTGGAAACTAGGGGACAACAATCAGTGAGTTCCAAATCTGGGAATTCAAAACCTGAAGGTGCAGCAGAAAGATGGGAGACCCAAGAAAATAATGAGTGTCCATGCAATAAATCTACATTTTAACAAACTGAGGAAGGCCAAACTTATTGATTTGCCCAGCGTGCCACTTGACTCGGGGGTGATTCGGTACAACGTGGAGTCGGGACACGGGTTTAGATCCTGGCTCCGGGTGCTGTCTGCACGGAGTAATTTGCTCCTCACGAGCGCCTTGTCTGAAGTTGATCTCACCCTTGCTGCTGAACATACTGAGCACCAGCACCGAGTGCTCGCTCCACCACGTCTCTCGTTTAAGTTTATTTTTACGGTGGGTCTGTACAGGGCCCATGGCTGAAGTATCTGAAGCCTTGGGCGTGTGTGAGAGTACGCATGCTTGTGCAGCCACCAATAAATTGTATCCCCCCGTCTCCCAGTCCCCCCATGTTTTGATAACAATTTCTGTGCACGGGCCAAGCTGCATTTGGAATACTGTGCGCAAGTTTGGGCTCCATATCTTAGGATTGGTAGAGCACTGGACCTCTACTCACTGGAGTTGAGAAGGTTGAGGGGAGACCTCATTTAAACTTACAGAATAATGAAAGGCATCGATAGAGTGGATGTGGAAAGGATGTTTCCACTGGGACCAGAGGTCATAGTCTCAGAATTAAAGTGCACTCTTTTAGAAAGGAGGTGAGATGCAATTAATTTTGTCAGAGGGTAGTTAATCTGTGGAACTTATTGCCATAGAGGGCTGTGGATGTCAAGTCAGTGGATATTTTTAAGGCAAAGATAGACAAATTCTTGATTAGAACAGGCGTCAAGAGCTAGGGGGAGACGGCAGGAAATTAGGATTAGAAGGCAGAGATCAACTATGATTAAATGGCGTAGACTCGATGGGCCAAATGGCCTAATTCTACTCTTATAACTTGTGAACGTGTGAACTTGGGAATAACTATGATAATATTCAGGAATCATGATTTACGTTATTAGAGGAACTAATAAGGAATTAAAACAAAGAATAATGACACACACAAAATAAATGTCCAGGGAGGTTGTGATGGGGGTTTGTTGTGCTCAACACAGCAATCTGAATAATGCGTTCAATATCTCTGGGAACAAACTAACAAATATATTCGCTTTCCACAATAATCTCTGTGTCTGCATCATTCAACATTTAACAGCACACTGAAATAAAAGTCTCACAAGTATTATTTTGTTAAACAAAATTACCATTTTACTTATTTCCACTGCTGCAATTTTGATAATGAATTGAAGTACCTCGTGCTAGTGAGGGTAGGAACAGGGAGTCTGAATGTGTGGCTGAGGAGTTCGTGCAAGGGGCAGGGATTTAGATTTCTAAACTACTGCAATATCTTCTGGGGCAGGGGTGACCTGTACGTGGAAGTGTGTGCGTGAAGTTAATTGGAAAGAGAGTGCAGGAAAGGTCACGTTTAAACTAACAGGGCAGGGGATGGGAACCAACACAACGAGACAGAGGGTCGTAAAAGGAGGACAGAAGAAAAAGGTAGAAGGGAGATAAGAAAAACAAAGCTGAAAGCTACACACCTTAATGCGTGTAGCATTTGTAATAGGGTGGATTAATTGAATGCGCAGTTATAAGACAAGGGATATGATATAGTTGGAATAACGGAGATATGTCTCCAGGGTGACTAAGGCTGGGAGCTAAACATGCAGGGGAATTCAATATTCAGGAAGAATAATGTGGGGGATGGGGGGGCAGGGGGGAACTGGTTTTACAGTCGCTTACCTGGACGGAGATGCGTCTTTTCTCCATGTCGTATCTTTGCCCCCCTCGCGGCCTACCAACTGGATTGGCGCGGCCTTTCCGACTGGAGACCGATCTAGAGCTTCAGCAGCAGGTGCAGAGCAGAATTACCATCACAGTGCCTGGGATCCTTGACAAGGATCGCCAATGTTGGAACTCCGATCATGGGACCTGCTGACTTTAATATCGTGGAGCTGTGGTCTGCGGAGCTTCTAGCCGCGGGCACGGCGCTGACTTTAACATCGCGGAGCCTGGGATCTTTTGCTAAGGATCGAGCCAGCACCGCCATTCAATGTGATCATGGCTGGTACAATCAGTACCCCGTTCCTGCCTTCTCCCCATACCCTGACTCCGCTATCTTTAGGAGCCCTATCTAGCTCTCTTGAAAGTATCCAGTGCCCTCTGGGGCAGATTTTCCACAGACTCACTACTCTCTGTGTGAAAAAGTCTTTCCTCATCTCCATTTTAAAAAGCCCCTGGTTCTGGAATCCCCCAACATCGGGAACATGCTTCCTGCCTCTAGTATGCCCAAACTCTTAGTAATCATATATGTTTCAATAAGATCCCCTCTCAGCCTTCTAAATTCCAGAGTATACATGCCTAGCCGACAATTCTCTCAGCATATGACAGACCCGCCATCCGGGGAATTAACCTTGTGAACCTATGCTCAGCTCTATGATCCTTGCCAGGCACCGCAGCCACTGCAACTGCACTTTTACATCAGTGGAACCACGCCCACCAATCCAACTAACCTTTTAGAAATATAGAAACATAGAAAAATAGGTGCAGGAGTAGGCCATTCGGCCCTTCGAGCCGGCACCGCCATTCAATATGATCATGGCTTATCATCCAACTCAGTATCCCGTACCTGCCTTCTCTCCATACCCTCTGATCCCTTTAGCCACAAGAGCCACATCCAACTCCCTCTTGAATATAGCCAATGAACTGGCCTAAACAACCTTCTGTGGCAGAGAATAGTAAGATTGAACGAGAACTTACCAGTTCGAAGGTTGATCTTTATTTTATGAGGAGTCGAAGTGAGGGATTTCGTGAAGAGCCCGCCGGCACGCATGCTCGACATACTTCAAAGCAGCGGCATGGAATCACAGAAACCAACAATAGAAATGACTTTGCATAGTAAGATTGAAGTGACTAAGATTACCAGATGAAGGTGATTGAGGGTTGGGCGAGGAAGGCACGAAATCCCTCACTTCGACTCCTCATAAAATAAAGATCAACCTTCGAACTGGTAAGTTCTCGTTCAATCTTACTATTTCATTTCGGAGTCACGTGAGTGACTTCGTGAAGACTTCAAAGCTTCTGTGATTACACGCCCTGGACCACGTCCATGCTGACACACCACTACCAGGGATGGATGGGAGGAACAAACTTGCTCAATAGTTCATACTGCAAAACAGGAGCATATTTATGAATAACAAATCAAAACCCCTCATGCGGGGACATCTCCACGTTCTTGACCTGCATTCAGCACGGCTTCTGCGAACTGTAGAGGAGCAGCAACAGGCTTGTTATAAAAACGCTGGAACACAGCTTCATTAGCCCATCCTGCTGTGGCGAGAATTTGGTCCATAGGCACCTCCATAATCCTCGCCGCTGACGTCGATGCAGCCCTGGTGGAATGAGACTTGAACACATTAGTGTCGATACCTGACTTACCCAAGACGACTCGAAGCCACCTGGATATCGTCTGGACTGTCACTCGATGATGAGGTCTCTTATGAGTGACCAGCAGGTATCTCTCCATTCCTCTGATGCGTGCCGTCACCTTGACATAGTGGCGGATATGTGAGGCTAAACATAGCCTAGCATCTGCGGGGTATGCCGGGAACTTCAGCTGCAGCCCTGTGCACCCAGGTCCATGCTGCTTTAGTAGCTCGTCAATGAAAAAGACTACTTCTGTAGGGGTAGATGTCATTCTGTCGACACAAAGTTTGTGTAGTGTCTGTACCCTCTGAGCTGAAGTCAGCGCTAGTAACATCACCAGCTTCATGGTGAGTTTGTCCAATTGGAGCCCTTCCATGGGAGACCACGTCCTGAGCAGGTTTAATACGTCCCTGACATCCCAGGTGATATTATAGCGTGGTGTAGGCGGATTCATATTGAATATACCCCGCATGAGTCTGGACACTAGCCTGTTGGATCCTACCTCAATATTGAGGTAGAATGAGAGCGCACTTCTGGCGCTGTTGATGGCACTGTAACTTAAGTGTTCATCATGGTGCAACCCCGCGAGGAATTCCAGGACGTCGGTTATTGTCACGTCATCGTACGTGATGCGAGAGCGGCTGCAGTAGGCTTCCCACTTCTTAATATGCGAGCGGTATCTTCGCCTTGTTGACTCTCGACACGACGCCCCGATGGCATCCATGGTCCGAGCTGAGAGGCCGTATTGGACTAACAGCCTGTTCAGAACCTGCAAGCCAACAAATTTAAATAGCCATGGCAGGGATGTGGCTCCCCTGAGACAGGGTGAGTAACCAATTGTGGGCAACCCTTTAAAAGGACCCAAGGTTCATTGAGCATGTCAAAGACCACCGGATACCAAGGCTGTGTGGGCCAGTCGGGTATAATAAGGATGCCCTTGGCAGCATCTGCCTGAATCTTACGCAATACCCGACTGATGAGGCAAAACGGGGGGAAGGCATAGAAAAACCAATTCCCCCAGTCCAGCGAGAATGCATCTAGCGCTATTGCCCCAGGATCTGGTTCCCATGAAACGTAGGTTGGTACCTGATGGTTCAACCGTGACGCAAAAAGGTCAATGTCCGGTTTACCAAATTTGGCTGTGACTTTAGCAAAAATCTCAGGATGCAACATCCATTCAATATTGTCATTAAATTTGCGTGACCTGGTGTCCGCCACAGTATTAAGCTCACCTGGCAAATAGGTAGCTGAAATCCAAATGTCTCTTTGAACACACCAGAGCCAAATTGAGTTAGCCAATTTGTCACACGAAACTGACCTGGTACCACCCATATGGTTTAAGTATGCCACTGCTGTGGTGTTGTCTATTTGGAGACGGACATGTGCTCCAACAAGCTTGGAACAATACGCACAAAGTCCGTGGAATGCTGCCAGCAACTGCAAATAGTTAATCCCTTGAGTCAACAACATCGTTGACTCAAGGGTGTCCCATCTGCTCCCACAACTAGAGCAATTATCCATAGCTCCCCAGCCATTAGAGCTTGCATCAGTCTGCAAATATACCACCGGATTAGCCTCCCTGATAGGCTTGAATGAGCTGCTAATGTGGCACACCCACCATTGCAACTCATTTATCGCTTCGGACGGCAGCTGCATTGATCGATCATAATGACCAGCGTCCTGTTTTAACGCAGCAATTTTAGCTCTTTGCAAACTCTGATAATGCAAAGGTCCATATTGCGCTGCCGGAAACAAAGCTACAAGCTTACCAATTACTGTAGCTGTATGCCGAATCGATGGTATATTGGTGCGGATTAAACCTTGACACACCTGGGTAACCTCCTCAATCTTGTTAATTGGTATGGTAACCCTCATGCTCATAGAGTTCACTGTGAACCCTAGGTAATTAATCACCTGGGCAGGGCAGAACTTTGATTTCTCTGGATGGACAATAAACCCTAATTGTTGAAATATATTGACAGCAGCTGCAACTCCCTGTTCAGCCAATTCCAGGGTGTGGCCCACAATTAAGATATCATCTAAATAGGCCATAACTATATGATGTCGCTGTCTCAAATAAGCCATAATTGGTTTCACTAATTTAGTGAACAATCCACTTTAAAATGAGTATATGTTACAAAAGTATTCAAACGGGATAGATCAATAATGACACGACAACCTCCATCCTTCTTAGGTCTGGTGAATATATTCGAAACAAATTCAACTGGCTCATGCACCGCTTTCTCAATCACTCCCTTCTGTTCAAGCCTTAAAATTTCCTTGTAACCTGCTGCCTGTTCTGCAGCAGATAATTTAAACGTTCGACCGGGCATGTGCTGGGATGGAGGAATGTCGCCATTAATAAACTCAATTTTATGCCCCTGAATATTCTGCAACACATACTCGTCACCAGTAAAATTACCCCATGCACCCAAAAACAGCCGAAGGCGACCACCAACATGTGAAGTTAAACAAAGAGAAAAGAGAGAACCAGACCCCCTCACCCCCGTGGTTACCAGCGGTCCTTGACACGTGTGGGTGGACGTGGAGGTGCTGGCTTGGCTTGAGGGCGCGGCGTCTTCGTTTTCCACCAGGGTCTCTGCCGACCCTGTCCTAAAAAAGACCCCTGGTGCTGGGTCTGATGTTGCTGTCGTTGTGGAGCTTGAGGGTGGGTCCTCGTCGAGGTACTAGCAGACCCTCGTGAGCGAATGTATGGAGCTTTTGAGCCTGACGGTGTGGGGGCACTCTGAGAGCGCATGATCCCCACCGTTTTGGCTTGTTCGTCAAGCTCCTTGACTCTCTTCGAGAGGTCCTCCCCAAAGAGTTGACGGGGCGGTGGCGGCGGCGGTGGTTTGCACAATCCTGCAAACTTCGGGTTGAGCGCTGGGCGGATGCTGTTTTTGCGAAACCCGTTGATTTCGTGCTGGGTCGCGCACAGGAGGGCCAGAGCATCTTCCTGGTCCAAATTCAGTTCGTCCCCGTCCACCGACCGCGCAAAGGCGGTAATACCGGCCGTGAGGAGCTTCAGGATCCGCTGCAATTTTACCTCTTGTTGACGGATAGCCGCACTGATGTTGCCCCATATCGGCGTATTGACCACAGGCACGTTGAGGGAGTTGCAATTGGATGGAGCCTTGTGACGGCTCATTGCCTGAATGAGGACTTCTTCCTGTAGTTGCTGGTTGTTAAGAAAGTCCACAGTGGCTGCCAGCTTTGCGTTTAAAGGAAGTCCAGATGAATGTGGGGCCGCAAACTTGGTCGCCACATCCAGAAGATCCTCCGCTGGCACCTCCAACGGAGGTGGTATGGAATCCACCAAAACCTCCTCCTCCTGCTGCTCCAGGCTGATGGTAGAGGCTGGTGATGACGCCCTGTGCCTGTTGCTGCCCTGCTGTAGTTGACGTTGAAGCAGGAGCTCCAGCAGCCGCTCCATACGGTCAATACGCCCTTCACCCTGAACACTCAGGTGGTCGGAGTCCTCCGGCTCTGAAAAGAAAACCGGGCTCCTATTATCGGCTCGCACCTCATCGAGGCCCAGCCGGTGCCGGTAGTTGTCGCTAACAGCCGCCGAGGCGAAACTGCGCGATTCCCACGCGGGCGTGTTCAACCGCCTCCGTTTAGCGGGAGCTGAAGCCGCTGCCACTAAGGGCACTTGCGGCGTGGTGTCGGCACCAGCCGAAGCATGGCTGCCTGAAGCCTGCGCAGGCTTGCCGGCTGCCCACATCGTGGACTTTGCCGACGCATGGTCTCGCCCACCCATCCATGGGGGGCTCGGCGACCGTGACGAGACCCGACTCAACCGACCGTCGAGAGTCGGGGTGTGCCGGCTGGACCTCACAGCCGCCCCGGGTCTCGCCCTGGAACCTGACCGCTCCTCCGTGTCAGGCAATGCCTTAGCCCTGGCAGGGTTAGGCTTCTGGGCTGCTGCCCTTCCCCTACTCGGAGGGCTGAGTGGAACGGGCCGTGCAGCCGCACGCACCCAGCTTGAGGTCGCCAGCGAGCCCGCTGACGACCTGACTGCCATGGCACGGTCCCCCTGCTCTGGCGGCACACCACACTCCTCCTCGTCGAACTCCTCCGAGCTGTGGTGTGCTGGCGGATCTGGACCTGTAATCACAGGGCTTACCCACATCTCCGCCTGAGTCCCGGCCTGCGTTGCAGGTACTGCCGATGGTAAAGGCCCCGGAACTGTTGACCGGCGAACTCGTCCTGACGTCCTCCGGCCCTTGGAACTCCCATCCATGTCCTTGCTGCAAGACATAACCAACAACAAGGACCACCAACTAAAGGTAGGATACTTATCTCCGTGGCCCCTTATGAAGGGCTGGCGAGGAGCGCGCTCCACCGCCAGCCGTCGCAGCAACGCGGTACGACGATATGTCGAGCATGCGCGCCGGCGGGCTCTTCACGAAGTCACTCACGTGACTCCGAAATGAAATTCCAGAGACCCACCACTCTCTGTGTAAATAAATTTTTCCTCATCTCGGTCCTAAAGGAAATCTCTTTTATCCTTAGACTGTGACCCCTTGTTCTGGACTCCCCCAACTTTTGCTCAGTTTGTGGGATTATATCAGTTCCGATTTTTTGTATCACCAAACAGGATTGCTATGTGCATTAAAGCAAGTATATTTATCACTGGCCAACAGTATTAAAGAGCCTAAAGAAATCTAGGTGACGGGAAAATAAAATACGCCTGCGGACCTGATGATTTCAGGTTACCGGGCAGGATCCGGCCTGTGGGCCGTAGGATGCCGACCCCTGATGCAGAGGGCAGGCCATCCTAAAGTGGGTATTGTGTTATGAGGAAGGATTAGTTAGTGATCTTATTGTGCAAAGTCCCTTGGGCAACAGTGACGGTAATAAGTTGGGAGAGAATGCGTGGCTGAGATGTTGATGCAGAGGGCAAGGAGACATATTTTTAGATCTTTATCCGGGCAGAGATAACCTGTACAAGAGGAATGGGTTGCACTTGAATAGAGGAGAACCAATATCTTGGCAGGCAGGTTAGCTAGTGCTACTTGGAAGGGTTTAAACTAGAGTGAAAGGGAGCGGGAATTAGAATAGAAGGTCAGTAAATGGAGGGACTGAGGGGAAGTTAGACGTTAAGACCAATAAGTCTTGAAGGAAGGCCAGTCAAGGAAAGGTTATGTAACATGGCAAAACTGGACTACAAGTGTGTTTATTTCAATGCAAGGAGGATCATGGTGAAAGCAGAGCTTGTGTCAGTGCTTAGAACAATGCTATTGTGATCATTATGGATACTTAGTTGTGGTACGGACAGGACTGGCAGCACAACATTCCGTGGTTTAAGTGTTTTGGACGTGATGAAGAAGGGTGTAAAAGAGGTGGAGAAGATGCTTTACTAATCAGGGAGAATGTCATGGTGGCACTCGGAGAGAACATACTTGAGGGCTCGTTTGTTGAGGCAATATGGGTAGAACTCAAAAATAAGAAAGGTGCAATCATTCAAATGGGATTGTACAACAAACCCCCAAAGCCAGCGGGCAATGTGGGAAAAGATATGTAAACAGATTATGGAAAAATGCAAATGCAACAGGGCTGCAACATAGTGGGTGACTTTAACTTCCACAACTCTGGGACCTATTTAGTGCAGAGAGCGTAAACAAGTCAACCTGTGTTTGATATTTCCAAGAGGGTTTTTTGAAATAGTATGTGGATTGTCCAACTCGAGGAGGGGTTGTATTGGACCTTGCATAGGAAAATGAGTCTGGCCTGATGACTGGTGTTTCAGTGGAAGAGCATTTAGGGTACAGTGATCACAACTCCTCAAGTTTTTAGATATTTATGAGCAGGGATAAATCTACACCTTCGGGAAAGTATTAAATTTGGGTTAAACATATCACAGCATTATCAGGTAGGAGCTGGAGAGAGTATATGGGGAGAAGTTGTTATTGGGCAAGTCCATATCAGAAATGTGAGAGTTGTTTAAAAGCCAGTTATTAATGTTCAGAACTGGCAGGTTCCAGTAAAGAACGGAAAGATAAGGGAACCTTTAAGATGACAAAAGAGGTTGTAAATTTGATCAAGAAGAAAAAGGAAGCATATGTAAAGTTTAGAAAAGTTAAATTGTACTGTTCGATGTTCTATGTTAACTCGTTAAAAATACCTCAGAAATTCATAATTAAATTTCTAATTATATCTTTTTATAATGAAGAATACAATATAGGTTACAGGTGAGGCATGTCATTTGCAATCACCATTTCAAATTTCTGCTAATTGACTATCTTGATATAAATACCATTCGTTAATCTTTTTTTTGTTTTGATACTTAGCTTGTTGACAGCAAGACACAGTCTTTGCATAATTTTGAGCCCAGACCATCTCCTACATGTAGAAATGGAAAAAAAAAAGTGCATTCGAGACAGCATGGGCATTCAATGTGATCATGACTGATCATACAAAATCCATGCCCTGTTCCTGTTTTCTCCCCATATCCCTTGATTCTGTTAGCCATAAGAGTTACATCTAACTCTTTCTTGAATGCATCTCATTTGATACACATTTGATCCAGTGTGTTACTGCACCAGAGTATCTGTGAACAATCAAGACATCATGAGAATCCTCAAAAAACTGGGGATTCCTGAGTCAAAGCCAAAAAAAGTCTATTTAATGCAAATCATTAACAAAATATGAAATAAAGATGTGGAAGGACTGATGAGAGGTGTGTGTATGTCTGTCTCTGTGTGAGAGTGAGAGTGTGTATGACAGTGAATGAGAGGGATTGTGAGGGTGAGTGAGAGTGAGCGAGACTAGAAAATGCATTCTTCTAAAGCTAATTAATTCCTGAAATAAAGAAATGCAACAATTGTAAATTATGCTTTCAAGGCCAGAGGTGTTTTAGCCAATAATTATCATTTACATGCTGCTGAGCATTCTTTTACACCTGAAGGACTTAACATTATTTTTTGATGAGTTTAGTCAGCAACTTTGCAGTGTTGTAGTTATTTTAGCAATGTGTTTAGTGGCAAGTTTTGGTTATAGCACAGCCAATGATGGTATGGTTTATTCATTCTCTAGATTTGTGTTTAACTGCATATGTATCAACTCACAAAATTTCCAGCCAATTTATTTCATCATAATGCTGGGTGTTGACAGCCTTACCATTATTTTTAATGCCAACTCAGGAGCATTATGACAGAAATTCATAATGGCAAGGAAAGGTCTCATGATGCACTCTACAATTGACAACAAATCTATTGAAATTAACAATGGAAAAGAAATAGGTCATATATAGGAAATGCACTGAATAGATAATGATACCAAAGGGCGATATAAATCTCAAGAATATTGTAAAAACGAAAGGGAGTGAACAGTAGGTGCCAAACAGGACAATCACATTTCCAGGGATCTGCGATTACTGGGATTGTACAATGCTATTTGCACAATTAAGGGCCTGTCCCACTTAGGCGGCTTTTTAGGCGAGTGCAGGAGACTCTGCGCTCGCCTCATGATCACCACATGTTCGCTGGTGGCCTCTGGTGAGTCTCCTTCATGGTCGCGAGGAGTTCCCACATTCTGGAAACTAGTCGCGGCCTCAGGATGGTCGCAGCAATTTTTTCAACATGTTGAAACATTTTCTGTGACCAAAAATTGGTTGCCATTTAGTTGTAGGTAGTCGAGGTAGTCATAGGTAGTTTTAGTTAATCTCCTTTGCTGACCGGTCATTTTCATTGGCTCATTGGGGAAAAAAAACATAAGCACGCGTTTTCAGAACCAAGGAAAACCGACAGGTAATGTTAAATCCCTGCCAAACTTCACAGATGTGTATCTCTGGCTTATTAAAAGTTGTCTGGCTTTTTAAAAGTGTCTTCACTCCTTCTCCCCCCCCTCTCCCCCCCCTTCTCCCCCTCCTTCTCCCTCCCCCTTCTTCCCCCTTAACTAGCCGCCTTAACCTTCCTGTTCATCACGGTGTGTGTCTGTATCACCATGGCTTTGCACCATGTGATGTGTTTGTATGTGTGTGTGTGTGTTCCATTCTTGACACTCGCAGTTCCACTTCCCTGTTTTTTCAGCAAGTGCCGCGAGCTTGACACTCGCCAACAGTGCGCTGAAAAATCGCCCAAGTGGGACAGGCCCTTTATTGTACTAAATTATTTGTACATTTAATTCATAAATGAAGTGTGTATTTGATGTGGGTAAATATCTGTGGATGTAAAAGTCCACCTTACAATAACTTCAATGATATTCAATGTCCACCCAGCTTAATTGGAAGACAATAAATGAATTAAACCATCCAGCTGCATCAGCTAATGACTGAAATTACAAAGATTTGCTTCTGAGTCTTTTGTGTACATTACATACTGAATAGATGATGCAAATAAATCCAACAAATTCTTGGAATTATATTTAATTATTTGCCAAATCTAATGTGGATTTGGAACATAGAAAACATCAAATATTATTGATGTTTAAATTGCAATATTTAAAACTATATGCATTTATATATTTATATATTTGTTTGTGAAAGGTCACTCTATAAACATTTGAAAATAGGTTATTTTCTTAATTCACTTCCTATCCACACTGGAGAACAAGGTTTGAAACTGTCCATGGCTTACAATGCAAAAACTGCACAGATAATGTATTTCTTTGTATATATAAGTAGTTTGGCTTATGCTCCAGTTGTGATTAAATGTTCTACATGACAGAACCTCACTTAGATCAGTGCTAATGGCTGTCTATATGTATTTCAGGTATTTTCAAATGGATTATGCAGTCAGCAGAGTGTGACTTCACTAATACCATTGACAGGCCAATTAGAATCTAGCCAACGAATAAATTTGCTAGCAGCCTATTAGTCACACAAAGTTTTTTTTTAATGCAGGTAACAACAGTTGACAATAGCTCTTACTTTAGATCTTAATATTATTCCAGAAATGCCAGCTTGCAAATGCTAAATGTATTTGAAAGCTAATATAAACTGGTATAATTTTAAGGCCTTTGTCCACAAATATGAAAAGACCAGATCTTCATGCAGTGGGACAGCACAATTTAATTAACTCTAAAAATGACCAAAAAGTATCCTTTTTGAATAAGCACATAAGTTCACATAAATGGAAAATTACTAACAATGATAGTGTCACTCTAATTTGGTCACCCTGCTTTTGAATTGCAATATTAATATTCCACTTACTTTGCTGCCCTTTGATGGACAGAAAACAAACTTAAATAACTTCAATTTTTTTTAAAGAACCAAAACAAATCAAGAAATTCATGGTAACCACCATTGCTGACTGCGCTCTGAATGGAGAACTTCAACAACCATCACCACAAATTAGTCTGCTGCATTATCACTGCCTGAAATTATTGTTACCTGAAGCACATTCATGGCAGTGGCCCGTGGCGTGTTGCAAGCAAATTGACATGAAAGATAAACATTTCTGACTTCATTATTAACAATCTACAAGCACCAAATGCTGTTGCACATCGGTACTGGAAGGAGCTACAGTATGCCATCTTCTTCCCTGTAAACACATCATTCAGCATGCTAGGTGGCGTAGGTTCAGAATATTTCAGGCAGCTCTTAACTGGCCTGCGAGGCTATCTCTGGTATCATGAATAGCAGATTTGGATTCCATCGTAATCTAAAGCAATATGGCTGCTATATATTTTGTTCGAACCTTGGGTTCTCCAACAGTGGAAAGATGTTCCAAATAGTGACGATGAAGGAGTAGTTTGCGGGAAAATAGGAAGACATGAGGGCAGGTTGTCTATGGTAAATGGAAAACCAAATGCAATGGTATGGCAGCAGGCTGACCGTGAGTGCGCATTTAAAGAAACAGTACATTATTTACTGCAAATATCATTCCTTCAAGGCTGAAAAGCTATCTCAAGGATGGTCTCAATCTATGATTATCATCTAAGATTAACAACTGAGAGGCCCGGGACCGTTGGAGCGAGTGGAGGAGGGTCAGGAGCGGTGAGTACATAAACCCAGCGTGGGGCTTGTTCAGGCAGAGGCCCGGGACGGTTGGAGCGAGTGGAGGAGGGTCAGGAGCGGTGAGTACATAAACCCAGCGCGGGGCTTGTTCAGGCAGAGGCCCGGGACCGTTGGAGCGAGTGGAGGAGGGTCAGGAGCGGTGAGTACATAAATCCAGCGCGGGGCTTGTTCAGGCAGAGGCCCGGGACTGTTGGAGCGAGTGGAGGAGGGGCAGGGGCGGTGAGTAGATAAATCCAGCGCGGGGCTTGTTCAGGCAGAGACCCGGGACCGTTGGAGCGAGTGGAGGAGGGTCAGGAGCTTGTTTTTACCGAAATCCGGAACATTCCATTCTGAACAGGGAGGTTTCTGGTGGAAGCCGCTGATTGGTGGAAGCAGACTAGAGGAAGCAGCTGATTGGGTGGAACCTCTGGTTAGTAAAGGTACAGGGGGTTAGTAAAGGTACAGGGGGTGAGTAAAGGTACAGTGCTTTTGGTTTGTATAATAAAGGTGTAGGTTAAAGGTCAAGAGGGAGCTGCTGTTTGAGTCAGATACCTGCTGATTTCTCACAGCAGTTTCCATTATATTATACTGATATCGGATCCAGGGTAAGGCGAGAGAATGTCAGCCAGTGCAGTGTACTGTATTGCATGTCAGATGTGGGAGGTCATGGTGTCGGATGGCCCTCTTGACGTCCACATCTGCATCAGGTGCAGAGAGATGGGGCTCCTAAGGGACCGTATTAGGATCCTGGAGCAGCAGCTCGATGACCTCTGCCTGGTCAGGGAGAGTGAAAAGGTGATAGAGGAGAGTTATAGGGAGGTGGTCACTCCAAAACCACAGGAGAGAGACATGTGGGTCACGCTAAGGAAGGGCAAGGGGCAGAGGCATGAACAAGTGAGTACTCCAATGTCAGTACACCTGGCAAATAAGTACTCCAGTTTGAGTACGGAAGGGGGTGACAGCCTACCCGGGGGTAGCGACAGCAGACGGGCCTTCAGCACAGAGACCGCCCCTGTTGCTCCGAAAGGTAGGGAAAAAAGAGGAGGGCAATAGTAATTGGGGACTCTATTGTTAGGGGGTCGGATAGGCGATTCTGTGGACGCAGTCGGGAGACCAGGATGGTGGTCTGCCTCCCTGGTGCCAAGGTCTTGGACGTGTCTAAACGTGTCCAAGATATCCTCAAATCAGAGGGAGAGGAGCCTGAGGTCGTGGTACATATAGGTACCAATGACATAGGTAAAAAAAGAGAAGAGGTCCTGAAGGGAGGATTTAAGGACTTGGGAGGAGAGTTGAGGAAAAGGACCAAAAAGGTAACAATCTCAGGATTACTGCCTGTGCCACGTGACAGTGAGAGTAGAAATGAAGCAAGGTGGAGGATGAATGCTTGGCTGAAAGACTGGTGCAGAGGGCAGGGATTCAAGTTTCTGGATCATTGGGACTTCTTTTGGGGTAGGTGGGACCTGTACAGAAAGGATGGGTTGCACTTGAACCCGAGGGGGACCAATATCCTGGCGGGGAAATTTGCAAAGGCCACTGGGGAGACTTTAAACTAGAATGGTTGGGGCGAGGGATGCAAATAGCAAAAGCTAGTAGACAGAATGGGAGGCAGGAAGCAGAAAAGGGAAGCACTCGGACACAAGAGGAGAAAGAAAAAAAAGGAAATAAACAGAGAATAAGAGATGGGGGGTTTCTTAAATGTGCATATTTTAATGCTAGGAGCATTGTAAGAAAGGTGGATGAGCTTAGAGTCTGGATAGACACCTGGAAGTATGATGTTGTGGCGATCAGTGAAACATGGTTGCAGGAGGGCTGTGATTGGAAACTAAATATTCCAGGATTTCGTTGCTTCAGGTGTGATAGAATTGGACGGGCAAGAGGTGGAGGTGTTGCATTGCTAGTCAGGGAAGATATTACAGCAGTGCTTTGGCAGGATAGATTGGAGGGCTCATCTAGGGAGGCTATTTGGGTGGAACTTAGAAGTGGGAAAGGTGTAGCAACACTTATAGGGGTATATTATAGACCGCCAAATGGGGAACGAGAATTGGAGGAGCAAATATGTAAAGAGATAGCAGATATTAGTAGTAAGCACAAGGTAGTGATTGTGGGAGATTTCAACTTTCCACACATAGACTGGGAAACACATTCTGTAAATGGGCTGGATGGTTTGGAGTTTGTAAAATGTGTGCAGGATAGTTTTTTGCAGCAATACATAGAGGTGCATACTAGAGGAGGGGCAGTGCTGGACCTCCTGTTAGGAAATGAGACGGGACAGGTGGCGGAGGTATGCGTAGGGGTGCACTTCGGGTCCAGTGATCACAATACCATTAGTTTCAATATAATTATGGAGAAGGACAGAACTGGGCCTAGGGTTGAGATTTTTGATTGGAGAAAGGCTAACTTTAACGAGATGCGAGATGATTTAAAAGGAGTGAACTGGGACATTTTGTTTTATGGGAAAGATGTAGAGGAGAAATGGAGGACATTTAAAGGGGAAATTTTAAGAGTACAAAATCTTTATGTTCCTGTTCGGTTGAAAGGAACCAGTAAAAATTGGAAAGAGCCCTGGTTTTCAAGGGAAATTGGACATCTTGTTCGGAAAAAGAGGGAGATCTACAATAATTATAGGCAGCATGAAGTAAATGAGGTGCTTGAGGAGTATAAGGAATGTAAAAAGAATCTAAAGAAATAAATTAGAAAAGCTAAAAGAAGATATGAGGTTGCTTTGACAAGTAAGGTGAAAGTAAATCCAAAGGGTTTCTACAGCTATGTTAATAGCAAAAGGAAAACAAGGGATAAAATTGGTCCATTGGAGAGACCGAGTGGACAGCTATCTGCAGAGCCAAAAGAGATGGGGGAGATATTGAACTATTTCTTTTCTTCGGTATTCACCAAGGAGAAGGATATTGAATTATGTGAGGTAAGGGAAACTAGTAGAGTAGCTATGGATACTATGAGTTTCAAAGCAAAAGAAGTACTGGCACTTTTGAAAAATATAAAAGTGGATAAGTCTCCGGGTCCTGACAGGATATTCCCTAGGACATTGAGGGAAGTTAGTGTAGAAATAGCCGGGGCTATGACAGAAATATTTCAAATGTCATTAGAAACTGGAATAGTCCCCGAGGATTGGCGTACTGCGCATGTTGTTCCATTGTTTAAAAAGGGTTCTAAAAGTAAACCTAGCAATTATAGACCGGTTAGTTTGACTTCAGTGGTGGGCAAGTTAATGGAGAAGATACTTAGAGATAATACATATAAGTATCTGGATAAAGAGGGTCTAATTAGGAACAGTCAACATGGATTTATGCCTGGAAGGTCATGTTTGACTAATCTTCTTGAATTTTTTGAAGAGGTTACTAGGGAAATTGACGAGGGTAAAGCAGTGGATGTTGTCTATATCGACTTCAGTAAGGCCTTTGACAAGGTTCCTCATGGAAGGTTGGTTAAGAAAGTTCAACTGTTGGGTATAAATGCAGGAATAGCAAGATGGATTCAACAGTGGCTGAATGGGAGAAGCCAGAGGGTAATGGTGGATGGCTGTTTGTCGGGTTGGAGGCAGGTGACTAGTGGGGTGCCTCAGGGATCTGTGTTGGGTCCTTTGTTGTTTGTCATGTACATCAATGATCTGGATGAAGGGGTGGTAAATTGGATTAGTAAGTATGCAGATGATAACAAGATAGGGGGTGTTGTGGATAATGAAGAGGATTTCCAAAGTCTACAGAGTGATTTAGGCCAGTTGGAAAAATGGGCTGAAAGATGGCAGATGGAGTTTAATGCTGATAAATGTGAGGTGCTACACCTTGGCAGGACAAATCAAAATAGGACGTACATGGTAAACGGTAGGGAATTGAAGAATACAGTTGAACAGAGGGATCTGGGAATAACCGTGCGTAGTTCCTTGAAGGTAGAATCTCATATAGATAGGGTGGTAAAGAAAGCTTTTGGTATGCTAGCCTTTATAAATCAGAGCATTGAGTATAGAAGCTGGGATGTAATGTTAAAATTGTACAAGGCGTTGGTGAGACCAAATCTGGAGTATGGTGTACAATTTTGGTCGCCCAATTATAGGAAGGATGTCAACAATATAGAGAGGGTACAGAGGAGATTTACTAGAATGTTGCCTGGGTTTCAACAGCTAAGTTACAGAGATAGGTTGAATAAGTTAGGTCTTTATTCTCTGGAGCGCAGAAGGTTAAGGGGGGACTTGATAGAGGTCTTTAAAATGATGAGAGGGATAGACAGAGTTAATGTGGACAAGCTTTTCCCTTTGAGAATAGGGAAGATTCGAACAAGAGGACATGACTTTAGAATTAAGGGACAGAGGTTTAGGGGTAACATGAGGGGGAACTTCTTTACTCAGAGAGTGGTAGCGGTGTGGAATGAGCTTCCAGTGGAAGTGGTGGCGGCAGGTTCGTTGGTATCATTTAAAAATAAATTGGATAGGCATATGGATGAGAAGGGTATGGAGGGTTATGGTATGAGTGCAGGCAGGTGGGACTAAGGGAAAAAAGTTGTTTGGCACGGACTTGAAGGGCCGAGATGGCCTGTTTCCATGCTGTAATTGTTATATGGTTATATGGTTAACTGAGGAAAACATTGATAAAGTTGCAAGGAAATAAAAATGCTAGCATAAAGATTGGGAATGTTTTAAAATTCAGCAAAGAACAACCATGAATTTAAAGAAAGGAAAATAAAACCTGATGGTAAACTAAAGAAAAATATATTAAAAATACATGACATGTAGGTATGGAAAAAGAAAAAAACGAGTGAAGGCAAGAGTTGATCTTGTATAGTTGTATCTTGTATTATTATATATTTCGGAAAGAAACAGGGGAATTTAAAATTGGAAATAAGAAATGGGGAATTAAGCAAATACTTTTACTGCATTAAAAAAAATGCAAGAGAAATTATACAAATACTGAGAAACAATAAATAATAAACAAATATAAGTGGAAATATTAATAGGTTTGGGTTTATTACTGCCGTGTGCCTGTAGCTTTGCTTTGTTAGCCAAACAAATCAGAAAATAATATACATAAATATAATCGTCAAACTCACGTACAATATAGAGCAAAAAATATATACAGAGTATAAAATATAGTTCTCCACATTGTAGCGCATTAGTTCCAAAGACAAAGTTCAATTACCTTGATTGGATAGATGTGAATTGGAGCATACCCTAGTTTAATAAACCATTCAGAATCCTGATAACAGAGGGGAAAAAACTGTTTCCGAATCTGGTGGTGTACAATTTCAAGCTTCTGTACCTTCTGCCATATGGGAACAAGGAGAATGAACGTGAACGGACAAGTCTTTGATTATGTTGGCTGTTTTTTCTGAGGAAGCATAAATTGTAGATGGACTCAACACTCGTAAAATCCCCAAAACCCGATACATTTCAAAGATTTGCTGTAGACAAAATGGATGCTTTTGTTCTCATCTTCCAAAACTCTCTACATATTGGAATGATTCCAGTAGTTTGGAAGATAGCAAAAATGACCCCACTCTTTAAGAAAGGAATGACTGGGAAAACATCTTCTGTTAGCCCAACATTATTAGTGGTGAGAATTTGTAATGAAGAATGTGAAATAAAGGCACTTAGAAATTGCTAATATGATTGGTATCATGTATCTCAAGAGCATGCATTGGAAACAGAAGTCTGTAAGAGCTGAAGGAATACACCATTTCACAAACTATCGACATTCCTACCCTGCCAACTGCCCCACTTCATCCGTGATGGATTTGTGGATCCCACATTAGCCATCTCAAAACATGCAACACGGCAGTCTCCATCAATCCTACCAAGAAGTATACAGGCCATTCATGAGTTACAAACACACAGATTTAAGCATACCACAGGCTTCCATAATTTTATTAAATTCAAATGTTCTATGCATTTTCCTGTGAAGAGTAGAATTAATGTGCTCTCTCTCTCACTACTTTTAGTAATTGCTCTTTCCTATCAGTCTTATGTGCTTTTGATGCCATCTCTTCCTTTGCATCTGTGTTCATCAAGAAGAAGGACATAGAAACATAGAAACATAGAAACATAGAAATTAGGTGCAGGAGTAGGCCATTTGGCCCTTCGAGCCTGCACCGCCATTCAATATAATCATGGCTGATCATCCAACTCAGTATCCCGTACCTGCCTTCTCTCCATACCCTCTGATCGCCTTAGCCACAAGGGCCACATCTAACTCCCTCTTAAATATAGCCAATGAACTGGCCTCAACTACCCTCTGTGGCAGAGAGTTCCAGAGACCCACCACTCTCTGTGTGAAAAAATTCCTTCTCATCTCGGTCCTAAAGGATTTCCCCCTTATCCTTAAGCTGTGACCCCTTGTCCTGGACCTCCCCAACATCGGGAACAATCTTCCTGCATCTAGCCTGTCCAACCCCTTAAGAATTTTGTAAGTTTCTATAAGATCCCCTCTCAATCTCCTAAATTCTAGAGAGTATAAACCGAGTCTATGCAGTCTTTGTTCATAAGACAGTCCTGACATCCCAGGAATCAGTCTGGTGAACCTTCTCTGCACTCCCTCTATGGCAATAATGTCCTTCCTCAGATTTGGAGACCAGAACTGTACGCAATACTCCAGGTGTGGCCTCACCAAGACCCTATACAACTGAAGTAGAACCTCCCTGCTCCTATACTCAAATCCTTTTGCTATGAAAGCTAACATACCATTCGCTTTCTTCACTGCCTGCTGTACCTGCATGCCTACTTTCAATGACTGGTGTACCATGACACCCAGGTCGCGCTGCATCTCCCCTTTTCCTAATCGGCCTCCATTTAGACATGGAGGACGGTGAGATCAATGTGATGAATACTAATATGCAAGGGCAGTTTCAGATTAAGAAGGAGTTGTTAGGGCTCTTAAAAAGATTATAAGGTAGATAAATCCCCACAACCTGATGGGATCTATCTCAGGTTATTGAGTGAGGCAAGAGAGGAGATTGTAGGAGCCTTGTTGAAGATCTTTGCATCTTTTCTAGGTATAGCCAAGATCAATAGACAATAGACAATAGACAATAGGTGCAGGAGTAGGCCATTCGGCCCTTCGAGCCAGCACCACCATTCAATGTGATCATGGCTGATCATCCCCAATCAGTACCCCGTTCCTGCCTTCTCCCCATATCCCCTGACACTGCTATTTTTAAGAGCCCTATCCAGCTCTCTCTTGAAAGCATACAAAGAACCCCCCTCCACCGGCCTCTGAGGCTGAGAATTACACAGACTCACCACTCTCTGTGAGAAAAAGTATTTCCTCATCTCCGTTCTAAATGGATTACTCCTTATTCTTAAACTGTGGCCCCTGGTTCTGGACTCCTGCAACATCGGGAACATGTTTCCTGCCTCTAGCGTGTCCAAACCCTTAACAATCTTATATATTTCAATGAGATCCCCTCTCATTCTTCTAAATTCCAGAGTATACATGCCTGGACGACCATTCTCTCAGGATATGACAGTCCCGCCATCCCAGGAATTAACCCTGTAAACCTACGCTGCACTCCCTCAATAGCAAGAATGTCCTTCCTCAAATTAGGGGACCAAAACTGCACGCAATACTCCAGGTGTGGTCTCACTAGGGCTCTGTACAACTGCAGAATGACCTCTTTGCTCCTATATTTGATTCCTCTTGTTATAAAGGCCAAGATGCCATTCGCTTTCTTCACTGCCTGCTGCACCTGCATGCTGACTTTCATAGACTGATACACAAGGACCCCCAATCCCGTTTTTCCTATCCTTTTTCCAACGACGCCATTTAGATAGTAATCTGCCTTCTTATTTTTGCTACCAAAGTGGATAACCTCACATTTATCCACATTAAGCTTCATCTGCCATGCATCTGCCCACTCCCTCAACCTGTCCAAGTCAACCTGTATTCTCATAGCATCCTCCTCACAGTTCACACTGCCACCCAGCTTTGTGTCATCTGCAAATTTGCTAATGTTACTTTGAATCCCTTCATCCAAATCATTGATGTATATTGTAAATAGCTGCGGTCCCAGCACCGAGCCTTGCGGTACCCTACTAGTCACTGCCTGCCATTCTGAAAGGGACCCCTTTAATCCCTACACTTTCTTTCCTGTCTGCCAACCACTTCTCTATCCATGTCAGCATTGTACTGCCAATACCATGTGCCCTTATTTTTCAAGGAGTAAAGGGGGATGGCGGTTCGCGGCCGAGCCATTCGCAAGTGATGGAAGGAATCCGGAACCTCTCCGGTCAAATGAACATGCGGGAATCCCGACTTTGAACTCGATGAAATGGCGCCACACATGGCAGCGTCAGCATTATATGCAAAATGAACTTCACTGTGCAACGTTTAATTGCATATGTGACAATAAATATCCATTGAACCATTGAGAGCTGTGGGGCAGCCCCAGTAACTGCTGCATATTTTAAAGAGAAATTAAAAAAACAGACATAGTAAACAAAATCTGCAAATCATAACCAACTGCCTTGTGGAAGATAACACTTTGCACCTAACAAAATGAGATATGTACATAGCCTTGTATTGGATTGCTAAATAATTTAGTGTGACCAGCATTTGTTTTCCCAGTGGCAAAGGCCAGATATAAAGTTTGCTTTAGTCTTTGAATTATCTTCTATTAGCTACAATTGAGCACAACAGTATTTCTGAGATAAGCTAAGGATCTGGTATAGTGAATAAGGTTAACAGCTAGCAACTGGGGAATTTCTGCTGGGATTCGTGAAATCTTGTATTTTTATATTAAAGCAACTAAGTTCCACTGTCATGAAATATAAATGATGCGAGGGATTGTGTCAGGCATGGGCTCAAGTCATGGTAGCAGATTTTAGCTTTGCTGTCCCGGTCGATGCTTTCAATCAATTTCCACCAGTGTTTACCTTCTCTTTTTCCACAGAACTTCAATTATGAGTTCATTGATCTTTAGCACCATTTCAGGGCACTGAGTATCTAATCAGATTGTTTTTCATGAAAGTCTTGAGTATTAGCTAAATAACTTGGGCAATAACATGGCTTTGGTTGTCTGTTTGCATTATTGTTTGAAACAGGTAATACCCATTCAATTAATTGAATGTTATTTTCCGCAAGCTCCACAGAGTATAAAACTTCACTGAAATGGCTACATCCTAGTTAACTCCAGCCAGTTGGCGGGTATGAATTTGTGATGCGACAAAATGCCCTAAGGAAACAAACTGCCTTCAGGAGAGAAAGCATATAAAAATGTTACGGGAATAAAAATAAACTTAAAGTGATGGAAACATGAATAAAGACAGAAAATGCTGATAATTAGTAGGTCAAGCAGCATCTGGGGAGTGGGAAGCAGAATCAATGTTACAAGTGGGGTAGATTTGTGGATAAAAATACATTCAAAGAATGATACAGTAAATACAATGCACGAGGAAAGGTTCAAGCTCAATACAAGGCTGTATGTGAGGGAGATAAGGTGGGAGAGTCTTCATCATAACCTCTGTCAGGCACTTATCATTGTGTATAAAAAGAAGCACTTTAGTTTAGTTAAGAGACACAGCACGAAACAGGCCCTTCAGCCCACCAAGTCCGCACCGACCAGCGATCCCGGCACATTAACACTATCCTACACACTCCAAGGACAATTTACATTTTTACCATGCCAATTAACCTACAAATCTTTACATCTTTGGAGTGTGAGAGGAATCCAAAGTTATAGGAGAAAACTCATGTAGGTCATGGGGAGAACTTACAAACTCTGTACAGACAAGCACCCATAGTCAGGACCGAATGCAGGACTCTGGCGTTATAAGGCAGCTACTCTCCAGCTACGCCACCATGCCCCTAGATTTCTAAATACCGTTTTAACTTTCCACATCTAACCATAAATTGAAGTTGTCTAGAATTTGACATTTCCACCCTGGAAAAAGGACTGAGTGTCTGCCCCATTAAGACCCTTTATATTTGTATATACTCTATCTGGACACTCCTCAGCCTATGATGCTCCAGATGAAACAATGTAAGTCTGTTCAACCTCTCATTATAGCTCCTTATCATGTCCACAAAGATCAACATGCTCTATAATACCAACATGGATGTAATAAAACTGAGTTGAAAGCTGGTTCCCGTTTGAGGTAGTTCCCATTTATACTACTCTCTGACGACATCTCTGTGCTCCCTATTAGATGGCCTGGGAAAGTTAGAAATGAAACAGATCTTAAGTTGCAATAGAATAGGCCTCATGGCAGAGGAAACAGAAGGGAAAGTGTGACAAGCTGTAGACCATGAGAGATTGGTGCCAGATGAAAATCTTTGGATTTTTCATTGTAAAAAGGGAATCAAGGAATATGATATTTGTTTGAGAAGGTGATGATGATGTAAAAGATCAACCATGATCATAATGAATGGCTGAGGGGAAAATGATGACCTTGTTGAATATGAAGCTGGTGTAAAAATGTTTAGAGTCTCAACAAATTACGCCTCTATAATCTGGGACAGGAAGAATTATAGTATAAACAGAAAAATGGCAGATAAATATTTTGTCGGGAAAATGTTTGAATCTATTATTAAGAAAATAATAACACAACATAAGAAAAATAATAAAAGTATTTGGCAACAATTCTTGTAAGCAATGGGTGCAAGCATTGAGTAGGAATAGATTGATTGGTTGTGGGTGGAATGGTGAAGATAAGAAGGGGCACAGATGAGTTAGTGATTGGGAGTTTTGACTGGTGCCTACTATTAATGAACAAAAGATAACAAGAACCTTACCACCTTTCCTAAATATAGGCACAATATGGATTTAAAATGTTCCTACTATTTTGAAAATCTTGAAATCTATGCATAAAAATCTAAACTTATATTTCAATGAGGCAATGAGGGAATATTGCATTGCCGTATCTGTTATTTTCCATTGCATCTTCAAACCAAGTCCCAAGTTACAATGGAATAGGGCTCATGGCAGAGGAAACAGAAAGGAAGGTGTGACAAGGTGTAGACCACGAGGGATTGGTGCCAGCTGAATACCTTTGGATTTCAATCATTGACCCTACCACTACACCTACTTCCACCACTCTATGTCTGCCTGGCCCTAAATCTCACCCCTCCATTACACCCAATGCCAATCCTCAATTCCCACCGCACTATACACTGCCCACCCTACACCATGCTAATCCATCCCTAAACGTTCACACATCTCAACCAGTGCTACCTTGCCACTCTTTAACAATCACCATAACTAATGCCACATTTTTAATACTTTATTTCTCAGTATGTATATGTTATTGTCCTGAAATATAATTCTTAAACTATCAAGACTCATTTTTGTGGGACTCTTCTCAAAAGAGAAAAAAAAACCTAGTGTTAACCAATTATGACTGCCAATGCACTTTGATCATTTGTACCAAAGATGCTATTGAAACTTCCAATGAATTTGTAATTGCAATACATTTCACTGTCAATTGGAAAAAGTTAAAAATCATCTTCTTCAAGCTGTGCTATCATTATTCAGCACTTTGTACATCAAATTCACTGATCTTACAATTAATCTGCTTTTTTTCTGCAGCAGTGTGAAGGAATTGGCTTCCTGAACAATGTACCTTCTCCAATGAAATGGTGCTGATGAATCAACCTGGACATCAGAGTTTATACTGCATAAAATGCACCATTTATCAATTCCTGCAGCCCGTAAAATGGCAGATAAAAGCTCTATTTTCAAGCTTCAGCCTCCGTTGAGCACCCCTGGAGCAAAGGCAGATCAATTATTTTTCATGAGCTAGAAGTTCCCTTCCTATTCTTAGATCTGGTCTAAATCAGCACAATAATTTTATTTTGAAAGATAAATTTCTGGCTCTAGCCTTTCTTGCCCATCAATAGATATTTGATGCTTACAGATTTTCAGAAGCATCTTATAGATTGCTTCTTCAGCTAAGGTCATCTCATTCTTGCTTAGAATTTCAGTATACCTGCGAGAAATCAATAGTCTTGCCTTTCAGCATAATTGTCTTACACAAAAAACAGAATTGTGACAGCTATTTGCTCATTGTATTCATAAATACAAATTGCAAGCTTCTTGAATGACGCTTGAGTAATCACTTACAGAGAAGACTTATTAATCTATGGTCTGCATCTTTTGTAAAAATATTTGAATGTTTCAGTGTTTTGAGGGGACACCAATTATTAGATTCTTGAATGACACTCAACCAATCTCTTTTAAAAAGTAATGTCTAGAAACTTATTAATCTAGTCATGGTTTGCATCTTATCAATTCTTGAACGTTTCAGTGTTTTGAGATGGTTCAGTATGCATCCAATGGAGATAGCATGTGGAAGATAATTTGTGATTTCCTTGATGATTACTGTTCAGTAGCTCTGACATTTAGCATTGAGAAGTGCTTTGAGAGGCTGGTCAGGGCGTTAACTCCAACCTCCCACAGCCTAGATTGACAGCTATTTAGCTCCTGCCAGAATGCGTCCACAGCAGATGCCCTGCTCCCATATTTACCCCTGCAACATCTGATTAACAAGGACACCTATAACACACCACATTGCATTGACTATAACCCCACCTTTTACACCATAATTCCAACTAAACTCATCACCAACTCCTGTAGCCAGAAATCAGCACCCCCTCCCCCTCCCACCTCCCCCCCCCCCCCCCCGTCTGCAAATGAATGCTTCACTTCCTGACCCATAAAATTCAATCAGTAACAATATATATCCAGAACAGAACAATTAATGTCTTCCTTCAACTTTACAACTCAACAAAAAAAGGTCAGTAAGCAATCAGCAATGCGAGGTAACCATACCAACAGAATGCAATCAAAGTACTTAGTGCAACCTATGTCTATAGTAGATTGCTGCTGAGTTAGGATGCCAGTTAGGGTTTTACAGAGTGATTCATGAACCTAATGGTTATTGGGAAGAAACTATTCTTTAATCTGGAAGTCATGGTTCTCAGGCATCTGTGCCTCCTTCCTGAAGCGGCCTTATTAGCGGCTTTTATTGAGGCAGTATTTCCTATCAATTCCTTTGATAGTGGGATCAATACCTGGGACGGACGGAGTGAAGTCTATGTCTTGCATCAGCTCCATTGTTCTTGGCCATTCAAGTTAACAAACCGGGTTGTGATGCAAACAGCCATTATGCTCTATAGCATACACTTGTAGGATATACCAAATCCCTTTGAACATCTAAGGAAGTAGAGACAATGATGAGCTTCCCGTGTGATTGCATTAATGTGCAGGATAAATCTCACCACTGGTGCCCCATAAGGCTGTGTCTTCAGCCTCTTACTACATTCCCTATATACTTACGACTGTGTGGCCAAATTCTGCTCTAATTCCATTTTTGCAGATGAGACCACTGCAGTGGGCCTGATCTTGAACAATGATGAGATTGAGTACAGAAAGGAGAAATAGTTAATAGCATGACGTAAAGACAAAAACCTCTTCCTCAATGTCAGCAAAACAAAGGAGCTGGTGATGGACTTCACACAAAGTGGTGTGAACCACATGGCCCAGTCTGCATCAATGATGGTTGATGAGTTTCAAGATCGTAAATATGTCCTGGTCCTGGTCCAGCAACAATGAGGGTACAGCCAAGAAAGCACAGCAAATGTCTTTATCACCTTAGTAGACAAAATAAATTTGGCATGTCTCCAATGGCTGACAAAATTCTACAGATGCATGTAGAAAGCATCCTACGGGGATTTTTCACAACTTTTTTCAATAACTGCTCTGCCCATGACCAAAACAAATTGCAGAGTTATGGATGTAGCCCAGTACATCACACAAACCAATGTCACACTTCTCCACCACTTAATACAATTTCACACTTCCTCTGAAAGCAGCCAACATAGTCAATTACCCTGACACTTCACCCCTCTCCTGATGACCAAAGCATAGAAAGGATTGGAAGCATGTACCACCAGATTCAAATACTGCTAATTCCCCACTGTAATCAGACTCTTGTAGGGACCTGTCATGTGCTAAAGATGTATCGCACTCTCATAATCTACCTCATTGTGGCCCTTGCAATTCTTTTAGCCTGGACTTTCTCTATAGCAGGAACACTAAATTCTGCACAAGAAGATATAGTGTTGGAGTAACTCAGCGTGTCAGGTAGCATCTTTGGAAAACATGGGTAGGTGACGTTTTGAGCGAAGATCCCAACCCGAAATGTCACTCATCTATGTTCTCCAGAGATGCTGGCTGACCCACTGAGTTACTCCAGCACTTTGTATCTTCTTTTGTAAACCAACATCTGCAGTTAATTGTTTCTACTATATTATTTTATCTTTTTGCACTACTTATTATATTCATGAACTGTAGGAATATTCCAGATAGCATGCAAAATAAAGTTTTTCACTGTATCTCATTACATGTGACAATAGTAAACCAATACCAATCCCAAGCTGATTGTATTAGGAGATTTCATTAAATACAATCTCCTTAATGAGATGTGCCAATTGCCAAATCTCTTATTCAATAATCTAATGTGTCTGTGGGCACAGCAATAATCAGCTGGCAATGTGTTCATTTACGGGCTCTAAATAGACAGACATTAAACTGTTACATTCAGCTGTGCATTTGGTTTTCACTCCATGACAAATCAGAACTCAAGTTGTGATTTTTAAGTAAATCATTACGATTGGAGTGGGTCAGACCTATCAAGAAACTACACTAAACATGATTTCACAATCTGCAACAGCAAATGAAGGTAAGATTTTAAAATTATTGTTCAAATTTATCTTGGTCTCCCAAATATTGAAGTGCAGGATTGTAGACAAAAGGGAATCCCTTTGATTCAACTGTTACAACCCATCAACAGTTGTATTTACATAAAGCCTTTTAAAAGGTGATAATACACCAGAAGGCACATCACTGGAAAGTAATCAAGCTCAAAAATATGAGCAATCATTTTGGTCTTTCAAATCCTGGAAATGGTTATGTCAAAACCATAATACACAAATTAATTGCTCTTTTTAATTACATCATGTCTGCTGTTTGTAATTGCCTTGCGACCTTTAGTTGTTACATTTAGTTGGTTGAACTGGTGTGTATTAATAGGCAACCTTTCTGCTGATTGATCTAAGAGTATAGAGCAAATAGTTTCCAGAAAACAGAATCATAGAGTCATAGCGTGATACAGCTGAAAACAGGCCTTTCGATCCAACTCGCCAACAATGTCCCAGCTACACTAGTCCCACTTGCCTGCGCTTGGTCCATATCCCTCTGAACCTGTCCTGTCCTGTCCATGTACCTGTCTAACTGTTTCTTAAATGATGGGATAGTCCCAGCCTCAATTACCTCCTCTGGCCACTTGTTCCACACATCCACCACCCTTTGTATGAAAAAGTTACCCCTCGGATTCCTATTAAATCTTTTCCCTTTCACCTTGAACCTCTGGTCCTCGATTCCCCTACTGTGGGCAAAAGACTCTGCATCTACCTGATCTATTCCTCTCATGATTCTGTACACCTCTATAAGATCTCCCCTCATCCTCTTGCGCTCCACGGAATAGAGACCCAGTCGACTCAACCTTTCCCCATAGATCACACCCTCTTGTCCTGGCAACATCCTTGTAAATCTTTTCTGAACCCTTTCAAGCTTGACAATCAATAGCATTTCTATCTGTTGCTGAAAAATAATTGTGAATAATGAGGCCAACATCCCATTTTCTAACAATGGAAAATGTTTCCCTTTATGGACAAGCAATTTGAATTATTGGCTTAGAGTTTCCCGCTGTTGGCTAGTTGCCATTTTTAACCACTGTCCCACATGCCGAGTTAATGCATCCACTGAACATCAACATCTTACAAAGTGCTGACTCTCAATGGGCTGACTCTCAACCTGTGCAGCCACAAACCATTCCTATACAATTATTGTCCAAACAACCCCACCATAAAACTGAAACAAGTTTAAAGTTGGATAAACTACTCAACTGAAGGTAGACATAAAATACTGCAGTAACTCAGCACGTTAGGTAGCATCTCTGGAGAAAAGGGTTAGGTGATACTAGACTAAGTGGATCCCATGTTCACACTGGAGGGTTGCTCCCCTAACGCAATATTACACCTCTTCACCTATTCCAATATTGGTGGCCAGTGGGAGGGGGGGGCGGGGGTGCTTTTTGGAGTGCTAGTATGGGTGTTGTGGGCTGAAGGGACTGGTTTCCAGAGGGCTAGTATGGATATTGTGGGCCACCAAATTTAAATGCAGTTTCCTACCATTTCAAGCAGTGTGCAAGGCCACCAAATTCAAGTGCAGTTTCATACCACATCATGCAGGGTGCAAGGCCACCGAATTCAGGTTCAGTTTCCTACCACTTCAAGCAGGGTGCAAGGCCACCAAATTCAAGTGCAGTTTCCGACCACTTCAAGCAGGGTGCAAAGCCACGGAATTCAAGTGCAGTTTCATACCACTTCAAGCAGGGTGCAAGATAACCAAATTCAATTGCAGTTTCATAACATTTCATGCCGGGTGTAAGCCCATCACATTCAAATGCAGTTTCATACCATTTCATGCAGGGTGAAACCACCATAAAACCACCATAAAACTACACAAAACACCACAAAATACCACAAACACCACACTCACAGTTCAGTAGACATTCAGTGTGTTCAGTTGATTCACAGCTCAGACAGAGTCATGACCTCTCCCTCTCCCACCTTGCAGAGACTGAGCCACATCCTCACTTCCAGGTTTTATTATCCCTACCCCCTCTCACCGGAACGGATATGGCCATCATGGCACGATTGACAGGAGAGAGATTCTTAACATATTTTAAACACTAACACTTTTATTTTTCATTGATGGGAAGTATCCTCTGCACCAGATGAGTGGAGGGGGACTGTGAAAGATGGCTGAAAATTACAGCCGTAAGTGGTAGTATTTTATCTAAAATCAATATAGTGCCAACAGGAAGTTGTCAAGTAACCACCTCCAACATTCATTTGCAGTGCTTCACTTCCAACCAACCACCACCAAGAACAGCCATGTGCAGTGCTTCACCTCCAACCAACCACCACCAACGACAGCCATGTGCAGTGCCTTACTTCCAACTAACCACCACCACCAACAGCCATGTGCAGTGCCTCACTTCCAACCAACCACCACCAACACCAGCCATGTGCAGTCCTTCACTTCCAGCTAACCACAACCACCAACAACCATGTGCAGTGCCTCACTTCCAACCAACCACCACCAACAACAGCCATGTGCAATGCTTCACTTCCAACCAACCACCACCACCAACAACAGCCATGTGCAGTGTTTTACTTCAAATCAACCGCCACCAACATCAGCCATTTGCAGTGCTTCATCTGAAACCAACCACCACCAACAGCCATTTTCAGTGCTTCACTTCAAACCAACCACCACCAACAATAGCCATTTTCAGTGCTTCACATCAAACCAACCACATTTTCATTTTCAAACAACATTAAGGGCATTCTAGGTCAGTAAAACCACACAGTAGACATGTGTTCAGTGTTATTCACAGCTTTGATTGAGTGACGTGACCCTCTCGCTCCCCCATCTTGCAGGGACTGACTGAGGTACTCAACAGTTCCAGGTTTTATAGTCCCTCCGGAAGGGGCATGGCCTTCAGGTGAGATAATCTCGACATTGTTTAAACACTAATAACTCTTTTATTTTTAATCGATGGGAAAAATCCTCATGTCATGCACAGCGGAGGGGACTCTGAGTAAGATGGCCAAAAATCACAACCATAAATGGCAGCATTTTTTCTAAAATAAATATACAGAACAACAGGAAGTGGTCAAGATCAGACTTTTAGTAATATAGATTTAAGGTTGAGACCCTACTTCAGACATAGAAACATAGAAACATAGAAAATAGGTGCAGGAGTAGGCCATTCAGCCCTTCGAGCCTGCAACGCCATTCAATGTGATCATGGCTGATCATCCAACTCAGTATCCCGTACCTGCCTTCTCTCCATACCCCTGATCCCTTTAGCCACAAGTGCCACATCTAACGCCCTCTTAAATATAGCCAATGAACTGGCCTCAACTACCTTCTGTGGTAGAAAATTCCAGAGACTCACGACTCTCTGTGTAAAGAATGTTTTCCTCATTTCGGTCCTAAAGGAATTCCCCCTTATCCTTAGACGGTGACCCCTTGTTCTGGACTCCCCCAACATCGGGAACAATCTTCCAGCATCTAGCTTGTCCAACCCCTTAAGAATTTTGTAAGTTTCTATAAGATCCCCCCTCAATCTTCTAAATTCCAGCGAGTACAAGCCGAGTCTATCCAATCTTTCCTCATATGAAAGTCCTGACATCCCAGGAATCAGTCTGGTGAATCTTCTCTGTACGCCCTCTATGGCAAGGATGTCTTTCCTCAGATTTGGAGACCAAAATTGTACGCAATACTCCAGGTGTGGCCTCACCAAAACCCTGTACAACTGCAGTAGAACCTCCCTGCTCCTATACTCAAATCCTTTCGCTATGAATGCTAACATACCATTTGCTTTCTTCACTGCCTGCTGCACCTGCATGCCTACTTTCAATGACTGGTGTACCATGACACCCAGGTCTCGTAGCATCTCCCCCTTTCCTAATCTGCCACCATTCAGATAATAGTCTACCCTCATGTTTTTGCCACCAAAGTGGATAACCTCACATTTATCCACATTATACTGCATCTGCCATGCATTTGCCCATTCACTCAGCCAATCCAAATCACCCTGCAGCCTCCAAGCATCCTCCTCACACCTAACTATACCCCCCAGCTTGGTATCATCTGCAAATTTGGAGATGTTGCATTGAATTCCCTCGTCCAAATCATTAATATATATTGTAAATAGCTGGGGTCCCAGCACTGAGCCTTGCGGCACCCCACTAGTCACTGCCTGCCATTCTGAAAAGGACCCGTTTACTCCTACCCTTTGCCTCCTGTCTGCTAGCCAGTTCTCTATCCACATCAATACTGAACCCCCAATACCGTGTGCTTTAAGTTTGTATGCTAATCTCTTATGCGGGACCTTGTCGAAAGCCTTCTGAAAGTCTAGATATAACACATCCACTGGTTCTCCCTTATCCACTCTACTAGTTACATCCTCAAAAAATTCTATCAGATTTGTCAGACATGATTTACCCTTCGTAAATCCATGCTGACTTTGCCCAATGATTTCACCACTTTCCAAATGCGCTGCTATCCCATCTTTAATAACTGACTCTAGCAGTTTCCCCACTACCGATGTTAGACTAACTGGTCTGTAATTCCCCGCTTTCTCTCTCCCTCCTTTTTTAAAAAGTGGGGTGACATTAGCTACCCTCCAATCCTCAGGAACTACTCCAGAATCTAAGGAATTTTGAAAAATTATCACTAATGCATCCACTATTTCTGTGGCTACCTCCTTGAGTACTCTGGGATGCAGACTATCTGGCCCTGGGGATTTATCGGCCTTCAATCCGTTCAATTTACCCAACACCACCTCCCGGCTAACCTGGATTTCACTCAGTTCCTCCATCTTATTTGACCCCCGTTCCACTGCTATTTCCGGCAGATTATTTATGTCTTCCTTAGTGAAGACAGAACCAAAGTAGTTATTCAATTGGTCTGCCATGTCCTTGTTCCCCATGATCAATTCACCTGTTTCTGACTGCAAGGGACCAACATTTGTTTTAACTAGTCTCTTTCTCTTCACATATCTATAAAAACTTTTGCAGTCAGTTGTTATGTTCCCTGCTAGTTTCCTTTCATAATCTATTTTCCCTTTCCTAATTAAGCCCTTTGTTCTCCTCTGCTGCATTCTGAATTTCTTCCAGTCCTCCGGTAGGCTGCTTTTTCTGGCAAATTTGTATGCCTCATCTTTTGTTTTTATACTATCCCTGATTTCCCTTGTTATCCATGGATGCACCACCTTCCCCGATTTATTCTTTTGCCAAACTGGTATGAACAACATTTGTACTTCATCCATGCAGTCTTTAAATACCTTCCATTGCACATCCACTGTCAACCCTTTAAGAATCACCTGCCAGTCTTTCTTGGCCATTTCGCATCTCATACCTTCAAAGTTACCTTTGTTCAAGTTCAGAACCCTTGTTTCTGACTTAATTTTGTCACTCTCCATCCTAATGAAGAACTCAACCATATTATGGTCACTCTTGCCCAAGGGGCCACGCACAACAAGACTGCTAACTAACTCTTCCTCATTACTCAATACCCAGTCTAGAATAGCCTGCTCTCTCGTTGGTTCCTCCACATGTTGGTTGAGAAAACTATCCCGCATACATTCCAGGAAATCCTCTTCCTCAGCACCCCTGCCAATTTGATTCACCCAATCTACATGCAGATTGAAGTCACCCATTATAACCGTGTTACCCTTGTTGCACGCATTTCTAATTTCCTGTTTGATGCCATCCCCAACTCCAATACTACTCTTAGGTGGCCTGTACACAGCTCCCACTAGCGTTTTCTGCCCCTTAGAGTTTCGCAGCTCTACCCATATCGATTCCACATCCTCCATGCTAATGTCCTTCCTTTCTATTGCATTAATCTCCTCTCTCACCAGCAACGCTACCCCACCTCCTTTTCCTTTTCGTCTATCCATCCTGAATATTGAATATCCCTGGATGTTCAGCTCCCAGCCTTGGTCATCCTGGAGCCATGTCTCCGTGATCCCAACTATAGCATAGTCATTAAACAGACCTGAAATGTCACCTATTCCTTTTCTCCATAGATGCTGCCTGATCTGCTGTGTTACACCAGCATTTTGTGTATATCTTCAGTATAAACCAGCATCTACAGTTCCTTCCTAAACTACTCAACTGTCTTAAATAAAAATGGAAGTTACTGGAAACATTCAGGTCAGGCAGCATCTGTGGAAAAAGAAACAGTGTTAATGTTTCGTAATATTTTTTTTATTTGAAGTAAATAGTTTACAATATATAGCTTACTTTATAAACTAACACCTTAATTCAGTATTACTACAAATAGCATATCAATACATAATATCTTCTATTTTTATGGAAATAAAGAAAAAGATATATAAAAGAATAAAGAAAAAAGGAAAAATAAAAGGGAATAAAAATTTTTTTTTTTTCGCACATATATCAATTAAAAATTAAAAAGATAATTTGAAAAACAATAATATTACATATATATATATATATATATATAAACAAAAACTAAAGACATTGTACGAGATACTATTTCATTCAGAAATATCTCTAATAAATACACAATATTATCAATTATAGGTAAGTTATTCGCATCGGATCCATAGGGTGCCCGTCGAAGCCGTGATTCCAAGAATAGCTACTTCTCTAAATACTGTATATATGGAGACCATATCAATTCAAAAGAATTATACTTGTCCAAAAGGACAAATCTAATTCTTTCCAAATTCAACGTCTCCAACATCTCTGCTTTCCACATTTTAATTGTTGGGGATAATGTTCCCTTCCAAAATTTAAGTATCATTTTTTTCCCAATTATTAAACAATAATCAAAAAAATTTCTTTGATTAATTGTGAGTACCAAATTTGGCTCCGGGATTCCAAATATTATTAATTTTGGGTCTGGGTCAAGTTTAACCTTAAGGACTTCCGAAATAACTTTAAAAATTTCAATCCAATAAAAATTCAACCGTGGACATGTTACAAAACTATGTATTAAATTTGCTTCAAAATTCTTACATTTATCACAAATAGAGGAAAGGTTAGGAAAAATACTTTTTAATTTGGTTTTCGAGTAGTGTAATCTATATATAACTTTAAATTGTATCAATGTATGTCTGTTAATGTTTCGGGTCAGACTCTGTATCGGAACGTAAAATGTTAACTCCATTTCTCTTTCCACAGATAAAATGCTTGACCTGCATGTTCTATTTTTATTTCGGATTTTCAATGTCTGCGTTATTTTTTTGATTTTCACTCACCTGTCGTAGGTGGTCATGAAGCCTGTCAATAATATGGAATTATTTTGAATGGTTCCAGAAACATTCAAAACCTATGAAAATTAATAGGAATATTAAAATAAATTGTTAAAAGATTGAAACAAATGCTGAAACAAGTAAAATTCTAAAGAAAACTTGGACACAATCGAAAAAAATCAAAAAAATTCTAGTGTATTCACAGTGTATGTGTGAATTCTGAACCTGGTAGCACCTACACATCAGTGTTAGTAGATCCATGTGGAAAGCTAGCATTTCCCAGCAAAATACCAGCTATTATTGTGTAGACTATCGATTTTTCACTTAAGAACTTCACTTAATTTGCTTCTATCAATTATCTTATTTTGTGAATTGGTGAGTTATTTTGTTAAACAATAGTGCTGATTCTAACTGTGTTTTCCAGCTGCATTTTAACTACAGTGATTCAGGAAATTTTTATTGACATTTTCTGAGGCCTGTTTCAACAAGCAAATATGTTGTCAGTGTAACACTGAAGACCCAGCATTAGTTGTACACCAGCGTAGATGCCTGGTTTAATAAAAATCATGTGTTCTGACATGCAGGACTATCTCATTCAATGTCAAGCTGTCATTTGTACAGTGTGTTTTGAATAAATGTTTCACCACATATAATAGCGTTATTACTGGCACATAGAGGTAAAGTTGGAATCTGAGGCAGTTTAAGACATGGGGCTATTTGTGCTTTCCAAAAAGTGGTCTTCCAAAACTGTTCCCTTGCAAATAGATGTACACAGATGTACACATGTTTACTCAAACCTCTAATTATTATTAAGCCAAAGTTCCTTGTGATTGTAATCACATATACAAATTAAAGAGCATTGATTGATGTAAAGCTTGGGTATCACATAGATTTAGAGTAACTAACAGAATATGTACATCAGACCCAACATGGACAATATGCAAAGTTCATTTTTACCAGTGTGGTTCAAATATAAACCAGAGAAGACTAAAGGGGCTGTCCCACTGTATGAGCTAATTCAAGAGTTCTCCCGAGTTTCCCCTGATTCAAACTCAGAGAATTGCGGTAATAGCTGCTGGTAATCACTACCAAAGTGTCTGCCCACACAGTCAGTACACCTCTCCTACACTTGTCTCCCGTACTAAGTCACCCAACTGCCCCACTCCCCTCCCCTCCCCTCCCCCTCCCCCCGCCCCTACCTTTCCCTCCCAACTCCAGTCCCGTCCCGACCCCCTGGGAAACTGAAGGAAGCGACAATCAACTGCCACGGATACAGATAATGTCATACACAAGAAAGGGCAGATGCTGGTTGACAAAAAGTGAACATACAGTGCTAGAGTAACACAAAGATACAGCGGAATTTTGGAAACGTCATCCCGTCACCCATTCCTTCTCTCCAGAGATGCTGCCTGCCCCGCTGAGTTAAAGAGTGCCCATAGTAGACTCACGAGTCACTACAGTAAACTCACGGGCTACTTCATTCTCACAACGAGTTTACAAGTTTAACATTTTTACTTTAAGAATGAATTTGACTCATGGAAATCTTTCATCATGTTGAAAGATTTTCAGGAGTTAACAGGTTTCCCGAGTACCTGCCATTAGCGTTACGAGTCGCTAAGTTACGCCCATGAGTTCCGACGTTCCCGCTACGTTATTTCGACGTGATTACCACGAGTTTGATGTGTTTTAAACTCGGGATCAGCCGTGGGTGGACTCGCACTGTGACACAGGGCCATAACAGTTTACAGTTGGAGAAAGCAGTATTTTAACTTGAGACAAACATGAGAATGTGGAAACAAAAATAAGACAGATATGGGCAACTTGGCTCTAACCCAAACTATTAAGATATTTTTAGCAAAGCAACCTCCATCCAATTCATCATTATAAACTTTTAAAATGTGCTCAAATATTGTGTTAATATTACCACCAGGGGTGGCGCACAATTGGCAGCCTCGTCAACAATCTGCCTGTTTTCCATCTTTTTTTTGTTATTTTTAGTGTGTTTTAAAAGTTTGTGTTAATGTTTTCTGGTTTGTTTTTTGTGGGGGGTGAGGGAGGGGTTCGGGGGAAACATTCAATCTCTTCCGCTGCCGGAGATGCGATTGTTTTCCGGGTCGTATCTCCGATCGCTCTGCGGCCTAACATCATGGAGCTGGAGGCCTCGTTCGGGACTGACTGAATCCCACCATGGGGCGTAGACTTGCCATCAGAGTTGATTCCTTGCCTGGGATTGCTCCGACCACAGCCTGCGGACATTACCGTCGAATGCTCGCAGGCTCGGGTAGAGACCATAGACATCGGGAGGTCTAACGATGCAGAGGTTCGACAAGCCCCTACCCGGGGTCAGATCGTTTGGTGCGGAGGAGCTGAAATTTCCCCCCGATGCAGGAGCTTGATCGCCCCGACGCAGAGGGTCCAACTGCCGGCTACAGGAGTAAGATCGTCCCATCAACGGAAGGCTTGAGGCATTCGACCACGGGAGAACTAAGAAGGGAAGGGAATTAACTTTTTTTCACCTTTCATCACTGTGAGGAATGCGGAGGAGTCACTGTGGTGGATGTTTATGTTAAAATGTATTTTGTGTGTTCTGTTGCTTTTTATTTGTATGACTGACATGGCAAATGAATATCCTTGTATGTTGCAAAAAAGTATTATTGTATTGAGAGCCAAGGTGATATTTTGCAGGTTAAGAAATAGCTGTAGAAAGAGTGACATATTATGCCCAAATCAGTGGAGATCCTGTTCACTTTCCACACATACCTCCTGGGTTGCTGCCCACATTGATTTTCAGATTTCCAGGATCCCCAGTACTGAGTTTTTGCAATAGATTTCATGCATTCAACACTGCCTAAATAAAGTGTTTCAATGTAAACTGTGTACCGTTCTTATTCTAAGGTAGTTCTGTTTAGTTATATTTTGTTATTATTGGTATGTATACCGAGGTACAGCTTTTGTCTATGTGCTATCCAACCAGTGGAGAAAAAAAAGATGCATGAATACAATCAACCCATCCACAGCGCACAGATAAGTGGTAAAGAGTACAACATTCCGTGCAAGATGTAACATTGGTTGTCTGATTAAAGACAGATCAAAGGTCTCTAATGAGGTGGGAGGTCAGGACAGCATTCTTACTGATGTGTGGACTGTTCAGTTGTCTGATAATAACTGGGAAGAAACTGTTCCCGAATCTGGCCGTGTGTGTTTTCAAACTTCTGTACCTCGTGCCTGATCGGAGAGGGGAGAAGAAGGAATGACCAGAGTGAGACTGGTCCTAGATTATGCTGGCGGCTTTGCTGAGGCAGCATGAAGTATAGATGGAATCTTAAACTCTCTGCAAATTATTATGGTCTTAGATGGAGCTGTTCCCAAACAATACAATACAATACCGTTTATTGCCATTTGAACCTCAAATGGTTCAAACAAAATTTGGTTTCTGCAGTCATACAACAAGAAAAGGAACCAAGACACACACCAACACAATTTACACAAACATCCATCACAGTGAATCTCCTTCTCACTGTAATGGAAGGTAAAGTCTTGTATCTCCCCTGCTCTCCATTCTTCTCCCGAAGTCAAAGCCCCAGGCGGGCGATGATAAGTCCCGCGGCCGTTTAAGGCAAGCCGGGTGATGAAAGGCCCTGCTCCGGGTCAACTTCAACCCCACAACTCGGGCAGGAGAAGTTGCCGTTGCGGGAGCTCCGAAAAGCGGTCTCCCACCAGGGGCCCGCGGATGGAGCCTCCGACGCTCCAAAGTCGGGTCACAGCCGCGCGCCACCACAGCTCTCCACGTTCTGATGCCAGCCAGCCCCACGCTGGTGAGTCCGCAGCTCCTCGACTGGAGCCCCCAGGTCGTTCCAGTTGGAGGCCGCTCCACGGAGCTAGGCCCCAATGAAAATGGAGACCCGACAGGGAAATGGTCGGGTTTCCGGTGCAGGGAAGAGATTTAAAAGTTCCTCCCACACCAAACCTCCCCTCCCCCTGCCCCCCCACATATACACAGTTAAAAACAATTTTAAAAAAAACACTACAAACTATACACTCAACGGGACAAAAAAAAAAGACAGACGGACTGCAGAGGCCGCTGCAACGTCGGTCGCGCCACCTGAAACCAGGCTTTGATGCTTCCCAATAAGATACTTTCTATGGCACATCTGTGGAAGTTGATGAGGGTTGTTGGGGACATGCCAAACTTTACAAGTCTTCTAAGGAAGTAAACCCATTGGTGTGCTTTCTTGGTCATAGCTTCGATGTGGTTGGTCCAGCGCAAATTGTTGGTGATGTTTATTCCTAGGAACTTAAAGCTTTCGACCATCTCTATTTTGGCACCATCAATGTAGACTGGTAAAATAAAATGGCAAAACTTTCTTGCTGTGAGGACTATCCATCACATAGAAACATAGAAACATAGAAATTAGGTGCAGGAGTAGGCCATTCGGCCCTTCGAGCCTGCACTGGCATTCAATATGATCATGGCTGATCATCAGTATCCCATACCTGTCTTCTCTCCATACCCTCTGATCCCCTTAGCCACAAGGGCCACATCTAACTGTCTCTTAAATATGGCCAATGAACTGGCCTCAACTACCCTCTGTGGCAGAGAGTTCCAGAGACCCACCACTCCCTGTGTGAAAAAAGTCCTTCTCATCTCGGTCCTAAAAGATTTCCCCCTTATCCTTAAGCTGTGACCCCTTGTCCTGGACCTCCCCAACATCGGGAACAATCTTCCTGCATCTAGCATGTCCAACCCCTTAAGAATCTTGTAAGTTTCTATAAGATCCCCTCTCAATCTCCTAAATTCTAGAGAGTATAAACCGAGTCTATGCAGTCTTTGTTCATAAGACAGTCCTGACATCCCAGGAATCAGTCTGGTGAACCTTCGCTGCACTCCCTCTATGGCAATAATGTCCTTCCTCAGATTTGGAGACCAGAACTGTACGCAATACTCCAGGTGTGGCCTCACCAAGACCCTATACAACTGAAGTAGAACCTCCCTGCTCCTATACTCAAATCCTTTTGCTATGAAAGCAAACATACCATTGGCTTTCTTCACTGCCTACTGTACCTGCATGCCTACTTTCAATGACTGGTGTACCATGACACCCAGGTCGCGCTGCATCTCCCCTTTTCCTAATCGGCCACCATTTAGATAGTAGTCGGTTTTCCTATTTTTGCCACCAAAGTGGATAACCTCACATTTATCCACATTATACTGCATCTGCCAAACATTTGCCCACTCACCCAGCCTATCCAAGTCACCTTGCATTCTCCTAGCATCCTCCTCACAGCTAACACTGCCCCCCAGCTTAGTGTCATCCGCAAACTTGGAGATATTGCCTTCAATTCCCTCATCCAGATCATTTATGTATATTGTAAATAGCTGGGGTCCCAGCACTGAGCCTTGCGGTACCCCACTAGTCACTGCCTGCCATTGTGAAAACGACCTGTTTACTCCTACTCTTTGCTTCCTGTTTGCCAGCCAGTTCTCTATCCACATCAATACTGAACCCCCAATGCCATATGCTTTAAGTTTATATACTAATCGCTTATGTGGGACCTTGTCGAAAGCCTTATGGAAGTCCAGATACACCACTTCCACTGGTTCTCCCCCATCCACGCTACTAGTTACATCCTCGAAAAATTCCACAAGATTCGTCAGACATGATTTACCTTTCGTAAATCCATGCTGACTTTGTCCAATGATTTCACCACTTTCCAAATGTGCTGCTATCCCATCTTTAATAACTGACTCTAGCAGTTTCCCCACTACCGATGTTAGACTAACTGGTCTGTAATTCCCCATTTTCTCTCTCCCCCCCTTCTTAAAAAGAGGGGTTATGTTTGCTACCCGCCAATCCTCAGGAACTACTCCAGAATCTAAAGAGCTTTGAAAGATTATCACTAATGCATCCACTATTTCCGGAGCTACTTCCTTAAGTACTCTGGGATGCAGCCTATCTGGCCCTGGGGATTTATCGGCCTTTAATCCATTCAATTTACCCAACACCACTTCCCGACTAACCTGGATTTCACTCAAGTACTCCTTTGACCTGCGGTCCCCTGCTATTTCGGGCAGATTATTTATGTGAATGGAGACCATATTCTAACAAAAAGTTCTTGTTTGTCCATTAAGACAAATCTGATTCTTTCCAGGTGTAGGGTCTCTGACGTTTCCATAATCCACATTTTAATTGTGGGGTTTATAGGGCCTTTCCAAAATATTAATATTGCATTCTTCCCAGTTATTATACTGTAGTCTAGAAAGTTTCTTTGGCTTGTTGTGAGTGTTAGACTTTGTTCTGATATTCCAAGTATTATTAGTTTTGAGTCGGGATCCAATTTAGTATTAACAGCTTCAGAAATTATTCTAAAAATATCAATCCAGAAAGTTTTGATTTTTATACAATTTGCAAAAGTATGTGTTAAATTAGCCTCTAGATGCTGACATTTATCGCAGATAGGAGAGATATGTGGGAAAATTCTAATTAGTTTTGCTTTAGAGTAGTGTAATCTGTGTAATACTTTAAATTGTATTAAAGCATGTCTGGCATTTAACGAGCATTGATGTGTATATTGTAGACTTTTGTCCCAAATATCTTTCGTTATAGGTTGGCCTAATTCATTTTCCCATGTATGTCTATATGATTCCGTCAATGGGACCTCGCTATCTAAGAGGGTATGATAAATATGTTGTTAATTTTTCTGTATTAGGATTATTCAAACGTTCATCGAGGATTTTTAGTACCCTAAATCTTGTGTATTAGATTTAACATAATCTCTAAATTGTAGATATCTAAAAAAATTATTTGAGTGTAGTTCATAAATCAGTTGTAAAACCCCTGCCTCACGGAGCGAGTCTGCCAATGCGTGACCCGAGTTTTCACTCGCGGTAATCACGTACAATTAATGTAGCGGGAATGTCGGAAATCGCACGCACAACTTAGCGACTCGTGGCGCTAACGGCAGGCACCCATGAAACTTGTTAACTTTTGAAAAAATTCAAACATGTTTGAGGTTTTCCACGAGTCAAATTTACTGTTCAAGTTAAAAATTGAAACATTTAAACTCGTTGTAATAACGTAGTGGCCCATGCATTTACCTTAGTGACTCGTGAGTTTACCGTGGGAACTCTTTAATTCAGCGGGCAGGCAGCATCTCTGGAGAGAAGGAATGGGTGACGGGATGACATTTCCAAATTTCTGTCGCGTCTTTGTGCTCCATCTCAGATGGTAAAGCTGCAACTTTAAACTGACATATGACAATCTTAACTCTTCACATTTTACAGGATTGGATGCGAAATCAGTGATATTCTCGGCCATTCTCCGTCACATATTGAGAGAGGGACGGGGAGCGGGGAACAATGGTGGATGTCTAAAGGATGTAAACTCCAGGGCACTGCCCCACACACTGACCCTTAACTGAAGCCCAGGGACTGTTCAGGACAGACAAGTCCGCCCTCTTTAACCTGACTGCCCTCCTCGTCCATTCTGCTGGAGCCCTTCCTCAAATCCCACCAGAAACATTTGGGCATCCCAGTTGAAAGGTGCAGCAGTACAGAGCATTTGGTGCCATCTCTCTGACAAACACATGTAGACAAGAAAGCGTCAGGAGCATGGGGGCGGTGGTGATGGGCAGGCACGGTCTGTGGGAAAGTTCCTGTGTGGAGGCTGATCCTGTCTTGATTTAGATTGTGCTGATTGGAATTATTACTGTCTCTCTCTGTATTACCCTCTTGATTTCACATTGTTTGTTACACCAAGGTTTGGAAAGCTCACAATGTGTTCTGTGCTTCCTGTGATTGTGATTGAACTGTAACATTGCAGTTTCATCAGCTCAATAAACGAGCATCAAAACAAAAAGGATCTTGATGTGAATGACTTTGTGTGTATGTCTCCCCGTGACCTGCATGGGTTTTCTCCGAAATCTTCGGCTTCCTCCCACACTCCAAAGATGTTCACGTTTGCAGGTTAATTGGCTTGTAAAAGTTGTGCCTAGTGTGGGTAGGATGGTGTTAATGTGCAGGGATTGTTGGTCGGCACAGACCCGGTGGGCTAAAGGGCCTGTTTCCACGCTGTATTCTCTTAAGTATTTAAATAGACAAGGCAGGGAAAGGGTAAGGACCTAATTTAAGCAAATGCGATTAGTGCGGATGGGTAAAAAGGATGTGAAGGGATGGTTCTGTGCTGTTTGACTCTGTAATTCTATTATCAGGCAATGACCATCTCCAACAAAAGAGATTGGTAACACTTTTCGAATAACATTCACTGACAGTCCCGGGTCCAATGATATGGGCTCCACCACGGTTGGGAGTCTCTCCCTGCTGCAGCCTTCTTCCATCTCACCGCCGGGCAAACACCATCCTCAGCCAGTTCCACTGAGGTCATCTTCTTGGGCCGCGCTTCGTCACGGACCTCCCCCTCGACCTTCTGCCATGAGGCCAGCTTACAGGATCTAAGGCACAAGCATATGTCTCCACTATAAGGTGGCGACCCTCAGAGAAGTCCCAGCCTCACAAACAACTCAACACAGTAAATAATGTAAAGCAGCCAGGGGCAAGATGGTTTGCCCATGTTTTAAATTTTACACGTCATCCTGTCACCCATTCCTTTTCTCCAGAGATGCTGCCTGCCAGCAAGTGACCATACTGAGAGAATTCCCACGTATATGAAGCAGAGAGAAACGTGAGTTCTACACGGCTCTGCTCGACTTTCGAGAATGGGTTTGGTGGTTTGTACCCACTCCCCCTCCCTGCTCACCCACCCACCCACCCACCAAGCAAGCCAGCCGGACCCCTCCTCATTACAGCGGCAGAAGCGACATTTCCAAGAGAATGGGGCAGAGAGCTGGGGCAGCGCTGGGATGGGAGCAGGGCAGATGAGGCGCACCAAAGGAACAAACAAGTTGATGGCTGCAAGGGGTAGGCGGCAGAGGTCTTGTGCCCCAACGAGGTAGACCGCTCTTCCCCCTGCTAATTCACACACAGAAAGAGAGAGATGAGAGCAGAGAATGATCCCAGCCTAGCTCTGGCACTGGACGGTGTGCATTTTCCCTTTGTAGGTCATATCAATAGATGCGACCTCGCTGAATTCTATCTTTAACTCAAAGCCGCAGGATGGTGTTGTCTTTTTTACACTGTTGCTTCACCGCCACCGCCTCCTTGCTGCACAATGGCAGCGAGTGTGGGGCCAAGATCGTGCCTAGTTTTTTTAAGCTCTGAAATTGAACAACTTTCAAAACTGAATCAGAATATACTTACTGCATGAGATGCTGTTCAGCTCCTCTATTTGATACTTAAAACCGGCTTTCATTCACGGTTGGCTCAAGAGTAACTCAGGGGAGGAACTTGGAACATTGCAGAATTGAGAAGTAAACAGCAAACTTAGTCATACCCGTGGGAATGATAAGGGGGCGACAGAGGGCGCCATCCTGTACGGGTATGGCTGCCCAGCCTGCAGCTGTCCGTTTTTTTCTCTCTTTTTAAAATTTTTTGTTAGTTGAGTTTTTCTGTTTTTCGGAGTCCTAGTCTTTTTTATGTGGGGGTGGGGAGGGGAAGGGGGAAACTGCTTTCTAGGGTCCCTACCTGTCGGAGAGGCAGCTTTCTCCGGGCTGCACCATCATCCTGTCCTCGCGGCCTACCAGTGGGCCTGGAGCGGCATTTCCTGGGGGGACCGCTCAGAACCATGACTTCGGCAGCGGCGCAGCGCTGGAGCACCATCGCGGAGCGGGTGATGCCTTGACTGGGTCGCAGCGCTGGAGCTCCGGTGAGCTGAAGACCGCAGGTGAACATCGAGGAGCTGCGGGACTGTGGGGCCGCCAGCTGCGGGCGGCAGCGCTAAACTTTAAAGTTCGGAGCCTGGGATCTCTCGACAAGATCGCCAGTTATGGAGCTCCTTCCAGCGCGGCCTGTTGACGTCGGAAGCCACGGTCTCCAGCAGGAAGTGGCCATTACAGGCACCCCGAGCCGCTAAGAGGGTTCTCCTGTCGCCGGAGCACCATCACCCGGCAAAGAAGGGCCTGGTATATCGGCCCCCATAGAGGCGACTGTGGAGGCCTCAATAGGCCCGACTATGGGTGAACTGGGGATGGGGTCTGGACTTTGTGCCTTCCCTCATAATGGGAACCATTGTGGGGGGATGTTTTTTATGTTTTATGTTAGATTCTTTAATGTTATGTCTTATCTTTATCTATGTGCTGCATGGCAAGACAAATTTCACTACACCAATTGGTGTATGTGACAATAAATGTCCTTTGTCCTTTTGTCCTTTGTCCTTTGGGAACTTGGTTAAACTCTTGATCATAAACTTGGAGTCTCGTACACAACCTCGGGGTCACTCGTGGGTCAACTCGCATCATGAGACAGGGCTATAACTCCTGAAATGAAAGAAAAGTGCCTTTCCTATAAAGATGTCCCATCTTTTTAATTCCGTAATTTTTCCATTGTGTGAAACCTTTATCCAATATGGAAGGTTTAAAAAAGGGATTGTTTACAACGGGAAAACAGAGTGATATATTATCCAATTTTAAAGCCTTTTTTTAATTGTTTCCAGATTTGTATACCACTGTATTAAAGGGTTTTCCCTACAGGTTTTTTTGTGCAATTTTGTGGGTGCAAACATAATCAAACCAATTTCAAAAGACAAACAATCTTCCTTTCCCATCCTTAACCAGTCTGGTTGCTGGTCCATTTCTTCCAGCCAGAAATTCATGTTCTTAATAAGGAGTGCCCAAAAATAAAACAAAAAGATTGGTAAAGCTAAACCTCCATTAGTCTTTGATATACCTAATTTTTTTTTTGCTTATTCTATGATTCTTATAATCCCAAATGAAGTTTGTAACAATGGAATCGACTTAAAAAAAAAATAATTGGGGATATATATCGGGATTGACTGAAATAGGTACAGTAATTGCAGCAAAAAAGATCATTTTTATAGCATTAATTCTACCAAATATTGAAATGGGGAGTGTTTTCCAATACTGAATATTCTTATGTAGTTTATTTAGTAAAGGTGGGAAGTTAGATTTAAATAAAGAAGTATATGTCTTAGTTACATAAATTCCTAAATATTTAAATTTTTCCTTAACTATTTTAAAAGGGGATTGTTGTAGTATATGTAAATTGAGTTCCGTTGTTGGCATGATTTCGCTTTTATTCCAATTAATTCTATATCCCAAAAACTGACCAAATTGAGTTATTAGATTTGATAGTAAGATTAAATGAGAATTTACCTGTTCAAAGTTTGATCTTTATTTTATGAGGAGTTACGATGAGGGATTACGTGAAGCCTCGCCAGGCGCATGCTCAGCACACTTCAAAGCAGTGGCGTGAAAAACACAGAACCAATTGCCGAAGTAAGATAGTAAGGCTCACACAAGACTAGAACTACCAGATGATCGTTTAGATTATGAGAGTCGGGAGTGGAGGGCACGTAATTCCTCATCGTAACTCATCATAAAATAAAGATCAAACTTCAAACAGGTAAGTTCTCATTTAATCTTACTATTTTACTTTGGAGTCACGTGAGTGACTACGTGAAGATTTCAATGCTCTGTGATTTTCATGCCATAGATCATTCCATACGACACACTGCTTCAGTTGACACAGTAGTGAGTAAATAATAATATTGAACATTGCTTGAATTATGCAATAAGTATTTTAATAATAATAATAAAAAAAGAAAAGAAAAGTAAGAACCCTTCTATCCCAGGGGGAAATTACAACAAAAGATATGAAAACATAAAAGAAAGCAAACAATCAAACAGAACCCAACACTGCGTGTCCAAACCCTGGCACCGTGAGAACAGGTTTATTGTAAAACTTGGAAAAAGTTTATTCTTTACACCATCCTGTAGCCTCTAAAATTTGGCCGAGTGGCATGTCCTGTGCCTTTGCAACGGATGTGGATGCCGCCCTGGTGGAGTGAGATTTAAACACATCGGTTTATACTCTCTAGAATTTAGGAGATTTGGAGGGGATCTTATAGAAACTTATAAATTCTTAAGGGGTTGGACAGGCTAGATGCAGGAAGATTGTTCCCGATGTTGGGGAGTTCCAGGACAAGGGGTCACAGCTTAAGAATAAGGGGGAAATCCTTTAGAACTGAGATGAGAAGGAATTTTTTTCACGCAGAGAGTGGTGGGTCTCTGGAACTCTCTGCCACAGAGGGTGATTGAGGCAAGTTCATTAGCTATATTTAAGAGGGAGTTAGATGTGGCCCTTGTGGCTAAGAGGATCAGAGGGTATGGAGAGAAGGCAGATACAGGATAATGAGTTGATGATCAGCCATGATCATATTGAATGGCGGTGCAGGCTCGAAGGGCCAAATGGCCTACTCCTGCACCTAATTTCTATGTTTCTATGCTTCTATCTGTTTTTTTTTTTCTTGGTGACTGTTGGACATGATGTAGCTATGATCACCAGACTGATTCCTGGGATGTCAGGACTGTCTTATGAAGAAAGACTGGATAGACTCGGTTTATACTCTCTAGAATTTAGGAGATTGAGAGGGGATCTAATAGAAACTTACAAAATTCTTAAGGGGTTGGACAGGCTAGATGCAGGAAGATTGTTCCCGATATTGGGGAAGTCCAGGACAAGGGGCCACAGCTTAAGGATAAGGGGGAATTCCTTGAGGCCCGAGATGTGAAGGACTTTTTCACGCAGAATGGTGGGTCTCAGGAACTCTCTGCCACAGGGGTTAGTTGAGGCCAGTTCATTAGCTATATTTAAGAGGGAGTTAGATGTGGCCCTGGTGGCTAAGGGGATCAGAGGGTATGGAGAGAAGGCAGGTACGGTATACTGAGTTGATGCTCAGCCATGATCATATTGAATGGCGGTGCAGGCTCGAAGGGCCAAATGGGCTACTCCTGCTCCTAATTTCTATGATTCTATGTTTCATCCAAAGAGTAGGAGTAAATGGGTCCTTTTCACAATGGCAGGCAGTGGCTAGTGGGGTACCGCAAGGCTCAGTGCTGGGACCCCAGCTATTTACAATATACATTAATGATCTGGATGAGGGAATTGAAGGGAATATCTCCAAGTTTGTGGATGACACTAAGCTGGGGGGCATTCAAAAGCTTGGATGCTTTTAATCCAAAAAATGCCCCCAATAACTCCAAATAATGAATACCATATGTTTGGAGAATTAACTCTTCTTGGACACTCCATCTACCACCACAGCTGGTGTTTTTGTCCATACCCCCCCCCCCCCCTCCCCTTCCGAGAGCACTCACATCAGTTTGCAATACCACTGAAGGTTGCTGAACCACAATGTTTTTAGCAGCTTGTGCAAAATTCCCAATCCATCACTGTAATTCAGCTACAGCTTCCGTTGGGAACTGTATGGGTCCATCAAAATGACCTGCACATTCGTTTAGTGCTTGTGCTCCTGCCCTTTGAAGATTTTGATAATGCAGAGGACCAAACTCAACAGCAGGGAATGCTGCTGCTATCTTACCAATAACCCTAGCTACTTCTCGGATGGAGGGATAAGGTTTGTCAGCAAGGCAACTACACGCATTTGTAATATCCACAACTTTATCGGTTGGCAAAGTTACTGCCATAGCAACTGAATTAATGACAAACCCCAAATAATCAATTGTTTGGGATGGCTGCAGTTTAGATTTTGTTGGATGGATCTGAAACCCTATCCTTTCAAACAGGCTTATAGTTGCTGAAACTGATTCTTCAGCTGATTCCTGAGTGGCATTAACATTTAAAATATCATCATGATAAACCATGACAATGTGATTTTGAGCCCTTAACAATGCAAGTGCTAGTTTCAATAATTTTGTGAACAGCTTGGGAGCTGAACTAAACCCATTAGGTAATGCTTTATATTGCCACAGCTGACCCATCCAATTAAACTTCAAGTACCTGCGATAATGGCAATGAATTGGCACTGAATAATATGCATCTTTCATGTCTATAGTAGCCATGTAACGGCCTATGGACAACAACTGCTTTGCAGTGTTGGAGGTGTCCATTTTGAAATGTCTATACTGGACATATGAATTCAATTTTGTGAGATCCAGAATGACTCTACAACCCTCATCTTTCTTTGGCCTGGGGAAAATATTTGACACAAATTGTTGCGGATGATTCCCCGTACTTTCAATTATCTCATTTTCAAATACATGTTTTACTTCTTCTTTTACCTGAGAATTTTCAGGTGCAGAAAACACCAAAACCCGATTAGGTTTATTCTATACAGGTGGATCAACTCCTTCCATAAATTCTATTATAGCACCTGACACAGTATCTAATATAAACCAATCAGATGTTAAACAGCACCATTCATCATAAAACAATTGTAATCTACCACCAACCGGAGGTTCCCTAAAAGTTTTCTCTGTGATAGAATAACGTTTTTGTACCTCAGCAAATGACCGTGATGGTCTCCTCCTTCCAACATATGGGTAGACATTGGCCTGTGACGGTAATAATACCTTCTCACCATACCTCTGCCTCTGCTTGTTCCCGCTCCTGAATCAAACCCCCTTCTCATCCAGCCAGATTGTTTCCTTTGGCCAAATATGAAAGGTTTCATGAGGCTGATAGTCTTTGCCTCCTCATCGATTTCTTTAATTTGATTAGGCAGGTTTAATCTGAATAAATAATCTGGAGCTTGAACATTGCTTGATTTACACAGACCAGCAAATCATGGGTGCAGGACGGGCCAAATGGCGATTTTCCTCATACTATTAATCTCAAAATAAGAGTTACAAAACAATGCCAACATGTCTTTTCGACATAGCATGCCCTTCCAACTGCCTCCCAAAAGCAGTAATGTGCTTGAGGACCCTCTGGAACAATATTTCCTGTCCTCGCATTATTGAAGTCATGGGTGTCCAAATTGCCGGATTCACCATCGGCACCCTCAGTGACGCACAAGTAACAGATGTTTTACAGAGGTCTGCTGTATCAACCATGACAGTCTCCTGAAGCTGGTGAGAAACCAAATAATTAATGTTGGCCGCCAGGTTTTCTCCCATGGCCTCACCGCTCCCCTCTGGTATAGCAAAGGATTGTGCCACATCTGGTACACCTGGAGTTTGACTCTTGTGCATTGGTGGGTACTCATGACCAGAAACACCACCTTCATGGTCAGTCTCCTGCCGCCCTGGTACTCCTGAGACTTGCTCAAAGGAGACTTCTTCCAGACCTAAACAAGGCTCTGGAGGTTCACATTCCCATGTTGTAAAGGCACCATATTCTTGATATGGAACCCCCTCAGGGGCTGCCTGGGAATACTCTGGGTCTGTGGACCCTTGGTTGATAATAGTTTGGAGCATTTTCTCCATTTTGTACATCCTGAGCCACATGGCTCGTCTGTCTGGAGGATCTTCTTCATCAGACTCGTCTGATATTATGGGCCTAACATATTTCCTTTTACTTTTCCTATCCACTGGAGTACCCTCAGTGGCCTGCAGCTGTGGAGCAGCTAAAGGCTGATTTACGGCTGGGTTTACAGCTACCGGTATCAGAACCGGCTCCGTACTTATCTGCAGTCCCGATCTTAATTGAGCTGCTTCTAGCCGGGACGCGCGCTTAACCCGCGCCGACTTTTTCCCAGTACTCTCCATTTTTCTTCCCAAACTCCTCCTGGCTAGCCAGCCAGCGTCATGGAGCTTAAACACCCAGGAAGTAGTTTTAAACCACTTAGCTGCAGCCTGTTACTCACCACTGGTGGAGCTGCGATCTGCAGCCCATTCCTACCAACATGCGTCGACGTAATGCCGAGTATGTGCCTGGCGGGACTTCACGTAGTCACTCACATGACTCCGAAGTAAAATAGGTTTGGAATGCTAGTTTCTGGTTTTGTAATATATATTAATACATCATCGGCATATAAGGAGATTTTATTCATTGTGTCTTTAGTATTATACCCGTGTATTTTTCGATGAGCGCTAACATTTTCTGCTAATGGTTCAATTGCAAGAGCGAATAATAATGGGGATAGTGGGCATCTTTGTCTACAACTTCTAGAAAGATTAAATTTAGTTGATAACATTTGGTTTGTTAGTATTCTAGCTGTTTGGTTAGAATATAAAAGTTTAACCCATGTACAGTATTTCTCTCCCAATTGAAAATTTTCCATCACCAAAAATAAATATGATCATTCTACCTGATTAAGTGCTTTTTCAGCATCTAGCGAAATAATTGCTAGGTCTGCATTAGCAATTCTATTTGAATATATAATATTAAATAGTCATCTCAAATTATAAAATGAGTAACGTTTTGGAATAAAGCCTCTTTGGTCGCGGTGTATTAATTTGTTAATCACTAAACTCAATCTATGAAATAGAATTTTAGTTAATATTTTCTGATCAGTATTTAAGTGAGCTATTGATCTATATGAACCTGGGTCTTCAAGATCCTTATCAGTTTTTAGGATAAGTATTATTGTAGATTTGTTTAAAGTTTCTGGGAGTTTCTGTTGAGTATAAACATGTTTATACAATGTCTGTAAATGTGGGGAAATCAGATCATAATTTTTTTAATAAAATTCAGAGCTTAGGCCATCAGGACCTGCGGCCATTCCATTTTTTAAAGATCTAATTGGCTCTTCGATATCTTTTAGTGCACAAGACTTTCAAGGGTCTTCATGATTACAGAGGTCGATGTGACAGACCTGCAGTTATCAAGACCAGTAATCCTTGGCTTTTTGGGTACAGGAACAATAATGGAGACTGGAGCAGGCAGGGACAGTACAGGTTTGCAGGGACCCATTGAAAGTTTCTGTGTAGAGTGGTGCCATTTGTTCGGCACAGAGCTTGAGGGTAAAGGGGGAAACAATGTCCGGTCCTGGAGATTTCCAGCTTTTCTGTCTCCTGAATAGCTTTTCCACTTCCTCAATAGCTATTGTTAGTATACGAGGGCCCAGTCTTTGCAGACTGTAGTCAGGCTGTAAGTGGGTGTTAAGTGGTGATTGGGGAGCAGTGAGTGGGGAGGGGTCCAGTCTTTGCAGACTGGAGTCAGGCTGTGAAGTGCTGATTGGGGAGGAATGGGTAGGGGAGGGAGGGGTACAAGGGTTATGTTTCTGTCTATCAAACCTGCAGTAGAATTTGTTCAGGTCGTTGGTCAGCTGACGATTGTCCAAGGAGCGAGGGGTTTTCCTCTTGTAGCTGGTGATTTCTTGCAAGCTCTTCCACACTGAAGCAGATTAATTAGCTGAGAACTTGCTCCTCAACCTCAGAGTACCTTTCCTTGGCAGCTCTGATTCCTCTTCTCAGCTTGTACTTGGCCTGCCTGTAGAGGTCTGCATCACCACTCCTGTAGGCCTCATATTTAGACTGGCAGAACTGTCTGAGTTTTGCTGTAAACCAAGCCTTGTCATTGTTGAACCTGATCCAGGTCCTAGTGGAAATGCAACTGTCCTCACAAAAGTTGACATATGATGTCACAGTGTCTGTATATTTGTCAAGGCCTGTGCTTGCTTCCCTGAGCACATTCCAATCAGAGCAGTCAAACAAGGACTGCAGGTTTTTGATGCCCTTGCTTGGCCACTTTTCAATTGTGCTGACCACAGACTTAGCAGATTTTAGTTTCTGCCTGTAGGTTGCAATAAGGTGAACTAAGCAATGATCAGAGAGTCCCAGAGGCACATGGGGAACAGAGCGATATGCGTTTCTGATTGTAGCATAACAATGATCGAGCGTTCTCTCCCCTTTGGTGGTGAAGGTAACGTGATGTCTGTATTTCAGAAGCTAGGCTGAGAAAAGGCAATATCACCTCTTTTTGTTGCCTTCTTCCTATAAATTAAGTAATTTATACTGTGGTACTAACAGTCTTCTCATCAAATCAAATCTAAATAATCAATTTATCTGCCTAGCTATACTATTACTAAAATTCTCATCTTGACCACTTCTGGTCTGTGTTGTAATTAAATTTGTGCAAAATTGATCCCCCATAGTGCTATGATATTTTGACCCCTTATTCAACATTCTCCTCTGCTTCAAATAAGTTTTGTAATAATCGGTGAAATAGTTTAAATGTACTGAAGATTTAAAAATCGTGAAAACTGCCATTTTCATAACCCGCTGTCGATAATGCGTCAAGGAGAATAAAATGCTGAGGGCGCAGTGTGTTGAGTAGCTCACGGAGAGTCAGCAGGTCTTGGGCTGCTTTTGCAGCGACCAGCATGACCAGCCCAACCAGCCGGAAGCTCATGAGTTGAACCGGAAGCCTCTGAGTGAAGCCGGAGTGGGACTGGGATCTGCTGCATGAGGCCGAAAGCTGATGGTGCGGGGTGAGCAGAGTGTGAGCCCCCCCTCCCCACACCTCCCCCTTCCCCCTGGCCCCCGCTCCCCTCTGCTGCTACCCCCTCCCACCTGCTGCTATCCACTCCCCACTCCCCTCTGCTGCTAACTGCTCCTTCCCGCGGCTACCCGCTCCCCCCACTGCTAATCACTCCCACCTGCTGCTACCCGCTCCCATCCACTCACCACCGCTGCTATCCCCTCTGCCCCACTGCTACCTGCTACCCCCGCTGCTAACCACCCCTCCCCGCTGTTACCCGCTCCCCCCACTGCTACAAACCCCCCCCCCGCTGCTACCCACTCCTACCCACTCCCCCCGCTGCTAACCGCTTACCCCGCTGTGAACCACTCCCACTTAGCCTAGTATAATACTAAAACTCTCATCTTGTGTGTGTGTGTGTGTGCATGTGCGTGTGTGTGTGTGTGTGTGTGTGTGTGTGTGTGTGTGTGTGTGTGTGTGTGTGTGTGTGTGTGTGTGTGTGTGTGTGATCCTGAAATTATATGCCTTACACGCAATTGTCTTGTGGTGTGTTTTTTTTAATCAAGTCTCGTTCAGATTGATGTTATGTTTCACAAGGTATTCACATTTTCAACTTTACAAAATCCAGTTTGCAAAGAATGACTTGAACACTGCTCTGGCAGTTGCTGACAGTTACAGCTATGATGTCACAATGGCATCTAATTTACATAAACTGTCCATCAACAGTGTTCCACCCAGTGCAATGAAAGATTTGTAACATTGTTGAAAGGACAGGGAGGGAGTGGGGGAGGGGAGGAGGAGAAATGTTATTGAAACATTATGTTTAGTGGGGGAGTCCGAGAGGGGAGACGTGAGAGATGGGGCAGCGGGGAGAGGAGAGGGAAGAGGGTAGAGGGAGGGTGAAGAGGATGGGGAGGGAGTGTTGGGGGATGAAGGCAAATGAGCTGCGCCTGCGCAGTTGGGGGCTATGGGTGAATGGTGGAATATTGCGTTGGAGAACAGGTTGCATTGGGGGAATGGGGGAATGTGTCAGTGGTAGAAACGGTTTGTGTTGGGGGAACAGGTGAGTAGTGGAATATTGCGTTGGGGGAACGGGGCCCACTTGGTCCCACTTGGTCTATTGATTAATAAAATTAAAAGGATGAACATTTTTTAATCTATTTGGAAAGACATTCTGTTACCCACTGTAACAGTTTGATTTCTATCACCCTATCATAACATTCACACAGTCCTGAAATGCTAATATTTCACAATTCTCATAACTTTGGAGTGTCTTCTCCAAACAACTCTAGTTCACTGCTGCATTTTTATGAATCTTCCTGAATTGAAAATTGGGAAGGAGTCAATTAATAGAAATGTAAATGAATTTATTTTCACAATCTTTTCACCAACAGCAGATTTATAGCTGGTCTGTTGCTTGAAATTCTGCATAATATTTGTTAGTTTGCATAACTGGTGTTGGATATTATCCAATTTAATTGAGAAACTATTTTATCCTCTAGCTCCACTAAGGTCTTATTATGTAACCATTCTTTCATTTTCAGTACGTTGAGGTGTTGCTTCAAATGATCTGATGATAGTCATTTTGCTTCTAACAGGGAAAAGGAGTTGTGTAGGGAGGAACTGCAGATGCTGGTTTACACCAAAGATAGATAGAAAATGCTGGATTAACTCAGTGGGACAAGCACCATCTCTGGCGAGAAGGAATGAGTGACGTTTTGGGTCAAGGCCCTTCTTGAGACTGAGAGTCAGGGGAGACAAAAACTAGAGATATAGAAGGGTACAAAGAGATTGTAAGTTGTGAAAATGCACCTCCTCCAACCTCATCTGCTGTATCCACTGTTACAGGTGTGGACTCCTATATATCGGTGAGACCAAGCGCAGACTCGGCGATTGGTTCACTGAATACCCCCGCTCAGTGTGCCTGGACCTGCTAAATACTTTAACTCCCTCTCCCATTCCCACACTGACATTTCTGTCCTGGGCCTCATCCATTGTCAGAGTGAATGTCATATATAAATTGGAGGAATATCACCTCATATTTCACTTGTGCAGCTGACAACCCAGCGGTATGAGTATTAATTTATCTAATTTCAAGTAACCCTTACTTTTCCTCTCTCTCCTTCCCTCCCCTACCTTAATTATGCAACTAGTTCACTGTCTTCCTAATTAATGTTACCGTTTGTATGCCTTTCCCTCAGTTAACTTTACCCTCAGCCAACAATGAACCATTCTATAGCCTGGAACTCTGCTCTCACTCCCCATCCCCCCACTCATAACAAGGGCAGAGTCCCCCTCGTCCGCACCTTCCACCCTACCAGCCATCACATACAACAAATAATCCTCTGACATTTTCGCCACCTCCAACGGGATCCCACCACTGGCCACATCTTCCCATCTCCTCCCCTTTTGCAGAGATCGCTCCCTCTGTAACTCCCTGGTCAATTCGTCCCTTCCCACACAAACCACCCCCTCCTCTGGCACTTTCCCTTGCAACCGCAGGAAATGCTACACTTGTCGCTTTACCTCCCATCTTGAATCCATCCAAGGACCCAAGCAGTCTTTCCAGGCACGGCAGAGGTTCACCTGCACTTCCTTCAACCTCATCTATTACATCCGCTGCTCTAGGTGTCAGCTGCTCTACATCGGTGAGACCAAGCGTAGGCTTGGCGATCACTTCGCCCAACTCCTCTGCTCGGTTCGCAATAACCAACCTGATCTCCTGGTGGTTCAGCACTTGAACTTCCCCTCCTATTCCGAATCCAACCTTTCTGTCCTGGGTCTCCTCCATGCCCAGAGTGAGGCCCACTGTAAATTGGATGAGCAGCAACTCGTATTTTGCTTGGGTAGTTTACACACCAGCGGTATAAGCATTGACTTCTCCAATTTTAGGTAGTCCCTGCTTTCTCCTTCTTTCACCTCTCCAACTCACCCACTGCCTCTTCCTTTCTTCTTCTTGCCCCCCCCCCCCCCCCACCCCCACATCAGTCAGAAGAAGGGTCTTGACCTGAAACATCACCTATTTCCTTCGCTCCATAGATGCTGCCTCACCCACTGAGATTCTCCAGCATTTTTGTCTTAAACATTCTACTTCCTTGATTGTCATCTGATTTGAACTGTTCTTTTCACACCTTACATTCTTTGTAAGCTTCCATATCTCTAGTTTCCCTCTCCCCTGACTCAGTCTGAAGAAGAGTCTTTACCTTTTGTCCCTCTGAATGTGTGGGTTTCGTTCAGGTGCTCATTTTCGGCCACATCCCTAAGTGCGCTTTTGTACGTAAATTGGCATCCATAAGAATTGCCCCTAGTATGTGGGTATAGTGGGATAACATAGAACTTGTGTGAATGGCTGATTGAAGGGTGGTGTGGACTCTGAGCTGAACATGAGAATACCAGTGGTATGAATAGTGATTTCTCTAACTTCAAGTAACTCTGGCATTCCATCTCTCTCTATTCCTCCCCCCACCCAAGTCACACTAGCTTTTCAATTTCACCCAACAAACAGCTAAACATGGCCTGCTTCCTTTATCATTGTTACTTTTTTGCATATCGTTCAATCATTGTTCTTTATTTATCTTCATCATCTTCTCTCATTTTTCCTTACCCCTAACCAGTCTGAAGAAGGGTCTAGACCCGAAACGTTACCCATTCCTTCTCTCCAGAGATGCTACCTGTCTCCATGTTACTCCAGCATTTTGTGTCCTTCTTCAGAGAATATCCAATGTTCTTTTATCATAGTGCTGCAAAAATCCATTAACATCCATTTTTCATCCCATTTAAATGTTCACTGGATAATGCAGATGGGCTAGATTCACTGGATACTTGAACATTCATGAACATATTAACATAAAGCCTTGAACTCCCACCAATCTCCCCCTGTTTATTGCACAATGTCTTTGGTATAAACTAATCTGTTTCTTTATCACTGCATGTATTCATTATCCTCTTGCTGTTCCTACAACAGGTCATTGGATTTCTCACATTCATGAGATGGAATTAGTCCTGCAGCTGACCCCAAATCTCAAACCAGTAATACATTGCAGCAATGGAACCCTCAGAGAAAACACTGCAATATTTTCACTGACTGCTGAGCATTAAGCCTAGTTTTCTTTTATTGAATCAATTTAATTAAGTTCAGTTAATATATTGGGATTAGTCGCAGTGAAACCAAAGTCATTACTTCCTCAGATATTGTGCTTAATGGTGGGGAGAACTGACAGGAAAAATAAATTGTATTTATTGCCATTCGATGCTGCTGAATTAACAATTTTAACAGAAGCCACCCAAGTCATTAATGGGGTGGTGGATTCTAACGTTCACAATAAATTAAGTGCTGACCTGGGATTGTTAGGTCCAGTTTGGTCTCAAGAATACTGAACACCAGTCAACATGATTCAGGTGTCAAATCAGATTACAAATCAATTAGATTGCAGACTAAATAATGTGAAAAGATTTACTGTTAAGCAACATATACAGGTATTCTTTACATGCACATTCATAGTATGTTCATATCCCTTCGGTATATAATTTTGCATTAATAATGATGTTTTGGTTGCTAGCGACAAGGATTTAAACCAACTTGAGAAAGGGGCCAGCAACTGATAGCAATGTCAGAACAGAGGATGCAGCATGTACAGATTTAATAAAAGAGCCAAGCAATCAAAGAAAACACCATCTGTGACAAATGTCTTACTCAAAATGCCACTATAGCACATTCCTTGGTCTTGTGTATAAAACTGTATAAATTTTGGAATGAATTTTTTTGAATTTTTACAAAACTATTTAACACAAAATTGAACCCCAATACAGAACTGATTATCTTTGGATCAATGGAAGAGGGAAGTAAACTAACTATATTCCAAGAAACGTTTCTTAATTATGGTCTAATAACAGCAAAAAAACAAATTTTGGAAAAATGCAACTACGCCAACATTCAAAATGTGGATTTCAAATATGTCTGAAACGCTTCATCTTGAAGAAATGAGATTTCTCCTAATAGGCAAAGTAGACCAATTCTCAAAGACTTGGTCTCCTTTTATCAACTTTTTGCAAGCATATGGTGCAACATAACATAACCTCAGAAATTAAATGGTTTAGAACCGGGTGACGGATGGGCAAAAATACGAAATAGGTAGATCTCTCCTAATCTCTCTTTTCTTTACTTTCTCCTTCTATTTCAATCTTTTCAGCTTCTCTTATATGCCCTTTATTTCATTTGCTATCTGTTTCTACTCGCTTTTCTATCTATTCTGACACTCTTTATTTATTTTTTCTTCCACTGTTCTTTTATTATTAAATCAAAAGTATGAAGTTGTACAAGAATGGAAATATGTATGTATGTATTAGGTACTTAAGTACCACACTATTGTACTTACTTCTAACAAAAATAAACCAAAAAAAAGCAATCAAAGAAAAAAACAATCTGAAAGAATAATAGAAAGGCTGGTAAAACAGGAAACCCAGTGGTTTGCTGGGATTCATATATTTATATTTAAAAGCAAAACGCGAGGAAATATACACAATGAATCAAAGGCGCAATAGGCATGTGAGTATGGCATGCAATTACCATAATAGGTCTATGAGCTGGGCAGGAACAGCAGCTAGTGCAATATTTTCAAGAGAAGTAGATGGTGAAAGGTGGGTGGAGGGAAGGATAGGGAGGAGAGGGTGAGTATGGGGACAACTTGGCATAATGTAAAAACATTGCAAATTTAAAATATTATACCTGTGGTGAGGATGACACACAAGAATTAAAATAAAATCAACAAATGAGACCACAGGTTAAATGGAATTAAGACATTTCAAAGAATAGAGGTGAAACAGAGTTTAACATACACTTCGTCTATCCTTGTCTACTGCATTCTAGGTAAATAAATTGCCTGCACATCTCCTTGAAACTGCAAATCTCATCTTAAAGCTAGGTCCTCTAGTCTTTGATTACCAGTCTGGTAACAAGATTCTGACTCTCTACCCTATTTCTGCCTCTCATAATTTTATATACTTGGGGGTGGCATAGTGGTGTTGCTGCCTTACCACACCACAGACCCAGGTTCGCTCTTGACAATAGGGGCTGTCTGTACGGAGTTTGTACATTCTCCCCGTGACTGCGTGCTCCTGTTTCCTCTCACGCTCCAAAGATGTACAAGTTTGTTGGTTAATTGGATTCTACAAGGTGTAAATTGTCTCTAGTGTTCAGGATAGTGCGAGAGTACAGGGTGATTGCTGGTCAGCGTGGACTCGGAAGTCCCAGTTTCCAGGGACTTTGAGTTCCCAGGCCCTCTGAGAAAACAACCCAAGTTTGTCTAACCTCTGATCATAGGTAATATTGTCTAATCCAGGCAGCATTCTGGTAAGCTGCTTCTGCACCCTCTCCAAAGCCTGCACATTCTTCTTATAATGGGGCAACTAAACTGTACATAATACTTCAAATGCGGCCTAACCCAAGTCTTAAGAAGCTGCAGCAATTATTTGATACGTGACTGATGAAGACATGCCCTAAATGCACTACCATCAATCATTCGTCCTCATCTATTCTACCAGAATCATAGAAAGAATTCTATCCAATTCCAGCACATATAACTCATTCTTAAATCCGTGATGAGTCTGCTAAAACATTTTATTTTCTAGCCACCTTTATATCACATCTTTTATTATAGATTTAACCATTTTCTCATCTAGCAAGGTTAGCTAAACAAGTTGCTAAGGTTAGGTAAACAGGTTGTCCTCTTCACTATCTTTCTTAAATAATTGAATCACATTTGGTACCTTCCAAGCTACAGGAACCAATGAAGAATCTGTGGAATTTTGAAAGATGATAACCAGAACATCCCCTATCTTCATAGCCATCGCTTTAAAAGCTCTGGAATCTTGTTCTACAGATCCCTGGACTCAAATTTCTCCAGCAATAATTCTATGCTGAGAATTATTTCTTTCATTTTCTCATTTGCACTGGACCCTTGTTTCTTCAGCACTCTGGGAGCTTTTTGTGTCTTCTTCCATAAAGAGAGAAACTACGTATGTGTGTTAATTCCTCTGAAATCTTCTTCTTCCTCATTATAAATTCACTTGTCTGTGTCAGTAAAAAAACCCCATATTTTCCCTCATTAGTGTTTTCTTTTTTACGTGTCCATAGAAACTCTTTCAGCCTTTTAGGTTGCGTTCTTCTTTAATTCTTGAACTTCCTTGTTGTATTCTAAAGATTTTCCAATGTCATGTTACTGCTCTGTTACCCCCTCCTTTCTCTTTCTTGATCTAAATCTTTGGGCACCGAACATCACAGATGTCCGTGAAAAATTTATTGAAGTCACCTCTGAAAAGTCCCATTATGATATGGATCCCTGTAATCCCCAGATAGATAAATTACTTCAGTGCCTCCTTGATATATAAATAAAGAAAAGACTAATAAAGGAAAATCTGGGAATTTTCAAGACCTGGTGCCCCATTTCCAAAACATTCATAGGGAGAAACATTACATCAAGCTAGAAGCCCAATGGAAGTTTGAATGCAGAAAAGTTGAACGTGCAAAGGAGGCTGACAAAAAACACAAGATTAGAAATCGGATTGATTAGTTCTCATTTCCAGGAGTTGAGTACCCAGGGAAATCATTTTTAATATACCCTGAGCAGATCACGTTAGCAATCATTTCCAGGTTGAAATTGTGACTGTCACAAATTTAGACCAATATCAATACATGCACGCCTGATCCTTATATGTCACAGCATAACAAGTTCAATGCTGCACCTTTCACCTCCAACATTAAACCTTCCGAAGAAAACAACTTGGACTAAAAATTGTTCAGTCAGAGAAAGCAGAGAAATGGGCCACAGAGAGCATGTTGGACTATAATTTGTCCAGAGAAAGTGAAGAGCATATGTCAACAGGGCTTTTAATGACTGGAATGACTGACTCCCCTCCCCCCTCCACTCCCCTCCCTCCCCCCATCCCCAATTGTTTGCACATCCCAAATTCTTTCCACTCATCACTTTAATTTAATGTTTCATGTACCTTGTGTCTTATGACTGTTGGCAGATCAGTTTCCCTCCTGGGATAAATAAAGGTCGATTGTATCGTATCGAATACTGCATGCATGGGTATTTTATATGGCTTGGCAGCAGATTCTTCAGTTCTTTTGGATTTATTTGCAGTGTTTAAGATTAAGAAGTTTGCTAATAGTATCAGAATTGAGAGTTTAGTTTAGGGGTGGGGGGGTTGTGGGGGTGGGGGTGGGGGTTATGGGGGGCGGGGTTGTGGGGGCAGTGGGGTGTGGGCGGCGGGGTGTGTGGGTGGGGGTATGTGTGGGCGGGGGGTGTGTGGGCAGGGGGGGGAGGGGTGTGTGGCCGTGATGGGTTGTGTGTGTGGGTGAGAGGGGTGCGTGGGCAGGGGGGAGTTGTGAGGGGGAGGAGTGTGTTGGCAGGGGAGAGTAAGTTCAGAGAAAAGATGGGGGAAGAACCATGGGGGAGAGGGGGGCATCACGAAGGGAGGGCGGGAGGAGCCAACGAGGGGGACAAGAGGGGTAGTGGCTGGAATTGACAGTGCGATGGGGACTCACAGCGGGCACTGGTTGTTCTCCTCTGCCGGGATCAGAGTCTCCGCTTTCCGTTTGGTGACATCGGCGACATCTCCGACTCCGGGCTGGATCTCCCACACTGGATTGGATCGGGTCTCTGATGCTGGCCTGCTGCTTGGGGCTGGGCTGCTTCAGGTCCCTCCGAAGGTCCGGTTGGAAACCTCCGCCGGCCATCCTGAGCTCCAGTAAAGACGCGATTGTGCAGGAAGGGGCAGACTGTCCCAGGGAGTGACAGGGGATGAGACTAATCCACGTGGCGCTGACTGGCGGGAGAAAAGATCGATCTGCGCAAGTACGGTTTTTAAAGATTTTTAAACCTCACTAACTTTTATGACGTTCAACCGATCGGAACAGAACTTGGTATACTCACAGCATAGGAGAACGATGAGTGAAATTACAAAAAATCGTAGCGCTATCGCAAACAGTTTTTGCGCAAATAGAAAGACCGCGCACATCCAGTCAAGTCAATCCTTTTCAAGTGAAGTCAATCCATTTCAAGTTGTCAATCCATTTGAAGTGAAGTCAATACATTTCAAGTCAAGTCAATCCATTTCAAGTCAAATCAAGTCAAGTCAATCCATTTCAAATCAAATCAAGTCAGGTCAAATCAATCCATTTCAAGTCAAGTCAAGTCAATCCATTTCAAGTCAAATCAAGTCAAGTCAATCCATTTCAAATCAAATCAAGTCAGGTCAAATCAATCCATTTCAAGTCAAGTCAAGTCAATCCATTTCAAGTCAAGGGTTCTATACTCCTGCCCCCCCCCCCCCCCCTGAAGGGACATTACCTTCATCATGGTGATTGACAGGCGAGAGGACCAATCAGCTGGTCTCAAGATTTTTTAAACATTCATAACTTTTTTTATTTTTCAGCAATCAAAAAAATCCTAGGGGCTGCTGCAGCGGAGGAAGACTGTGAGTAATATGGCAAAAAATCATAGCAATGTAGAGTAGCATTTTTTCTAAAATCAATTAACAGCGTAGACAGGAAGTGGTCAAGATGAGACTTTTAGTTATATAGATAGATAGATATTGAGATTCTTTCCTTTAAACAAAATGCATTTTTAATTGAGGTGCATTAAATGATGGGAAACATGGAACAAATGGCCAGGGATAGCTTAGCTTAATTTAGAGATACAGCGCGTAGACAGACCCATTGGCCCACCGAGTCTACACACTAACACAACACTACACTACATACACTAGGGACAATTTATAATTATACCAAGCCAATTAACACACAAACCTATATGTCTTTGGAGTGTGGGAGGGAACTGTGGTCCTGGAGTACATCTACGCAGGAGTACGTTCACGGGGAGAACGTACAAACTCCATACAGACAGCATCCGTAGTCAGTATCAAACCTAGGTCTCTGCCACTCTGGCATTGTAAGGTAGCAACTCTACCTCTGCACCACAATGCCACCCATATATGTATTACCTTTACAGTGAGGTAAATAAAAATAGGATTTGGGTACAAATTAATTTGTAGAAGGATTAAAAAGATGAGAAGGAAAATAAAACATTAAATATGGTGAGGGTCTGCTGCTCCTTGCATGGAAAGTGATGAATTCAGAAAATCTCAACACGTTGGAAATATGTTTGCACAATTATTTGAAGAACACTGACTTACAGGACTGCAGACCAAGAACTGGGTCATGGCAGTATCTCAAGGAGATTAGTTTTTGCGTAGCATGGACGTGATGAACCTAAAGGTCTCCTTCCTAGATACTCCACATCTCTCTCTAAACCGGTATATTTCATAAAAGCAAGCTATTTCATCTCGTTATTTTCTGCTGCAGTCCAAGTTATTAATTAATTTGACCCCTGCTTCTTTGTCCTTTTGCCTATATGATTAATTGCTTTATAGTCACATGGCAAAGACAGTGCATTTTTATAAAGGACATAAACTAATGATATGCCTTCAGTATGAATTTCCATTATGCCTTGGACATTCCTAATGAAGTGTATAATTACCTCTTAATGTTGTTATGTTGCAGAGTGAAATAAACAGATCCAGGTGACTAAAGTACAGTTTTGCCATTCTGCTTCTCCAATTAGTAGCCATGGACCGAAGTGATACCAATGAAAGCAAAATCAGTGAAAGTAGTTTTTAATCAGGAAATCTTTCAAGGGCTGATGGACAAAACAATCCAAACTTTGTTTAAATAATTATATAGAACTTCTGAGACATGGAGATCATCTTGTATTCAGGACTTTTAGAGTTAGTGGGATCTCCTTAACTATATTTTAGACCAGATAATTCAATTTGAATACCTGATTTACCAGCTGTTTTCACTTTAGCTAGAGCAAAATCTTTGCCCCCTTTAGGGGTTGGACAGGCTAGATGCAGGAAGATTGTTCCCGATGTTGGGGAGGTCCAGGACAAGGGGTCACAGCTTAAGGATAAGGGGGGAAATCCTTTAGGACCGAGATGAGAAGGACATTTTTTCACTCAGAAAGTGGTGGGTCTCTGGAACTCTCTGCCACAGAGGGTAGTTGAGGCCAGTTCATTGGCTATATTTAAGAGGGAGTTGGATGTGGCCCTTGTGGCTAAGGGGATCTGGGGGTATGGAAAGAAGGCAGGTACGATGAGTTGGATGATCAACCATGATCATGTTGAGTGGCGGTGCAGGCTCGAAGGGCCGAATGGCCTACTCCTGCACCTAATTTCTATGTTTCTATGTTTCTGCTGTTGTGCCGGCTGGAGTCATTTTCCAATATGAGGACTTCAAGATTTGCTTCTCAAGATTCTAATTGTTTTACTTGTTCACAGCTAGCACCTGAATTAATTTTTCAATTATGAATCTACTACTGTAACCTGAAAAGGATACTAACGCTTAAGTGTTAAAGTTGAATTCTTTTTTAAAACAAGAATGAAAAGAACAATTTTTTTTGCAATTTGAATATGTTTTGCTGTGTTCTGAGTTCAGTGTTGGACTGTTGACAATTTTAAAGGAAGTGTTAAAAAGGTTGAACATTTATTGTGGCTCACATTACATTCTTGCTGGAAAGGAACATGTCACAATGTTGCAGATTGAATTAGCAAAAGGAAATAAAAAGTTATTTCTGAAATTGTAAAACACAATATGAAACATAACCACTGGCCATTATTTTTTTATATTTGGAACATTGACTGCATTTCATGAAGTGTTGCATCAACTGTGAAGTATAATGTGGGATTCAAAATTAATGAAATTACAAATTACAGAAATGTAAGTATGATCTTTCATTTTTCTCTCTGAACACACAAGCACTAAGGGGCGATTTTTATTTTGCAACTAGGTTGAGAGATAACCATGCATTTTCAAAACTTTCACTTCAATAAAAGGGACCAGGTGTATTGGGGAGAGGTAGGCAGCAGAAAATTTATATTTTTTCAGATTGAAATGTATGAAATTATTCTTATTAATTTTATCTTTCAGTTTAAGGCTAGCCGAGTACCAATTATGGGCAGTGAGTGGCTGCAAGGAAATTTAACGGTACCAACTTTAATTTGCTTATCATAACCAGTCCACCGTTGTGAAACAAGTTAACAACCAAGGCGTCACCCATTCAAAATATGTCAGGAAAACACAATGCATTGGTTCACGTGTCATCAGCAGCTCTGCTAATATTTTAACTATTTTTGGTAAGGAATTTGTAAATATGCAGCTGCTGACATGTTTAATGTTTAATATTTTATGTGTCATTCCTAACTGTCACTGTATGTCATGTTGTCACTTGCAGGTGGAGCACTAAGGCAAATTCCTTATATGTGAATACTTGGCCATTAAATGTATTCATTCATTCATTCATTTGCATCATGTGTTGATTGAATTGTTTAAAGATGCAGAACACACCTACAGAGAAAAACATAATCAAGGCTGAGTTTCACCTCAGACACTCCCTCTTCTCTCCTTTCCCAGCAGGCAAGGCTCACAGATGTTTTATAATGCATACCTCCAGACTTGGGGACTCTTGTATCTGTACACTATGGACGACTTGATTGTAATCATGTATAGTCTTTTCACTGAATGGATAGTACGCAACGAAAAAGCTTTTCCCTGTGCCTCAGTACATGTGACAATATACAAAACTAAACTGAGCTAAATTAAACAAAACAATTGCACTAATTTACTGGAGTTCTACAATTTCCAAAAATATTATGGAACATTGCAAAGGTACAGATTATCTCCTGACAGAAATATTATCACTCTCTGGTTTGACTTTTTTACATCAACAAAAAAATATTCTCAATTTATTCAAATAAAAGGAAATATTTTATTTAAAGTTAAGGAAACATTTTATTTTCTGCCACAGGGAGCATTTGACAAAATTGATTTACTTATGGATTGGGGTATTTATATCTTTAATAGAATATATTTATTTTTATCCTGCACATGCAGATTGAAAATATATAAAAGCGCTGAAGCCAGGCAAGCTTATACTTTAGAGAATTATGCTAAAAAAACTGCGAGCAATTTTCTGAGGTTGTGTTTGTGGCAAAAATTACCCAGCAGCAATGCACTTTGAAAATTTTGACCATGCCACCTGTGATTTTCTGTCAATTCTTTTTAATAGACCGAAATTCAGGAACAGCATGTCTTTAATTTCTCCAATATGCACAGCTGGCAATGGAAGATTCCCATTGCTAAAGTGAATCAGAAACATTGATCCGACTGATTTTACAGAAAGTTGTTTCATTATAAGTTGTCATCGGCTGTCATGAATGCAGAATTTTACTTCAAATGAAAAAAAGTAGTTATGGAGAGATGAAGGAGTTTTATAGAATGCGATCTGTTAAAAGCATTGCACTTTATGATAATCCTTTCTTATATCACATATTTATATATTATTTACGATTTAAAAGTTTTGAGCCACTAAAATTCCCAAACAGCACATTTTATCACAATAGCCCTTTCATTAATTTATAATTTCCCAAATGTCTACAAATAGCCCATGTGGGTTTCCCATCATCCACCACTGTAACTGTGCAGGAGTTTGGGATTTTTGTACAATTCTTTGCAAACCTAAGGTCTGGATTTAACATGCCACTCTCATTTTAGCTGTGCCCCAACACTGACCAGGCTAGAACAAATGCAATTTCAGAACTTTAATGTCAATAAAAGGGAACAGGTATAATGGAGAGGGGTAGGCAGCAGGAAATTTATATATTTTCAGATTGAAATGTATGAATTTATTCTTAATTAATTTTATCTTTCAGTTCAAGGCTAGCCGAGCACCAATTATGGGCAGTGAGTGGCTCCAAGGAAATTTAACAATACCAACTTTAACTTCTTTATCATAACCAGTCCACTGTTGTGAAACAAGTTAACAACCAAGGCATCATCCTTTCAAAATACGCCAGTAAAACACAATGCATTGGTTCACAGGTGTCGTCTGCAGCTCTGCTAATATTTAAACTATATTTTGTGAGGAATTTGCAAATATGCAGCTGCTGGTATTGCATACACTGCAGATTAAAATGATTCAAAGGGCCACATACACACTTGACACTCACTTCTGCAGTGTGTTTGGTTCTTCTGCGGTGACGCCACCGCATGTAGTCCAGGACCACCACAGGCAACAGGGCAGGGACCCTAAAGGAGGAGGGAAAGAAAGGTCTAATCGACAAATGCAATACCTCAAGTGTTCAGAGACACACATTCTTACATTTTATAGAACCATAGGATTGCACAGCTAAAAAACATTGACCCACCATGGTTATGCAGACCAAATGTATCTGTATTAACCCAACTAGCCTGCATTAATTTTATATATCTCCCTGCTTTCCTCATCCTAGTACCTGCCAAAATACCTCTTAAACATCATTATTGTTCCTGTCTCCATCACCTCCTCCAGCAGCTTATTCCAGGTACTAACTACTAATTGTGTGAAAGATCCACCCCACAAATATCCTTTAAATCCCTTCCCTTTCACCTTAAAGCTATGTCTTCTAGGTTTAGATACCCCTCAAATGGAAAAAAATCAATGTCTTTCATAATTTTATATAACTTTGTCATATCACCTTTCAATTTCCTTTGCTCTATCATCATCATCGTTGAAAACAATAACGGGCACTGTGCCTTACAATGATATGTATGACTTTTCCTCACAGAGAGTGGTGAGTCTGTGGAATTCTCTGCCTCAGAGGGCGGTGGAGGCAGGTTCTCTGGACGCTTTCAAGAGAGAGCTAGATAGGGCTCTTAAAAATAGCGGAGTCAGGGAATATGGGGAGAAGGCAGGAACGGGGTACTGATTGGGGATGATCTGCCATGATCACATTGAATGGCGGTGCTGGCTCAAATGGCTGAATGGCCTACTCCTGCACCTATTGTCCATTGTCTATTGTCTATTGACACTGATTGCAACTTCTACTGTAGTGTGGATGGCTGTTGGCTCACTAGGAGCTCATCCGCCCTTTGACAGGTCTTGTTTTTGGTCCTGCTGGGGGTCCACAGCCCCTTCCTCACCTGGCAAACCAGGTGGGGGAGACAGTTTAGTCGCCGACTATCCGATCATGGAGCAGGTAGCACGGGATTACATGGTACCCGTGGTGGTGGGAACTCCCCCCGACCTGATCTTTGCTCTAAGGAAAATATAACTAGCATATCTAATCTTTCCTGATAACTTAGGCACCGCAATCCAGGCAACATTATAGACAATAGACAATAGGTGCAGGACTAGGCCATTTGGCCCTTTGAGCCAGCACCGCCATTCAATGTGATCATGGCTGTATTTTCCGGTGTGACTTATTGTCGTAATGACACATCCATGAGATGTTGTAGGTAAAGCTACAGTTGTGCATTATAGGACAACTCTTAGTTAGATATAAAATCACAGCTTTCAGGTCCATGCATTACCTGGACTGTTCTTCATTAGATATCAAAATAATTTTCATATACGTACATAAGATATAAATGCTAGAAGTACAAGATATGTGGGAATCGAGAACCAGAGGACATAGGTTTAAGGGAATGGGGGGGGGGGGGAGTGGGGGGTACTATCACAATATTTAAGAAACATTTAGACAGGTACATGGATAGGATAGATTTATAGGGAATTGCGCATTAAAACAGGACTGGTGCAAATGGGGCATATTGGTCGTTGTGGGCAAGTTGGGCCGAAGGGCCTGTTTCCACATTGTATGACTATTTGAAAGCAGGAAAAGAGATGGGCTTTCCACCTCTTGAACTTGCACTATTTAGTAGGGCTACAGAAAGTTCCTATTACTCAACCACCTTTTAGCTAAGATTGTCACTTACTCTATTTCTTTTAACATAAAATTCAAAAGATCACAACTTTGAAATAATTAAGCATCCACAGGCCGCGGTGGAGAAATGTTAATTTTAAAACTCCACTGAATCTATTCCTCTCAGAAATGTACGTCTTTTTTTTCTTTTTTCCGTTTTTGTCTTTTTATTTCTTTAAGTTTTTACTTACTCACTCTTTGACTACACTCATTTGGTAGTTTAAGGTTTCTATTCTTACATATTCACTTTCTCTTTCACTTTCTTTCTTTCTTGCTCTCCCTCTCTTTTTCTATTTCATCTTCGCTAAAATTAAAATGGAAGCTGTACAATCGCAGCATACTTTTGTACACTGCTTCTAATAAATATATAAATTTTAAAAATAAATAAATAAAATAATAAAAAAAGAGATGTACATGTCTCAATGTGAAGATAGACACAAAAGGGGAGAAGGAATGGGTGACATTTCGGGTTGAGCTCTTCAGTGCGATCTCAATGTGATCAGCTCTCAATCTTCTAATACTCAAACAGCTTTTTTTGTCATTGGCAAAGCTGGCTTTTCTTGTCCAGCACGGATCGCCTCTGTATGTGTTCAGGAGGAGTTTAAAATCAATTCCTTTGGTTTCACTGGGACCACAACTGATGCGACCAGCTAAATCACAGAAAGACATTAGCGAACCAATTGGATTTTTACACCAACCGGAAAGTTTGTTATTTCTTCTTTCTTACTGAAAAGCACTTACCGAATAAATACTAAAATAAAAGCCCATTTTTGTTTTTGATTTGCTGCCAGGGAGAGGAATAACAAGGTAATTGCTAAATGTTATTTTACAAAACTTTGAATCAGATGTTTGACGTTAGACATTAGAGGTACAGCATGGAAACGGCCCTTCAGCCCATCGAGTCCGTGCCAATCAGCGATAACCTATACTGTCCTACACACTAGGGATAATGAAAAAATTACAGAAGCCGATTAACCCACAAACCCGCACGTCTTTGAAGTGTGGAAGAAAACCGGAGCACCTGAAGAAATCTGACGCGGTCACGGTAAGAACGTACAAAATCCGTACAGACAGCATCCGTGTTCAGGATTGAACCCGGGTCTCTTGCGCTGTAAAGCAGCAACTCTACCACTGTACCACTGTTTAGCCTTCTTCATATGTTGATATTGTTTTTATATATGAAGATGTTTAATGTAGCTGTAGAGAAAATCCCATTGCAGAAATTTATTGGGAATGCCGCAGATATAATGGGACATCATTCAGGTACAGGTTATTTCCTTCTAAAAATATTATCATTTTTACATAAATGCTTATGTTTATTCGATAATTAAGCTACTTATGTTCAAGGAAAAATATACTGATTTTGTTCTGTCTACCTAATTACGGAGGACACTTTAAAAAAAAAGAACTTCAATCTCCCAGCAGCCATGGAAGGAATTAAACTTAGGTTTCTGAATCAGTTATTTAGACATCCAGATTTTATTCCAGTCCTGCAAATGAACTTGCTGCATATTTGTAAGCAATCTCCTTACTTTTGTATTCTAATCTCCACCAGTGAAAGCCAGCATAATGTCCACCTTTCCAATTGCTGTTGTATTTTTCTGCTCTCTGCTTTTTATTTATATGACTGATTTGGCAAATGAAATTCCTCGTATGTTGCAAAACATACTTGGCTAATAAAGTATTATTGTGGTTGTGATTTTGATTGTGAAGCTGTAGTTTGGAGCTGTGAAGATGGCATCCCCACAAGCCACACCACAGTGCCACCCTGGAGAGTCTCATAAACTGGTCAGATGCAAGGGAAGATGCAACATGTTTCTTCCAAGTTTAGTTTATTTAGTTTAGTTTAGTGATACAGGCCCTTTGGCCAACCAAGTCCACGCCAACCAGCGATCCATACACAAATGATATGCTACAAACTAGTGACAATTTACAATTTTTTCTAAAGCCAATTAAGAAGGGTGTTCACCCAATATGTTACCAAAGTCTGAAGAAGGGTCACAACCCAAAACATTACCTTTTCTTTTTCTCCAGAGATGCTGTCAGACTCACTGAGTTACTCCAGCTTTGTGTGTATACCTTCAGTTTAAAGCATCTGCAGTTCCGTCCCACACAACCTACTAACCTGTACATCTTTAGAGTGTGGGTGGAAACCGGAGCACCCGGGGAAACCCTACACGGTCATGGGGAGAACGTACAAACCTCGTACAAACAGCACCTGTAGTAAGCATTGAACCTGGATCTCTCGTGCTGTAAGGCTGCCTTTGATGCAATGAAGTCCAAGAAACACATGATGTAGATTCAGAAAACTGCACAGTTTTGCCAGTAGCTAATGGTAAAGGTCATTGATGCTAAATGCTTTACAGAATCAAGGACTGGTTACAGCTTAGAAGGAGACACTTGGTCTGTTGATTGTGAACTGGTGTCATGTAAGAGCAACCCTTTGAAGGCAACATACAAACATAGAATATTGACCAGTACAGGAACTATGCCTTTCATAATTTCATATATTTTCACCTCACTCATCTGTCTCTGACACTCCAGAGTAAGTAATCCAAGTTTTTCCAATATAGCGAATTTCCCTTATTCAGGCAGCATCTGGTGAACATCTTCTGCATTTCATCCAATATGCTAAATGTAGCCTAACCAAATTTCATATAGTTGCAATATAACTTGCCAACTTTTCTGCTCAATGCCCCAACCAATGAAGGCAAACAAGCCATATATCTACATTTCCACCATCTTCATCTTCATATTTAGTGAGCTGTGGATGTACAGCCCTAGATCTCTGTGTACATCAATGCTCCGAATGGCCCTGCCATTTACCATATTTATACTTTCCTCTTAATTTTAGCCTTCCAAAGTACAACACCTTACCCTTGTCATGATTACATTTCATCTGCCATTATTCCATGCATATTTCCGTCTGAGCTACACCCGATTGTATTATTTGACAACTTTCTTCTTTATCCAAACCACTACCAATTTTGTGTCATCTGAAAAGTTACATGTCATGTCCTCTACATTGTAGCCCAAATCATTTATTTATATCACAGACATAAATCTCTGTCTTGCATAGTCCCCAACATTGATCCTTGCAGAACATCACCAGTCATAGACCCCCTGTTTTCAATGAACCAATTTAAAATCCAATCTACCTGGTCACCATTGAGCCCATGTCCCTTAATCTTTTGGATCATCTTACCATGGGGAACCATTTGTAAATGTTTTTTGTATTAATTTTCTTTTTCATGGATCTGGGCATTGCTACAGTCTCATAATGAATTGTAATTTTTTATGACACCCCCCAAAATGTAGTGCTCATATTTAGGGCTCATACAATTTCTAAACATTTACATTTCAATCATGGAAAATAAAAAAATTGCATCCTCAAATATTAGCACTGAAAGTAGGCCATGCTCCTGCCAAAGAAGGCATCGATAATTAAAGAGAGTTCAGAGATTTAGTTGGCAGTGGATTTTACTACTAGCTAAATTATTGAAATTTATTGTTTTCTGCAAATATGTCGAGAAATGTGCTCAAGGGAACAAGATTAGAATCTAGATAGCCAAATCAATTTTTTATTATATATATTCAAGTTGAAATCCTGCTGATGGGAAGACAAACCTGATGTGTGTCACAGTTGTTAAATGTGAAGGGTTCTCAAATGTCATTGACGTTCTTCAGCAAGTGCGGATGACATCTGATATCAAAGGCATTTTTATGGAAATGTTAACTTTGAGGAAAGTGCAATTATCATTAACTAGCAAATTAGAAGAGGTCTTTCAGAAAAAAAATGCTGCACTGAGGACAATGGATGACATAAAAAGACAGAAAGACCCATCTTTATATATGGCGTTTTACATGCCTTTAGGCATTCAAAAATGTCTCAAATTCAATGAAGTATTTCTTTGAAGTGATGTTGTCATTGCTGTAGTGCATGAAACAGAGTGAATAATTTATTCAGGGAATATTATCTTCCTAAATTGGTCCATTGTTGGCTGTGGAGGTGGTGATAATGAGTGATACAAACAGTGAAACTCAGCAAGACGACAGTTAACTAGTTTTACTCTCATCCTGCTGAATTTCACTGTTTGTACCACTCATTATCTCCTTCCCCACAGCCAACAATGGACCAATTCAGGAAGATAGTATTCCTTGAATAGATTATTCACTCTGTTTCATATGGGCTCCACCTTTCCTTAATCATTGGTTCTTTTTGCATATCTTTCATTCATATGTTCAATGTACCTTCTATATCTCTAGTTTCCTTCTCCCCTGAAGGGCCTGTCCCACTTGGCTGTCTTTCGCGCGCCATTTACATGACCTGCTAGCATGTGGGTAGCATGTGGGTAGCACAGGGACGGGCGCATGGAGTGGTGTAGAGGAGTGTGGAGTGGTGTGGAGGAGTGTGGACTTCGGCCTGCATAAAATCTTCGTGCACCACAAATCTTCGACTAGAAACGTCACCTATTAATTTTCTACAGAGATGCTGCCTGACCCGCTGAGTTACTCCAGTTTCTTGTGTCTATCTTCGATGTAAACCACAATTTCCAGTTCCTATCTCAGTTCAGTTCAGTTTAGTTTATTGTCCATGTGTGAAAAGCTTTTGTTGCATGCTCACCAGCCAGCAGAAACACTACTATGATTACTATTGAGCTATTTGCAGTGTACAGATACATGATGAGGGAATAACATTTAGTTCAAGCTAAAATGAGTACAGCCTGATCTAAGATAATCCAAGGTAGATAGTAGTTCAGGACTGTTCTCTGGTTGCAGTAGGATGGTTCAGTTGCCTGATAACCGCTGGGAAAAAAACTGTCCCTAAATCTGGAGGTGTGCATTTTCAAACTTCTATACCTTTTGCCCAATTGGAGAGGGGAGAAGAGGGAGTGGCCAGGGTGCAACTCATCTTTGATTATGCTGCTGGCCTTGCTGAGGCAGTGTGAGGTATAAATGGAGTCAATGGAAGGGAGGTTGATTTGTGTGATGGTCTGGGCTGTGTCTATAATTTGCTGCAATTTCTTGTGGTCTTGGATGGAGCTGTTCTCAAACCAAGCTGTGATGCATCTCGATAAAATGCTTTCTGCAATGCATCTATAGAAGTTGGTGAGGCTTGTTAGGGACATGCCAAACTTCCTCAGCCTTCTTAGGAAGTAGTAAGTACAGGAAACAGTTTGAGAACCTCAAGTCCTGCTGTCGAGGCAACAATCTTTACCTCAATGTCAGCGGGACAGGGATAGTGATCAACTTCAAGAAGTGTAACAGTACACATACTCCAGTTTCCCCAAACCTCTCCTTTTTCTCTTTTCTACTTGAATGGCCACTGTGTAATCATACTATTGCAACGATTGCCCATCCTCCACGTTGTTAGTACCTAGGGTTACACAAAAAGCTGGAGAAACTCAGCGGGTGCAGCAGCATCTAAGGAGCGAAGGAGATAGGCCACGTTTCGGATCGAGACCCTTCTTCAGACTGGTCAGGGATCGGGGAAACGAGAGATATAGACAGTGATGTGGAGAGATAAAGAACAATGAATGAAAGATATGCAAAAACATATTGATGATAAAGGAAACAGGCCATTGTAAGCTGTTTGTAGTGTGAAAATGAGAAGCTAGTGCGACTTGGGTGGGGGGGGGGGGGGAGATGGAGAAGGAAAGTCAGGGCCCGAGGGCTGATGGAGAGGTGGGGAGGGGGAGGAGGCAGTCTGGGTTAACAGAATTGAGAAAATTCAATGTTTTAAGCCCAGAGGATGCAGACTCCCCAAGCGGAATATGAGGTGCTGTTCCTACAACTTGCAGTGTTGCTCACTCTGGCTGTGGAGGAGGCCCAGGACCGAGAGGTTGGATACGGAATGGGAGGGGGAGTTGAAGTGCTGAGCCACCGGGAGATCGGGTTGGTTATTGCGGACCGAGCGGAGGTGTTCGGCGAAACGATCGCCCAGCCTCTGCTTGGTCTCACCAATGTAGATCAGCTGGCATCTGGAGCAACGGATGCAGTAGATGAGGTTGGAGGAGGTGCAGGTGAACCTCTGTCGGACTTGGAATGACTGCTTGGGTCCCTGAAAGGAGTGGATGGGGGAGGTGAAGGGACAAGTGTAGCATCTCTTGCGGTTGCAAGGGAAAGTGCCCGGGGAAGGGTGGAGCGGGAGGGAAGGGAAGAATTGACAAGGGAGTTGCGGAGGGAGCGGTCTTTGCGGAAGGCAGACAAGGGGGAAGATGGGAAGATGTGGCGAGTGGAGGGGTCACGCTGGAGGTGGCAAAACTGGCGGAGGACTATCTGTTGTATGCGCTGGCTGGTGGGGTGAAAGGAGAGGACCAGGGGGACTCGGCCCTTGTTGTGAGTGGGGGAATGGGGAGAGAGGGCAGTGTTGAAGGGTATGGAGGAGACCCTGGTGTGAGCCTCATCTATAGTGGGGGAGGGGAAACCCCGTTCTCTGAAGAACGAGGACATTTGTGATGACCTGGTGTGGAACACCTCATCCTGAGAGCAGATGCAGCATAGACGGAGGAATTGGGAATAGGGGATGGAGTCCTTACAGGAAGCAGGGTGGGAGGAAGAGTAGTCTAGGTAGCTGTGGGAATCAGTTGGTTTGTAGTGGATGTCAGTCAGGAGTGTATCGCCTGCAATAGAAATGGTGAGGTCAAGGAATGGCAGGGAAATGTCGGAAATGGTCCAAGTGTATTTGAGTGCCGGATGGAAGTTGGTGGTGAAATGGATGAAGTCAGTCAGTTGTGCGTGGGTGCAGGAGGTGACACCAAAGCAGTCGTCAATGTAACGAAGGTAAAGGTCGGGATGGGGCCCTGGTACACCGAGAACAAAGATTGTTCGACGTGCCCGGCAAAGAGGCAGGTGTAACTAGGGCCCATGCGTGTGCCCATAGCCACGCCTTGTGTTTGGAGGAAATGGGAGGAGTCAAAAGAGAAGTTATTGAGGGTAAGGCCCAACTCCGCTAGGTGGAGGAGGGTGTCAGTCGATGGGTATGGGTTGCTCCTCTGGTCGAGGAAGTACCGGAGGGCTTTGAGACCATCCTGGTGGGGGACGCAGGTGTATAGTGACTGGACGTCCATGGTGAAGATGAGAGGATGGGGGCCTGGGGAATGGAATGGGTGGAGCCGACGGAGAGTGTCTGAGGTGTCTTGAACACAGGTGGGAAGGGATTTAACAAAGGGGGATAGGATGTAGTCAAGGTATGTGGAAATGTGTTTGGTGGGGCACGAACAGGCAGAGACAATGGGTCTGCCGGGGCAGTCGGGTTTGTGGATTAATACCTAACTTAGATATGTTTTCAAGGTTAAAGGCTTAGGGTTCTGTACCACTAAATCTGGATTTGCACACATGCCTTCCTTGCTGTTTTATCTTACAACTTGACAACCAACCAAATATAAACTGTCTCCTAACTAGACAGTGGTAGAGACCACCTCTTGGATCAATATAATTAATGCTCCATCCTTGATACAATATCTACAGCAATTCTACTCCGCATCACTGTGCATTATTCACCAAATGCAATTATGGTAGCTTACAATACAATACATTGAGGTTCAAACGAAATTTAGTTTCTGCAGTCATACAAACAAGAAAAGAACCAAGACACAACACAATTGACACAAACATCCATCACAGTAAATCTCCTCCTCACTGTGATGGAAGGCAAAGTCTTATCTTTCGCCTGCACTCCCCATTCTTATCTCGATGTGAGAATCAAAGCCCCTGGTGGGTGATGGTAAATATGTCCCGCGGCCATTTAGGCCGCGCCGGTCTTGATGTTGGAGCCCCCGGCAGGCACTAGCAAATCCCGCGGCCATTAAAGCCGTGCCGGGCGACGTAAGGCTCCTCTCCAGGTCATTTTCAAACCCGCATCTCGGGCGGAAGAAGTTGACGCCGCGGGAGCTCCGAAAAGCAGTCTCCCACCAGGGACCCACGAGCTCCCGTCCACCGTCCACCGGCCTGCACCTGGAGCCTCTGAATCTCCGGGGTCGGGTAGCAGCAGCGCGCCACCACAGCTCCTCCCGTTCGTCCTGTTCCTAACTCGGTCAGCTCTGCGATTGTGAGTAGTCTGCATGCTCCACAACTGGAGCCCCAGGTCTGGTTGGAGGCCGTTTCACGGAGCTAGGCCCCAACGACTACGGAGACCCGACAGAGGAAAGGTCGGGTCCTCCGTACAGGGAAAAGATTTAAAATGTTTCCCCCACCCCGCCCCCCCCACCCCCCACACATATCCAGCTAAAAAAAACACTAACTAACTACACTCAATGGGACAAAAAAGAAATTTTTTAAAGACAGATGGACTGCAGAGGATACTGAGACGAGCGTCGCGCCGCCCACCGGTAATAAAATAATTTCAATCTGGTCAGAATTTTCAAATAATTTATTTGTCAGACATTTTCTTTTTCAGTGACTGCATTCTTCACATGGACCTGTAGTGGAAAATGTTTTAATTATTTGTTACACCCATAATGTATAGTCTTAAATCATGGATAATTTACAATGCTTTACAAAGTTGCAGCCTCCAGTTATTAAAATGGAGGTTTCAGAAGATGAAACTGTGAAATTAAACACGGTTTAAGAAGCTTTATATCTGGGATTTCATACTCATAATCATAAGGATAACTAAAGAATTTCAATGGTGAATTGACATACTTTAATTAAAACAAATTGTAATGAGCTTAATTTATTTTATTCATAGTGCCGTGGAAGGAGCATAACATGTAATATTGCTGCCTTTTGTAATTCTCTTACATTAGAGATATCCAAGACTGTTCCTATGTGTATTTTAATAGGACAGTTGGTAATGAAATTTCATATTGCAAATCTTGAGAGACTGGTTATCACTCCAATATCTTCAATTAAATGTTAAATTTAGATGTTGATATGCTCAAAGTTCTATTCCAGTTAAATATTATTTCTACACTTCTTTCAGCTGAATGCACGTAATCAAAAGATGTACAAATCACAAAGATTTAATTAGAGCTGAGTGAAATGACCCACGGACACCCCTCTGCATTTTGTATGTGAATATGTTATATGAATATTCCATGGCAGAATCTTATTATTAATTACTATGTAGTTAAAGCGTGTGACCATAATTTAACACATGAAAGCATTGTGTTAACCTTCCCAAATAGTTGTACTGCAAGAAGAACTGACCAAACGTTTGTAATTACACAAAGGTGAATCCCTCCAGTGAGTGGCTGTAAGAAAGACTCAGACTTGCAGGTGCATAGTTATTTGAAAGTGGTGTCACAGGCAAATAGGGTGGTCAAAATGGCTTTCAGCACATTGGCCTTCATCAGTCAGAATATTGAAAATAGAAGTTGGGCAGGTTGCAGTTATATAAGATGTCGCTGAGGCCACATTTAGAGTAATGTGTTTCAGTTTTGAGCACCGTGTTATAGGAAATATGTTGTCAAGCTGGAAAGGGTGCGGAGAAGAATTACGAGGATGTTGCCAGGACTCAAGGGCCTGAGCTCTAGGGAGAGGTTGAGCAGGCTTGGACTCTATTGCTTGGAATGCAGGAGGATGAGGCATTAATCATTATTTTATTTTTCATCGATGGGAAAAATCCTCTTGTCCTGCGCAGCGGAGGGGTACTTTGTAAGATGGCCAAAAATCACAGCCGTAAGAGGCAGCATTTTTTCAAAAATCATGAAACAGAAAAACAGGAAGTGGTCAAGATCTTACTTTTAGTAATATAGATAATGGAACAATTGAATGAGTTAAGAGCAAGCATTGAGAACGCAACAGCATCACCAGGCAGAGGTGTGAAAGAGGTGATCGGTTCAGGAGCGAAGGCAGTTCTTAAGTCTGCTTTGGATGGGACACATATCTGACAAGAGCAACAAGACTCCTCAAAGCAACGTTACTGCAAGCTTCAGCACACAAATAGGGACAGGAAGAGGAAACAGGCTATGCTCAAATCGACAGCATGGAAACAGGCTCTTCAACCCACCATGCCCATACCGACCAAGATCCCACCTACACTAAGTATGACACAGTGGCTTTGCGGTAGAGTTGCTGCCTTGCAGCACCAGAGACCCGGGTTTGATCCTGACTACAGTTGCTGTCTGTATCAAGTGGGTTTTCTCTGGGCACTCTGGTTTCCTCCCACACCCTAAAGGTGTGCAGGTTTGCAGGTAAATGGGGTTCTGGAAATTGTAAATTGTCCCTAATGTGTGTAGGATAGTGCTAGTGTGCGGGGATTGTGGGTTGGCAGGGACTCGGTGGGCCGAAGGGCCTGTTTCCGTGCTGTATCTCTAAAACTAAGAAGCAGCAACTGGGAATAAACGGGGTCTTACCTTCCGTGCCCTCAAGGTCAGCTGCGGGATAGACCCCCAGGGGCACAAAGGCTGAAGATGGCCGGGTGAGGAGAGGGACGACGGTTCACGGATGATCCGGACGGAGGCGACGGCTGCAACGGGCCTTTATGACCATCTGCAGCTGTGGCTGTGAGATGGTGCCTAAACCTGGCGATTCTTGCACACCGTCTCAGTGGGCTGATTCTATACACTTTGTACAATCTGGGATTGTGTCCGTACAGTATGCAAATAAAATGTCACTGTACCTCAATACATTGGCTATATTTAAGAGGGAGTTAGATGTGGCCCTTGTGGCTAAGGGGATCAGAGGGTATGGAGAGAAGGCAGGTACGGGATACTGAGTTGGATGATCAGCCATGATCATATTGAATGGCGGTGCAGGCTCGAAGGGCCGAATGGCCTACTCCTGCACCTAATTTCTATGTCTATGTTTCTATGATCATATGGAAGTGTACAAAATCATGAGTAATACATCGGGTAAATGCACAGAGTCTCATGTCCAGAGTGGGGCAATCAAGAACCAAAGGACATAGGTTTAAGGTGAGGGGGGAAGATTTAATAGGAACCTGAGGGGTAACTTTTTTAAAGAAAGGTGGTGGGTATCTAAGACAAGCTGCTGGAGGAGGTAATTGAGGCAGGTATTATTCCAACAATTAATAAGTATTTAGAGGGATATGGATAGGATAGGTTTAGAGGGATATTGAACAAACACAGGCAGGTGGGATGAGTGTAGATGGGACATGTTGTTTTGCATAGCAAAAAGTAGGTGCAAAGTGCCAGTTTCCATGTTATATGACTCAATGCCTCTGTGATTATTGTTCCTTTGGAAACTAGCTAATTTCAATCATCAGATGAAAAGGGCAGGTGAAAAGAAAATTATCAAAGTACTTATCTTTAATACTTATTTATGTTTGGTTGAAAGCGATACTGGATGAGAAATGCGATGTGTATTTCCCTCTGATTGTCATGCTGCAAAGGTTATTGTAAATATAATTCATGTTATATATTATTATAAGCAGCACTAGCATGTGAAATAAAATGCACCCATGAAATTGCTTCTCAATCCACTGAAGATAATCTGCCAGCATTTCCTGTCAAGACAATCACTTCCCTGAGGTTTATTAAAGCTAGACATGGAAGGATGTATAGTGCAAATGAATATTTACCTCAGTGGAGAGTGCAGAAAGAAAATCTTTGTTGGAAGCTGGTAATTTCCATTGTTATACTTCGGTATACAGGAAAGGAGGGACATGGATCATGTGCAGGCAATTGAGAATAGTTTATTTGGGCACCACGTTTGGCACAGACATTTTGGGCCGAAGGATCTGTTCCTGTGCTGTACAGTTCCATGTTCAGGAAGGAACTGCAGATACTGAACATAGGTGAGGAGGTTCTGGAGTAACAGAGGGTCAGGCAGCATCTCTTTAGAAAAAGGATGGCTGACGTTTCGGGCCAGAAGTGCTTCTCTGACTATAAAGGACATGTTCCATAGACATGTACTGTCCCATGTTCCATGTACTGTTCACTGTGTTGTCCGTGTAAACTCCTTTTGTTCATATGAATTTCTTAAACCCCTGTCAACCTTAGAAACCTTAGAAGAACATAGTTCTGCACATTTTAATCCATTCAAAGTACATCCCTTTATTTTATGTTATTTGAGTTGTGAAATACTACTACTTTTAGAATTGTTTATCCAAAATAATAAATTATATTATTAAAAAATCAAAATTTATAAAATCCCATATGAACAATATGGATATTATAATTTAAAGCACCAGTTACATCTATTTTCTGTTACAGTTATACTTGCACTTACTATGAAACCCTTGGTGTATTGTAGTAACGTATTCCATTACTGTTTGAAATATCAGCTTGTCAATTGATGTTTACCTCCAGTCTTGAGGGATATTGTTACTGTTGCCTTAAAATCAAAATAACTCACAAATGATAGAGTTGATAATTAAAGAAATACAGCAAAGGTTGCTTTCTGTTCAATCTATGGATTTGTAACAAATCATCCATAGATTACTTTCACGGATCAATGAAGGTAAAATGGTGTAATTGGTTCAATTTAAATTCCTATCTGATAGCTGAATCCTCTCTGGATATAATTAACATTCCGCAAGAAATATGTTATAAATATTACTTCTGCCTATTATATCACATTCTTATAACGGTATCAAAAGTTTGTGGTGAATTCTATTGCAAGATGTGTTTTATTTTCTTCTTTCAACAAATGGTAGTATGTTTTTTTACCCTTCTGATGTAACAGTCATTTGAAACACCATGAGAGCTCAGTACAATTCCATAATGCAATAGAAACATAGAAACATAGAAAATAGGTGCAGCAGGAGGCCATTCGGCCCTTCGAGCCAGCACCGCCACTCATTGCCATCATGGCTGATCATCCCCAATCAATAACCCGTGCCTGCCTTCTCCCCGTATCCCTTGAATCCACTAGCCCTTAGAGTATCTAACTCGCTCTTAAATCAATTCAGTGGTTTGGCCTCCACTGCCCTCTGTGCCAGGGAATTCCACAATTTCACACCTCTCTGGGTGAAAATGTTTTTTCTCACCTCAGTCTTAAATGGCCTCCCCTTTATGCTAAGACTTGGCCCCTGGTTCTGGACTCACACAATATTGGGAACATTTTTCTTGCATCTAGCTTGTCCCGTCCTTTCAAAATTTTACTTCGGAGTCACGTGAGTGACTACGCGAAGAAGTCCCGCCAGGCGCATGTGCTTGGAACGGGCTGGAGAGCGCATCTCCACCAGCAGTGGGTAGAAACCTCGCAGGTAAGTGTTTTTAAAGCTTTCCAGCTAGTATTTAAGCTCCGTAAGGCTGGCTTTTGAGTCAGGAGGAGCTTGTGGTATGGAGAGCGGTGCAAAAAGTTGGTTCGGTGCAAGCGTGGGTCGTGCAGCGATGCGGTCCCATCGCAACGATCGGGAGTAAAGATAAGTGCGGTGCCGGTTCCGATACCAATGGCCGCTATTCCCGTAATTAACAAAACTGCAGCTGCTCCAGTGTCGCAGGGCACTGAGGCCACAACTATAGGGAAGAAATTTAAAAGAAAGTCTGTCAGGCCCGTTTTGTCTGACTGGTCTGATGAAGAGGACTCTCCTCCAGACCGGAAAACAATGTGGGGGAGAATGGAACAAATGGAGAAAATGCTCCAAACTTTAATCAGTCAAGGGTCCAAAGACCCAGAGATTTCCCAGGCAGCCTCCGAACGAGTTCCATACACTGAGTATGGTGCCTATCCAGAATGGGAATCTCATTCTCCAGTGCTTTTCATAGGTCTGGATGAAGTCTCCCTAGAGCAAGACACGGGAGTACCAGAGCAGGAGGAGACTGACCCTGAAGCTTATGTGTATACACCAGAGCACAAGAGCCATGCTCCAGGTGTTCCCGATGTAGCAAGGAGTTTTGCTATGCCGGAAGGGACTGGTGTGGCCATGGATGAGAACCTGGCTGCCAACATTAATTATTTGGTTTCTCACCAGCTCCAAGACACTGTTATGACTGAAACAGCTGAATTATATAAAACACCTGTCAATTGTGCCTCGCTCAGGGTGCCAACATTAAATTCTGCAATTTGGGCTCCCATGAGTGCAACGATGCGAGGGCAGGAAATGCGTTTCCAGCGTGTCCTCAAGCTGATATCAGCAGGCATCATTGCATTTGGGAAACACATAAAAGGGTCGACAATGTCCAAAATTCAAAAGGACATGCTTGCGTTGTTCTGCAATGCCTATTTCAAACTTAATTGTATGAGAAAAATCGCAATTCGCCCAACATTGCACCCAAAGTTTGCAGGACTGTGTAGGGCAAGCAATATACAGGCACCAGATTATTTATTTGGTGAAAATCTGCCAAAATAAAATTAAGGATGTCGATGAAAAGTCGAAAACGATCGGCCTTATAAAACCTTTTATCCCTACTCCGAGAAAACAAGCAGGTTGGATACGAATGGGGTTGATTCCGGGGCAGGGACCAGCAGAGGCAGGGCGTTGGGTAGAAAATACTATTACCCAGTGCAGCCCATCATCAACCCTTATATTGGGAGAAGGAGACCTTCTAGGTCGTTTACTGAGGTACAGAAACTTCATTCCCATCACAGTTAAAACTTCTGGGGCACCACCTCCGGTTGGGGGTAGATTACAATTGTTTTATGATGAATGGTGCTGCATAATATCTGATTGGTTTATACTAGATACTATGTCAGGTTGTACAATAGAATTTATGGCAGGAGTTGATCCACTTGTCCAGAATAGGCCTAAAAGAGTCCTGCTGTTTGCTGCACCAGAGACGCATCAGGTAGAAGAAGAAATTAAACATTTATTCCAGAAAGGGGCAATTGAAAGAATGGTGAATCATCCTCGACAATTTGTATCCAATGCCTTCCCCAGACCGATGAAAGATGGGGGTTGTAGAGTCATTCTGGACCTCACAAATTTAAATTCTTATGTTCAGTATAGGCATTTTAAAAAGGACTCCTTCAACACTGCAAAGCAGTTGTTGTCACAAGGCTGTTATATGGCTACTATAGATCTAAAAGATGCTTATTATTCAGTAATAATTCATCATCTTTATTGCAGGTACTTGAAATTCAATTGGATGGGTCAGCTGTGGCAATTTAAAGCATTACCTAATGGGTTAACTTCAGCTCCCAGGCTGTTTAGAAAATTATTGAAACCAGCACTAGCATTACTGAGGGCTCAAAATCACATTTTAATGGCTTATCTAGATGATATTTTAATTGTAAACGCCACTCAGGAGACAGCTGAAGAATAAGTTCCAGCAACCACAAGCCTATTTGAAAGGCTAGGGCTTCTGGTCCATCCAACAAACCCTAAGTTACAGCCATCCCAAACAATTGATTATTTGGGATTTGACATTAATTCAGTTGATATGCCAGTAACTTTGCCAACAGCTAAAGTTGTGGATATTCCAATTGCCTGTACTTGCCTCGCTGAGAAACCTTATCCCGCTATCCGAGAGGTAGCCAGGGTTATTGTTAAATTGGTAGCAGCGTTTCCTGCTGTAGAGTTTGGACTTTTGCACTATCAAAGTCTGCAACAAGCCAGAGAACAGGCACTAAATAAGCATGCAGGTCATTTTGATAGGTCCATGCAGTTACCAACTACAGCCTTAGCTGAATTGCAATGGTGGATTATCAATGTTGCACAAGCTACTAAAAATATTTTGGTTCAGCAACCTTCAGTGGTTTTACAGACTGATGTGAGCGCTACGGACAGTAAATCTAGCTGTGGTGGTAGACGGAGTGTCCAAGAGGATTTAATTCTCCAAACACATGGTATAAATTATTTTGAGTTATTGGGGGCATTTTATGGATTGAAAGCTTATTGTTCTACAATGAATGATTAACATGTTCAACTCCAGGTGGACAATACCACAGCTGGAGGAGTAAAATCAGTATCATGTGATAATCTGGCCAACCGCATGTGGCACTGGTGTATCTCCAGAAATATCTGGCTCTCAGCTATCTACCTACCAGGGAGAGACAATGTGGTGGCAGACAACAGGTCACGAAAGCTCAATGACAATACAGAATGGATGATAAATCCAGAAGTTTTTTAAAATGATTGTCAGCCGCTATGGGTTACCAGGTAGTGATCTGTTCGCATCCAGATTAAATCACCAGTTGCCTAAATATGTTTCATGCAAGCCAGATCCAGGAGCAGTGGCAGTGGATGCATTCTCGCTACATTGGGGACGTACATTGTTCTATGCTTTTCCCCCATTCTGCCTCATTAGACAATGTCTCACCAAAATAGAGCAAGACTCCGCCACAGGCATTTTGGTGGTTCCAGACTGGCCTACACAGCCATGGTTCCCATTGGTGCTCAGAATGATGACTCAGCCATTCATGACAATCCCCAACTGCAGTAATTTGTTGGTACATCCAGTAACAGGAGAAAGTCATCCGTTACATGACCGTATTAATGTGTTAATCTGCAAGTTCTGACCAGACCATTACAAGGGCTTGGACTGTTGGATAGGACCATGAATGTCATAACTGCAGCTTGGAGAGATAGCACTAAGAAACAATATATGTCTCATATAAAGAAGGAGTTGTTTTGTGTACAGATATATCTTATCATACTGCAAGCATACCGGATGTATTGGAGTTCCTTGCTATGTTGCATTTTGATCAGCACCTGAGTTATAGTGCCATTAATAATGCTCGGAGTGCTTTGTCCTCTTACTTAGGACATTTTTCAAATGTCCTAATTGAAAAATGAGGACAATCGACAATCTATTGGGTCTCATCCATTAGTTCCCAATTTATGCGAGGAATTTTAATAAAAATCATCTCATGCCTAGATATACAGAAATCGGGGATGTCAGTATAGTTCTTACACTGCTTCGGCAATGGGCTCCAATTACATCACTGTCTTTTTAGAAATTAACATTTCTAAGTGGTTATGCTTTATTGCGTTAGTATCAGCACAACGAGTACAAACATTGCAAATGTTACGATTAAATTGTATACATTTGTCTGTAGATTAAATTACTTTTTATGTCTATGATCTAATCAAGCAAAGCAGGCCAGGAATGGCTGGAACCAAGGTAATCTTTAAAGCATACCCTGTGGACCAAGAGTTATGAGTGGTTAAGCAAGTGGGTCAATATATTGAAGTAACTAAGAGTCTCAGAGGTTCTGAGAAAGCAATGCTCATTACCCACAAAAAAACATACAAAAAAAGTGTCAGCACAAACAATTTCTAGATGGTTAAAACAGGTTCTGGATTACGCTGGAATGGACACTCATGTGTTTAAATCTCACTCCACCAGGGCGTCATCAACATCCGCGGTTAAGGCGCAGGACATGCCTCTCGACCAAATCCACGAGGCCACAGGGTGGTCTAAAGAAGCAACTTTTTCTAAGTTTTATGATAAACCTGTTGTTACAGTGCCAGTGTATGGGCATGCTGTGTTGGGTTCAGTTCAATTAATGGTTGCTTTGTTTTATATCATTTCTTTGTAATTTCCCCGTGGGATAGAGAGGTTATTACTTTCTTTTGTTATCATTATTATTATTATTATTATTAAAATAGTTGAATAATTGAAACAATGTTCAACATATCATTTATTTACGACTGTGTTAACTGAAGCAGTGTGTCGTATGGAGTGCATCTACGGCATGAAATCACAGAGCTTTGAAATCTTCTCATAGTCACTCACGTGACTCCGAAGTAAAATGGTAAGATTAAATGAGAAATTACCAGTTCAAAGTTTGATCCTTATTTTATGAGGAGTTACGATGAGGGATTACGTGCCCTCCTCTCCCGGTCCTCATAATCAAAAGGATCATCTGGTAGTTCTAGTCTTCTCAAAGCCTTACTATCTCACCGGCTATCGGGTTTCTGTGTTTTCACGCTGCTGCTTTGAAGTATGATGCGAATGTGCCTGGCGGAGCTTCTTCACGTAATCCCTCACCGTAACTCCTCATAAAATGAGGATCAAACTTGCCTAATTTACCAATTTACAAACAAGATTCCTCAGTTGGTTTAAAATTAAGTTAGTTAGTTTTCCCCCTCTGACTCACTTCTAACTCATCAATCAGTGCCTTTTCCTGCTTCTCTTTGTTGCTGTTTCTTCAAAATCCACAGAAGCTCTGAATTAAGTCTGTCTGTGTTTTGCCGCTCTTTTTAAGCTGTTTTCCCCCTCCGACTCACTTCTAACTCTCCTCCCACACGGGCTAGAGCTAATCAGTGCTTTTTCCCGCTTCTCTTTGCTGCCAAACCATATCCCTCTAAATCTTTCCTATCCACATACCTGTCTCAATGCCTTTTAAATATTGCCATTATACTCGCCTTTCTAGCACCTTTTGACTTTAGAGATATAGAGTGGAAACTGGTCCTTCGGCCCACCGAGGCAGCCCCAACCAGCGATTTTCATACATAAGAACTATCCTATTCACTAGGGACAATTTACATTTTTTTTACTGAAACGAATTAACCTACAAACCTGTATGTCTTTGGATTGTGGGATGAAACCAAAGCACCCAGGGAAAACCCACGTGGTCACAGAGAGAATGTACACACTCCATACAAACAGCACCCATAATCAGGATCGAACCTTGTAAGGCAGCAACTCTACTGCTAAGCCACCATGCCGCGCTCTAATTTCTATAACTTGGTCTACATGCAATCACCTTCTGAGTGAAGGCATTTTCCTTCAGGTCAACTCAGCTTAAATCTATGACCTCTTGTTCTGGACTCATCTATCCTGGAAAGAAAGACCATGTCCATTCAACTTATCAATGCCTCATGATTTAGTATACTTCTATAAAGTCAACCCTCAGCCTTTTACATTCCAGGACAAAACGTCTGAGCCTGTCCAATCTCTCAAGGAGAGATTGGACAGGCTCGAGTCCTGCTAACATACTTGTGAACCGTAACTCAAGTCCTGCTACTGGTGGAACCTTTTTACAACTCTTCCAGCTTAATGACATTGTTCCTTTACCTGGGCAACCATAATTGCACACAATACTTCAAATATAATCTCACCAATGTAGTGTACAGCTGTAGCATGATGTTCCAACTACTGTATTCAATACCCTTAGGATAAAGGCATACGTGCCAAACCTTTTCAGCGGCCACTCTACTTGTGTCACCACGATCAGGGGACTATGTATCTGTAGCCATAAACTCTCTGCTCCACAACTCTTTTCAAACTCCTACCATTTATTGTGTAAGCCCTGCCTTGGATCTTGGCCTTACTCACTGTCCACTATATCGCCAATTTTGGTAACATCTGTAAAGTTACTAACCAACTTGTTCATCTAGATGATAAACAAGAAATCGCTTAGCCACCACTGATAAATGTCCCTCAATCAGAAAAAAAAAGAACAACCCTACACCACCTAGGAGAGATTGGACAGGCTCGAGTCCTGCTAACATACTTGACACCACCACCACCCTACACCACCGCCCTCTTTTACCTTCCATCAAAGTAATATTGAAATCAGTTGCCTACCTAACCCTGGATACCCTCTTATCTAAACTTCCAGACTTTCCTACCATGCAGGATCTTGTCAAAGGGCTTACTAACGTCCATGCAAACAACATCTATTGGCTTACACTCATCAATCATCTTCATCTCCTGCAAAGGAAACCTGAATCAAATTTAAGAGACAAGACCTCCCCCCCCACACAGACCTACACTGATTGTCTCTAACGAGTCTGTGTTTTATTTTTTTAGAGATACAGCGCAGAAACAGGCCCACCGAGTCCGCGCCGACCAGCGATACTTGTACATTAACACTATCCTTCACACACTAGGAACAATTTACACATACACCAAGCCAATTAACCTACAAACTTGTACGTCTGTAGAGTGTGGGAGGAAACCGAAGATCGCTGGGAAACCCCATGCGGTCACGGGGAGAACGTACAAACTACATACAGACAGCGCCCCTAGTTGGGATTGAATCCAGGTCTAGGATTCAATCCCGACCGACCTCTGCACCACCGAGCCTCCCAACTTATTCTCCCACATGCCAGCATATCAAGTCCCAAAGCAACTTTCCCAATATCATTCCTACCACTGATGAAGGGTCACAACTCAGCATGTTGTTGGTCTCCTTCACTCCACAGATGCTGCCTAGTCTGCTGAGCTCCTCCAACACTTTGTTTTCACTGACCTACAATTTCCTGGATTATCCCTATTGGCCTTCTTCAACACAGGAATGATATTAGCTATTCTCTTGACTTCTACCTATATAGTATACGCAGATCTCAGTCAAATCTCTAACAAGTTCTGCCCCATCTAAGTTCCTTGCACTAAAGGAGTCTGGACCTGAAATTTCAAACATCCCTTTGCCTCCACAGATGTTGTTTAACCAGCTACTTTTTCCAATTTGTTTTCCTCCAGATTTCAGTATCTGTGGACCATTGTGGCTCCACTACAATAACTGTAGGTTTTACGTCTTACCGTAATCTAACTGCACATCTAGTCCCCAGCTGCTGGTGGCTATTGGGAAGCCAAAAGTATAATCCCATCATGGTGACTGCATCTTTTTTTAAGTTCCTGATCTCTGATCTCTTTGGAGGCTGTGTTTATACTCTGCATAAGGATCAAGAGAGTCTAAGAAATATTCTATGACATTTGTTTGGGCAAGAGCACTTTAATTGTGGAGACATAAGAAACCTGAGATGCAGGAATCTTGAGCATAAAACAAAGTTCTGGACAATCCCAGCAGGCCAATTAACATCTGTGGAGGAAAATTGGTAGTCAATGTTGGGAACTTATTCAGATTGGTGGGGTAGATGGGGGAACAGTGGTAATGAAAAGGGGCTGTCCCACTGCGGCGACCTGATTGGCAAGTTTAGAAGAGTTTAGAAGAGTTTGAAACAATGTCATGTTGAAGGCCTCCTTCGACTACGTAGAAGACCTCATTCAACCTCCTTCGACTATGTTGAAGACTAGCTTTGACTAGCTTCGGGAAAATTGGACACCGAATAGTGGAGAATGAAGACAACCTCCTTCCATCTCCCTTCAACCTACTCTCGACTATGTTGAAGACTATCTATGACTACCTTTGATTATCTTCGACTACTCTCGATTACCTACGAATAACATGCCGACCTACTAGGACCTACTTCGACTAAACCTAAGAATAAAATAGTATTGATTTTTTTCCATGGCAACCTTTTTTTACTCGCGGGCATTTTTCAACATGTTGAAAAAACACCACAATCTAGTTGAGGCTTCGAGTACATGGGGACTACTCTTGAGCATGAACGGAAGTTACAGAGACCTCCTAGGACCTCATGTCGACCATGCTGTGAGTATAAGTCGAGGGAAAACTCACCAGAACTCACGGATTAGGTCACCACAGTGGGACAGCCGAGAGGTGAGTAGAATGGGTGGGGGCATAAACTATCAAGTTATTGGTGGATACATTTGAGGGGGGTAATTGGCAATTGGTGACGATAATGTGCATGAAGGAACTGCAGATGCTGGTTTGAACCAAAGATAGTCACAGTGCCAGAGTAACTCAGCAGGACTGGTTGAAGAAGGGTCTCAACCTGAAACAACACCAATGCCTTTTCTCCAGAGATGCTGCCTGTCCTGCTGAGTTACTCCAGCACTTTGTGTCTATCTTCGGTGGAGGCAATAATGAGTAGAGGTGAAATAGAGAAAATAGGACATCAGATAAGGAAAGGAGGAGTGAAATATTAAGCCAGAAGCAGAGAGTTTGGCAGGAAGGGGTATGGGGGAAGAGAGGGAATAGAGGGGAAATGGGGAATTTGTATTTTCTGATTTAGTGTCTGATAGCCGACATGTGCAATCTTTTTATTTGAAATCACCCAGAAATTCATCTCTGCTTCCTACTGCTGAAACACAACATTTAGAGGCAGCAATGTTTTACTCTACCTCCAAATTCTAGTTCTATTGACAGCAGTGGAATAATTTTTGGATAAACAATAGAACGTGTGACCAGCAACATAGTTAAAATATTGAGAGTAAAAAACCCCAAAGTGCTTGAAGAACTCAGCAAGCTAAGCAGCACCTGTCATAATAGGAACACAATTAGGGCTTCTGGTTTGAGACCTTCATCAGAATGGACTCCCGGTAAAGTAATTCTTATGCTCAAAAATAGCCACCTTTTGAAAATATATCCACACAGTCTAAAAGTTGCTTGTATTTTCATCAAATGATTTGTAAATCTGACAATAAATTACTTTGTTCTGCAGAACCATTGGGGCATTTTACATGAACATTTATTTCATGTAATATGATCAGTAAAGAACATCCATCATGTCACAGCACAACATTTTAAATGTTTTTTTTAATAGGGAGCAAAAATGACCAAATTAATGTAGACGTCAAATAATTTGTAAATTAGTAAATCTACAACAGTGTCCTCCAATTTTTTCATCTGACTGCTTTAATACTCTTATTTATTTATTTTTCTTAAATGCACTCAGTATTGAAGTCAACCAATCCATTTTGCAGCAAGTGCAATATTATTGTTACCGTCTGAGTAAAGTGATTTATTAAGTCCTTCATAGTGTTTATAAGCGAGTATCTTCAAATATTGTGAAGTTTCGGCTCTCCAAAATTTATCCATTTTGAAATTTTTTAAAGAATAATATTTTAAAATTAGCCTCTTTTTAAAATAGAAAGCCTTTTTTTTCTCTCTTTGTTAAATCAGATATTCTCTCCTTCTCTGTGTTTCTTTTTTTGTGTCAGACCTGATGTTTGATTCACCTACTTTATCTACCTTCCTTTACTTTGCTCACTCAAATCCCAGATGTCTTGCTAGCTTCATTGCATTGTGAACAACTTACATTTCCTTCAATCTGTCACACAACCTAAACGTGCGCAAACTAGTCCACCTAACTGCTAAATTTGTTAAATGGCTTTCTATAGCAGAATTAAATCCCCATCACATATCAGACAGAAGAAAAAAAATTATTGTCATGTGGGCTTTTTGAAATATGTTAATTATTTTTTGTTTTCTCTATTTCTGCCTCATTCTTCTTTAACATTGTAAACCCTGTTTCCTATGTTTTTTTTCCTGTTAGTATATTTTGTGGGCTTTAACATTGCATTGAAGCGCTGTATTAAGTTTGCTAATTCACATTTGGAATTTCTTTGATGCGTCTGATATTATTTCAAAATCTTAATAGTCCTTTTTATTAAAAATCTTTTTTTTTCAAACCTGCTGTATTTCTTGTGAATAACAACAATGAAGCTTGATCACAAAATGGTGTTCATTACCTCCATGGGGGGGTACCACAGTCAGCATTTTAAGGAAAATAGTCCAGATTAAAATAATTGCCACTTGTTCCATCACTGTCGTGTGTGGGATTCAGAGTTTACTCAACATGTACAGCAGAAATATGCGTAATGTTTTCTTATTTTATAACTAACTCATGGTTTCTAAAATATCCACCAAAGATAAGAGCAATTTCAGCAAATGATTCACCACCTCCGAAGCATTTTAAGACCTAAAGTTAATGACATTGCTTCGTGACATCTTTTTTCACAAATCACCCTTTTTATATGCATCATTTGTACTTCTTGTCAAAACACCCAGGCTTCCTACTGGGCCACGTGGCAGGCTTCCTGCTGGGCCATGGCTGCGGACTGAGAACACGGCCGGAGACCTTTTTCGAGGCTTCGGGGGTGGCCGTGGAGTAGCCCGGGTCGGAGTCCGACAGGGGCCTTGTGGGTCAGAGGAGCCTCACCTCGCGTGTCTGAGCCCGGGTCAGCGCATGTAGAGAGGTTGGAGCGGCGGCCAACGATGGCACCGACCGACGGCTGAGACGGACACGTGAAGTGAGGATTTCAGCAGTGGTGGGGCCTCAGCGGCGGCAGCGAGGAAGCCTCATGGCACTGGAGCCTCGGCAGTGGTGAAGCCTCGTGGGTTGACCCACAGTGAGGGAGGGGATGGAACAATGGAGGACCCGGCTTGGGGGAACAGCCGAGAGGGATGTGGAAGAAAAATGGACAATGGGGAGGGGGGAAGAACAGACAATGGGGACCCGGCACGGGGGAACTGCTGGGGAAGTGGGGGGAGAACAAAAGGAGGAGCTGGCGTACTTTGTAACTCTGTCAGCGCTGTAGGTGGCTGCGATATAGGGTGTGCAGCAAAGTATCTCACTGTGCCTAGTCATATTTATAGAGTAAAGTATTCCATTCCTTTCCAATTAGAAATGGTACAACAGGAAGGCTGAATGACCATTCTTTTAAAAACTGTTTCATCAATTGCTTTTGTGTTCACCAACTTCCTCAATTTGAAGTTGAACCATGTTGTTAAAGAAGGAACTGCAGATGCTGGAGAATCGAGGGTTACACAAAAAGCTGGAGAAACTCAGCAGGTGCAGCAGCATCTAAGGAGCGAAGGAGATAGGCGACGTTTCGGGTCGAGACCCTTCTACAGCTGAAGTTAAAACATGATGCCTGCACTTTTGAAATACAAACGCAGTAATGCCCACGCCATCTCCTGCATTACTGAAAGCAATTAATCCCCTGGCACAGCATCATTATATATATTACCATGCAAATATCATTCCAGATGTAGAGATAAACAGCATGAATATTCTCATTATATTAGACAATAGGTGCAGGAGTAGGCCATTCGGCCCTTCGAGCCAGCAAAGAATCTCACTGTTTTCACTATTGTTCTCTAAAGGGTCCAAGAAAAGATAAAATAATAAGTTCAATATTTGACTTAGAAAGGAAAGCTGTAAATAGGGCATTTTATCTGAGTGTGGCTAGTTTACCATGCTTTATAGAAATATCAGAACACTTAACTATGGAAAATACCTTATTCAATGATAAGAAGTTGTTGAAATGCATGTTGTGAGGAATTTGCAAAACATAAATCAAAGGAACAACACAATGCTGGACTTTGTTCCAAACAGTACATGGTTAACAAGAACCTTTTCATTTGTTTGCCAGAGAGTTAGAGAGGGTCACAAGTATGTGTTCAGAATTAGCAGGCTTTCTGTAATGTGCAGGTAGATTGGGAAAATCAGGTTGGTTCTTGACCCCAAGAAAGGGAGTTTGTAGAGTGACTCAGAGATGGATTCTTAGAGCAGACTGTACTAGAGCCTACCAATTCTGGATTTAGTGTTATCTAATGAACCAGATGTAATAAGGGAAGTCAAGGTAAAGGAACTGCTAGGAGGTAGTGACCATAATATGATGTTGTAATCTGCAATTTGAGATAAATTTGTTAAATCAGAAGCATCAGTGTTGCAGTTGAACAAAGGGGACTATGAAAGCATGAGAGAGGAGCTGGCCGAGGTCAACTGAAAAAGAATCCTAGCAGGAATGATGGTGGAACAGCAAAGCAAGGAATTTTTGGGCATAATCCAGAAGATGCAGGAACATTTCATTCCAAAGAGAAAGAAAGATTGTAAGGGGAGTAGGAGGGAACCGTGGCTGACAAGGGAAGTTAGGGATTCAATAAAACTAAAAGTTATGGTGTATAACATAGTAAAGAATAACAGAAAGCCAAAGGATTGGGAAACATTCAAAGGACAACAGAAGGTAACAAAAAGGACAATACGGGGTGAAAAGATGAAGTACGAGGGTAAACTGGCCAAGAATACAAAGATGGATAGTAAAAGCTTCTTTAGGTATGTTAAGAGAAAAAGATTATTAAAGACAAACGTGGGTCTCTTCAAGGCAGAAACGGGTGAAATTATTGTAGGGGACAAGGAAATGGCAGAAGAGTTGAACAGATACTGTGGTTCTTTCATTAAGGAAGACACAAACAATCTCCCAGATGTAATAGAAGACAGAGGATCTAGGGACACAGAGGAACTGAAAGACATTTGCATTAGGCGATAAAAAGATTTGGGTAGACTGATGGGACTGAAGGCTGATAAATCCCCAGGGCCTGATGGTCTGCACCCCAGGGTACTCAAGGAGGTGGTTCTAGAAATTGTAGATGCATTGGTGATCATTTTCCAATGTTCTATAGATTCAGGATCAGTTCCTATGGATTGCAGGGTAGCTAATATTATCCCACTTTTCAAGTAAGGAGCGAGAGAGAAAACAGGGAATTATGGACCAGTTAGCCTGACATCAGTGGTGGGGAAAATGCTGGAGTCAATTATAACGACGCATTCAGATAGCAGTAAAATAATTGGTCAAGTCAGCATGGATTTATGAAGGGAAAATTCTGCTTGACCTATCTTCTGGAATTTTTTGAGTGTGTGCAAGTAAAATGGATGAAGGAGAGCCAGTGTATGTAGTGTATCTGGCATTTCAGAAAGCTATTGATAAGTTCCCACACAGGAGATTTGTGGGCAAAATTAGAGCACATGGTATTGGGGGTAGGGTATTGCCATGGATAGAGAATTGGTTGACAAACAGGAAATAAAAGGTAGGAATAAACGCATCCCTGACAGAATGGCAGGCAGTGGCTAGTGGAGTGCTGCAAGGCTCGGTGCTGGGGCCACAAGTATTTACAATATATGTTAATGATTTTGATGATGGGATTAAAAGTAACACTAGCAAATTTGCAGATGACACAAAGCTAGGTGTGGCAATGTGATGTGCGAAGAGGATGCTAGGAAGTTGCAGGGTGACTTGAACAGGTTGAGTGATTGGGCAGATGCTGTATAATGTAGATAAATGTGCGGTTATCCACTTTTGCGGCAAGAACGAGGAGGCAGATTATTATATCAATGGTGTCAAATTAGGAAGAAGGGAAGCACAACAAGATCTGAGTGTCCTTGTTCACCAGTCCATGAAAGTAAAAATGCAGGTACAGCAGGCGGCGAAGAAAACTAATGGCATGTTGGACTTCATAACGAGAGGATTTGAGTATGGGAGTAAAGATGTCCTTCTGCAGTTGTACAGGCCCCTGGTGAGACCACATCTGGAGTATTGTGTGCAGTTTTGGTCTCCTAATTTGAGGAAGGATATCCTTGCTATAAAGGCAGTGCAGCGTAGGTTCACGAGGTTTATCCCCGGGATGGCGGGACTGTCATATGAGGAAAGATTGGAAAGACTGGACTTGTATTCACTAGAAATTAGAAGGATGAGAGGGGATTTTATAGAAAAAGATAAAATGATAAAAAGGTCTAGACAAGCTATATGCAGGAAAAATGTTCCCAATGATTGGGGAGTCCAGAACCAAGGGCCACAGTCTAAGAATAAAGGGCAGGCCATTTAAAACTGAGATGAGAACAAAAAACATTCACACAGAGAGGTGAATTTGTGGAATACTGTGCCACAGAAGGTAGTAGACGCCAATTTATTAGATGAATTTAAAAGGGAGTTAGATAAAGCTCTTGAGGCTTGCGGAATCAAGGGATATAGGAAGAAGGCAGGCACGGGTTACTGATTGTGAATGATCAGCCATGATCACAATGAATGGCGGTGCTGGCTTGAAGGGCCAAATGGTCTCCTCCTATTTTCTATGTGTCTATGTTTTAAGATTTAAGATTTTTAATTGAATTGCTCTACCTATCATATAACAAAGATCATGCATCTTAACACACAGCTGCCGCCATATTTCAGATTTATGCATTAAATGGATAAATATCAAGCAATAATATTTTTACATGGTGCTTTCCACTGATCTGAATTTACAAGCATATCTCAATCTGCAAATTCCTTTCACCATTCTTAATTAACCTGCAGAAATGAAAATTGGATCACATAACCTTCAAAGCTCATATAAGAGTCACAGAATGAGGCTGTATGCTAATGATGTTTTCAAAATATATTAAAACATTCATGAAAGACAATTGACAGTGCAGAAATCACAGTCTGCTGATGCTCCACCTCTAATGCTCAATTTCCATCATCTTTATTTATGTAAGGATGAATAAATATTTTGTGATCAATGGATCTGGAGTCTGGCAGTGGACAAGGCTTCCAGTGCGAAGCAAGAAATTAAAATAATGGCAGTCCAATTAAACAAATAGTTTGGTTCTCTCTTCATGGAACATAAATAAACTTTCAGAAATTCTGGGGAACCGAAAGCCTATTGAAAAGAAGGAATTAAGGGAAATTTGCATTTTACTGGGGAAAATAAATGCTGGACAAATTAATGGCATTGGGCAGCACATTGGCGCAGCTGGCAGACCTATATGGCTCCAGAGATTTTGGTTCAATCCTGACCTCGGGTTCTGTCTGTGTGGAGTTTGCATGTTTCCATGTAACTGCATATTTTTCCTCCAGACAGCTTCGGTTTCTTCCTACATCCCAAAGAATGTGGTTCTGTAGGTGAATTGGCATCTGTAAAATTGTCAGATGTGTATGGAGTGGATGAGAAATGGGACAACTAGAAATAGTGTGAATGGGGATTTGATAGTCAGCATGGACTTGGGTCTGCTGTCATGCTTTATCTCTTAAAATAAAACTTAAAATGCCTAGAACCCAATAAATCCACAAGGCCCATTGCAACCTGTGCGGTCACAAGGTAAAACTTTGTTCAGACAGTATCCATGTCAGGATCAAACCTGGGTCGCTGATGCCATATGCACCACCATGTCATCTTCTGAAGGAAGGAGGTGGATCTTGGAAAAGTAAAAAGATGGATGGATGATGTAATGTTGGAGCAGCACAGGATAACAGGTAATCTGGACATCCCATTCTCTCATTCTGCAACCCTCCTGTCACACCTCCCCTCAACACATACCAATATCACCCCATATATAGTGCCCTCCAAAATGTTTGGGACAAAGACCCATCCTTTATTTATTTGCGTCTGTACTCCACAATTTGCGATTTGTAATACAAAACATCTATGTCGTTAAAGTGCACATTGCCAGATTTTAATAAAGGCCATTTTTATACATATTGGTTTCACCATGTAGAAATCACAGCAGTCTTTATACATAGTCCCCCCCCATTTCAGGGCACCATAATGTTTGGGAAACAGAAATTGCATGTAAATGAAAGTAGTCATTTGTAGTATTTTGTTGCTTATCCTTTGCATGCAATGACTGCTTGAATATGCGATTCATGGACATCACCATTTGCTGAGTGTCTTCTCTGGTGATGCTCTGCCAGGCCTGTATTGCAGCCATCTTTAGCTTATGCTTGTTTTGGGGCTAGTCCCCTTCAGTTTTCTTTTCAGCATATAAAAACCGTGCTCAAATGGGTTCAGATTGGTGATTGACTTGGCCACTCAGGAATTTAATTTTTTTTAGCTTTGAAAGACTCCTTTGTTGCTTTAGCAGTATGTTTGGGATCATTGTCTTGCTGTGGAATGAACAGCCGGTCAATTCGTTTTGGGGCATTTGTTTGAACTTGAGCAGATAGGATGTGTCTATACACTTCAGAATTCATTAGGCTACTACCTAGTTGTATTAGCAGTTGCATCATCAATGAAGATATCAGCCAGTACCTTTAGCAGCCACACATGCCCAGGCCATAACACCCCCACCACCGTGTTTCACAGATGAAGTGGTGTGCTTTGGATCTTGGGCAGTTCCTTCTCTCCTCCACTCTTTGCTCTTGCCATCACTCTGATACAAGTTAATCTTTGTCTCATCTGTCCACAAGACACTTTTCCGGAACTGTGGTTGCTCTTTTAAGTACTTCTAGGCAAACTGTAACATGACCATCCTATTTTTGCGGCTAACCAGTGGTTAGCATCTTGCAGTGTAGCCGCTGTATTTCTGTTCATGAAATCTTCTATGAACAGTGGTCATTGACAAATTCACACCTGATTCCGGAAGAGCGTTTCTGCCGGACAGATATTTTGGGGGTTTTCTTTATTATAGAGATAATTCTTCTGTCATCAGCTGTGGAGGTCTTCCTTGGCCTGTTAGTCCCTTTACAATTAGTAAGCTCACCAGTGCTCTCTTTCTTCTTAATGATGTTCCAAACAGTTGATTTAGGTAAACCTAAATTTTGGCTGATGTCTCTAACAGTTTTATTCTTGTTTCTCAGTCTCATAATCGCTTCTTTGACTTTCATTGGCACAACTTTGGTCCTCATGTTGATAAACAGCAAGAAAAGTTTCCAAAGGTGCTGGAAAGACTGGAGGAAAGACTAGGTGCTGAGAGCTCTCTTATACCTGCATTTTAGGAGGCAATTAAACACACCTGAGCAATTACAAATGCCTGTGAAGCCATGTGTCCCAATCATAATGTGCCCTGAAATGGGGGGACTATAAACATTGCTGTAATTTATCCACGGTGAAACCAAAATGTGTAAATATACTCTTTAATAAAATCTGACAATGTGTACTTTAACCACATGTGATTTTTTTTATTACAAAGCTCAAATTGTGGAGTACAGAGGCAAATAAATAAATGATGGGTCTTTGTCCCAAACATTATGGAGGGCACTGTAACACAAGTCTTCTCTCTTAAAATTGGAGCTATCAATTACATTGGGGAACAATGGACTTCACAGCCTGGATTGTTCACCTATTGTCAAGCCTACCCATTGTGACAGGATGGCTATAGAGCATCTATAATTGGACAGTGATATGATGTTTAGGTTTCAGGCTGCAAAGATAAACATTTAGTCCTATTAATACTTTCTCATTCAGAAATTGCGTAGATTCATCATATTCAGGTCTACAATACAATTTTTGTATGGATTCTAATTCTTACAGAAAAAGCCCATTATATTAGGAAATGTGATATGCTGCCAACTTGAAATGCCAAATGTTGTCCCTGTGTAATGAATTGCCACACATTTTGTGTTAAGTTCTAGCATCAACATTGTTCAAAGTAACGTGTAAATAAACAAACTGTTTTGTTTTCACCTGACAGACGAACCTAAAGAAATGACATTATGCAGTCATTTTCAAGGAGTAAATTTGAATTGGACAACATCTCACAGAACAAAAAAAATAGCAAAACTGTTTGAATTTCATGCAGTTGTTGTGGCAATCTGCTCCACAAACAATTATATGCAAAGCTATTTCATAGAATATATCAACCCTGATCGTTAATTTACACTAAATAAGGTCACTACAATCATATAGTCAGCACCAGAGTAAATTGCTTCCCACAAATCAAAGCACAATAAGCCCCAATGTGGCAAGGTACATCTTTAACTAGCTAATTCTTATATTGTTTGGGGCTTGGTGCACCATGTCCAAAATCACCAATCAAACTCCATGGCGTTCTGAGGCTCAGTTTGACTGTCAGGTCTGGAACTAATAATTTATCTGATATAATACTCCCCATTAACACCTGAAGCAGAATAATGATAACATGCCGAATTACCTTTTTTTCAACAGCTTCTCATGATAGAACTCTCTGGTGCTTTCCTGTGACAGGAATTGCATTGTTTAATCATCAGCTATAGATAGTGATGCAACACAGCCACAATTTGACAGATTAAATCCAGATTTACTATTTATCAACAACGGTTTTACTTGGAAATTCTTCCTTAATTTTTTTGCACAACAATGCAGTATAATTAATTTCTGCATCATAGTCATAACTTTATGGCTTAAACGGAAATGTTGAGCATTTGTGGTGCAGTCAAGTATCCAAAATATAACTCAAAACAGCTCCATAGTTTTCTTTGTGACATCAATTACTAGGGAAATTGATGAGGGTAAAGCAGTGGATGTTGTCTATATGGATTTCAGTAAGGCGTTTGACAAGGTTCCCCATGGAAGTTTGGTTAAGAAGGTTCAATCTTTGGGTGTTAATGGCGGAGTAGCAAGATGGATTCAACAGTGGCTGAATGGGAGATGCCAGAGAGTAATGGTGGATGGCTGTTTGTCAGGTTGGAAGCCGGTGACCAGTGGGGTGCCTCAGGGATCTGTGTTGGGTCCACTGTTGTTTGTCATGTACATCAATGATCCTGATGATGGGGTGGAAAATTGGATAAGTAAGTATGCAGATGATACTAAGGTAGGTGGTGTTGTGGATAATTAAGTAGATTTTATAAGTCCACAGAGAGATTTGGGCCATTTGGAAAAGTGGGCTGAAAGATGGCAGATGGAGTTTAATGCTGATAAGTGTGAAGTGCTACATCTTGGCAGGACAAATCAAAATAGGACGTACATGGTAAATGGTAGGGAATAGTAAGATTGAACGAGAACTTACCAGTTCGAAGGTTGATCTTTATTTTATGAGGAGTCGAAGTGAGGGATTTCGTGAAGAGCCCGCCGGCGCGCATGCTCGACATACTTCAAAGTAGCGGCGTGGAATCACAGAACCAACAATAGAAATGACTTTGCATAGTATGATTGAATTGACTAAGATTAGCAGATGAAGGTGATTGAGGGTTGGGCGAGGAGGGCACGAAATCCCTCACTTTGACTCCTCATAAAATAAAGATCAACCTTCGAACTGGTAAGTTCTCGTTCAATCTTACTATTTCATTTCGGAGTCACGTGAGTGACTTCGTGAAGACTTCAAAGCTTCTGTGATTACACGCCCTGGACCACGTCCATGCTGACACACCACTACCAGGGATGGATGGGAGGAACAAACTTGCTCAATAGTTCATACTGCAAAACAAGAGCATATTTATTAATAACAAATCAAAAACCCCTCATGCGGGGACATCTCCACGTTCTTGACCTGCATTCAGCACGGCTTCTGCAAACTGTAGAGGAGCAGCAACAGGCTTGTTATAAAAACGCTGGAACACAGCTTCATTAGCCCATCCTGCTGTGGCGAGAATTTGGTCCATGGGCACCTCCATGACCCTCGCCGCTGACGTCGATGCAGCCCTGGTGGAATGAGACTTGAACACATTAGTGTCGATACCTGACTTACCCAAGACGACTCGAAGCCACCTGGATATCGTCTGGACTGTCACTCGATGATGAGGTCTCTTATGAGTGACAAGCAGGTATCTCTCCATTCCTCTGATGCGTGCCGTCACCATGACATAGTGGCGGATATGTGAGGCTAAACATAGCCTAGCATCTGCGGGGTATGCCGGGAACTTCAGCTGCAGCCCTGTGCACCCAGGTCTATGCTGCTTTAGTAGCTCGTCAATGAAAAAGACTACTTCTGTAGGGGTAGATGTCATTCTGTGGACACGAAGTTTGTGTAGTGTCTGTACCCTCTGAGCTGAAGTCAGCGCTAGTAACATCACCAGCTTCATGGTGAGTTGGTCCAGTTGGAGCCCTTCCATGGGAGACCACGTCCTGAGCAGGGTTAATACGTCCCTGACATCCCAGGTGATATTATAGCGTGGTGTAGGCGGATTCATATTGAATATACCCCGCATGAGTCTGGACACTAGCCTGTTGGATCCTACCCCAATCTTGAGGTAGAATGATAGCGCACTTCTGGCGCTGTTGATGGCACTGTAACTTAAGCGTTCATCATGGTGCAACCCCGCGAGGAATTCCAGGACGTCGGTTATTGTCACGTCATCATACGTGATGCGAGAGCGGCTGCAGTAGGCTTCCCACTTCTTAATATGCGAGCGGTATGTTCGCCTTGTGGACTCTCGACACGACGCCCCAATGGTATCCATGGTCCGAGCCGAGAGGCCGTATTGGACTAACGGCCTGTTCAGAACCTGCAAGCCAACAAATTTAAATAGCCATGGCAGGGATGCGGCTCCCCTGAGACAGGGTGAGTAACCAATTGTGGGCAACCCTTCAAAAGGACCCAAGGTTCGTTGAGCATGTCAAAGACCACCGGATACCAAGGCTGTGTGGGCCAGTCGGGTATAATAAGGATGCCCTTGGCAGCATCTGCCTGAATCTTTCGCAATACCCGACTGATGAGGCAAAACGGAGGGAAGGCATAGAAAAACCAATTCCCCCAGTCCAGCGAGAATGCATCTAGCGCTATTGCCCCAGGATCTGGTTCCCATGAAACGTAGGCTGGTACCTGATGGTTTAACCGTGACGCAAAAAGGTCAATGTCCGGTTTACCAAATTTGGCTGTGACTTTAGAAAAAATCTCAGGATGCAACATCCATTCAATGTTGTCATTAAATTTGCGTGACCTGGTGTCCGCCACAGTATTAAGCTCACCTGGCAAATAGGTAGCTGAAATCCAAATGTCTCTTTGAACACACCAGAGCCAAATTGAGTTAGCCAATTTGTCACACGAAACTGACCTGGTACCACCCATATGGTTTAAATATGCCACAGCTGTGGTGTTGTCTATTTGGAGACGGACGTGTGCTCCAACAAGCTTGGAACAATATGCACGAAGTCCGTGGAATGCTGCCAGCAACTCCAAATAGTTAATCCCTTGAGTCAACAACATCGATGCCTCAAGGGTGTCCCATCTGCCCCCACAACTAGAGCAATTATCAGTAGCTCCCCAGCCATTGGAGCTTGCATCAGTCTGTAAATATACCACCGGATTAGCCTCCCTAACAGGCTTAAATGAGTTGCTAATGTGACACACCCACCATTGCAACTCAGTTATCGCTTCGGACGGCAGCTGCATTGATCGATCGTAATGACCAGCGTTCCGTTTTAACGCAATAATTTTAGCTCTTTGCAAATTCTGATAATGCAAAGGTCCATATCGTGCTGCCGGAAACAAAGCCACTAGCTTGCCAATTACTGTGGCTGTATGCCAAATCGATGGTATATTGGTGCCAATTAAATCTCTGCACACCTGAGTGACTTCCTCAATTTTGTTAATTGGTATAGTTATCCTCATGCTCATTGAGTTCACCGTGAACCCTAGGTAATTAATTACCTGGGCAGGGCAGAACTTCGATTTCTCTGGATGGACAATGAATCCTAATTGTTGAAATATATTGACAGCAGCTGCAACACCCTGTTCAGCCAATTGCAGGGTGTGGCCCACAATAAAGACATCATCTAAATAGGCCATAACTATATGATGTCGTTGTCTCAAATAAGCCATAATTGGCTTCACCAATTTAGTGAACAATCTAGGGGCTGTAGTGAGCCCATTAGGCAAAGCCTTATACTGCCAAAGTTGCCCCATCCAGATAAATTTCAAAAACCTTCTATCATATTTCTGGTGGATACTGAATAATATGCATCCCTTAAATCAATGCATGCCATAAAGCAGCCAGGAGAAATCAATGATTTGGCTGTTTCAAACGTATCCATTTTAAAATGATTATATGTTACAAACGTATTCAAACGGGTTAGATCAATAATGACACGACAGCCTCCATCCTTCTTAGGTCGAGTAAATATGTTCGAAACAAATTCAATTGGCTCATGTCCGTTTTCTCAATCACACCCTTCTGTTCCAGACTTAAAATTTCCTTATAACCTGCTGCCTGTTCTGCAGCAGACAATTTGAACGTACGACCAGGCATGTGCTGGGATGGAGGAATGTCGCCATTAATAAACTCAATTTTATGCCCCTGAATATTCCGCAACACATACTCATCACCAGTAAAATTACCCCATGCACCCAAAAACAACCGTAAACGACCACCAACATGGGAAGTTAAACAGAGAGAAAAAAGAGAACCAGACCCCCTCACCTCCGTGGTTACCGGCGGTCCTTGACACGTGTGGGTGGCCGCGGAGGTGCTGGGTTGGCTTGAGGGCGCGGCGTCTTCGATTTCCACAAAGGTCTCTGCCGACCCTGTCCTAAAAAAGACCCTTGGTGCTGGTTCTGGTGCTGTTGTCGTTGTGGAGCTAGAGGGTGAGTCCTCGTCAAGGCACTGGCCGACCCTCGTGAGCGAATGTATGGAGCTTTTGAGCCTGACGGTGTGGGGGCACTCTGAGAGCGCATGATCCCCACCGTTTTGGCTTGTTCGTCAAGCTCTTTGACTCTCTTCGAGAGATCCTCACCAAAGAGCTGACGGGGCAGCGGCGGCGGCGGTGGTTTGCACAATCCTGCAAACTTCGGGTTGAGTGCTGGGCGGATGCTGTTTTTGCGAAACCGATTGATTTCGTGCTGGGTCGCGCACAATAAGGCCAGAGCATCTTCCTGGTCCAAATTCAGTTCGTCCCCGTCCACCGACCGTGCAAAGGCGGTAATACCGGCCGTGAGGAGTTTCAGGATCCGCTGCAATTTTAGCTCTTGTTGACGGATAGCCGCACTGATGTTGCCCCATATTGGCGTATTGACCACAGGCACGTTGAGGGAGTTGCAGTTTGATGGAGCCTTGTGACGGCTCATAGCCTGGATGAGGACTTCTTCCTGCAGCACCTGATTATTAAGAAAGTCCACTGTGGCTGCCAGCTTTGTATTTAGAGGAAGACCAGCCGTATGTGGGGCCGCGAATTTGGTCGCCACATCCAAGAGTTCCTCCGCTGGCACCTCCAACGGAGGTGGTACGGGATCCACCAGAACCTCCTCCTCCTGCTGCTCCAGGCTGATAGTAGATGTTGGTGAAGACGCCCTGTGCCTGTTGCTGCCCTGTTGTTGTTGACGTTTAAGCAGGAGCTCCAGCAGCCGCTCCATACGGTCAATACGCCCTTCACCCTGAACACTCAGGTGGTCGGAGTCCTCCGGCTCTGAGAAGAAAACCGGGCTCCTGTCATCGGCCCGCACCTCGTCGAGGCCCTGCCGGTGCCGGTAGTTGTCGCTAACAGCCGCCGAGGCGAAACTGCGCGATTCCTGCGCGGGCGTGTTCAACCGCCTCCGTTTAGCGGGAGCTGAAGCCGCTGCCACTAAGGGTACTTGCGGCGAGGTGTCGGCACCAGCCGAAGCATGGCTGCCTGGGGCCCGCGCAGTCTTGCCGGCTGCCCACATCGTGGACGTTGCCGACGCATGGTCTCGCCCACCCATCCATGGGGGGCTCGGCGACCGTGACGAGACCCGACTCGACCGACCCGTCCCGGCGTCGAGAGTCGGGGTGTGCCGGCTGGACATCACAGCCGCCCCGGGTCTCGCCCTGGAACCTGACCGCTCCTCCGCGACAGGCAATGCCTTAGCACTAACAGGGTTAGGCTTCTGGGCTCCTGCCCTCCCCCTTCTCGGAGGGCTGAGTGGAACAGGCCGTGCAACGGCATGTGCCCTGCTCGAGGTCGCCAGCGAGCCCGCTGACGACCTGACTGCCATGGCAGGGTCCCCCTGCTCTGGCGGCACACCACACTCCTCCTCGTCGAACTCCTCCGAGCTGTGGTGTGCTGGCGGATCTGGACCTGTGAACACAGGGCTTACCCACATCTCCGCCTGAGTCCCGGCCTGCGCTGCAGGTACTGCCGATGGTAAAGGCCCCGGAACTGTTGACCGGCGAACTCGTCCTGACGTCCTCCGGCCCTTCGAACTCCCATCCATGTCCTTGCTGCAAGACATAATCAGACAACAAGGACCACCAACTAAAGGTAGAATACTTCCCTCCGTGGCCCCTTATGAAGGGCTGGCGAGGAGCGCGCTCCACCGCCAGCCGTCGCAGCAACGCGTTACGACGATATGTCGAGCATGCGCGCCGGCGGGCTCTTCACGAAGTCACTCACGTGACTCCGAAATGAAATTGAGGAATGCTGTGGAACAGATGGATCTAGGAATAACTGTGCATAGTTCCCTGAAGGTGGAATCACATGTAGATAGGGTGTTAAAGAAAGCTTTTGGTGTGCTGGCTTTTATAAATCAGAGCATTGAATATAGGAGTAGGGAATTAATGTTAAAATTGTACAAGGCATTGGTGAGACCAATTCTGGAGTATGGTGTACAATTTTGGTCGCCTAATTATAGGAAGGATGTCAACAAAATAGAGAGAGAGTACAGAGGAGTTTTACTAGAATGTTGCCTGGGTTCCAGCAACTAAGTTACAGAGAAAGGTTGACCAAGTTAGGTCTTTATTTTTGGAGCACAGAAGGTTAACGGGGAACTTGATTGAGGTCTTTAAAATGATGAAAGGGATAGACAGAGTTGACGTGGATAAGCTTTTCCCATTATGGGTAGAGAAGATTCAAACAAGAGGACATGACATGAGAATTAAGGGACAGAAGTTTAGGGGTGACATGAGGGGGAACTTCTTTACTCAAAGAGTGGTGGCTGTGTGGAATGAGCTTCCAGCAGAAGTGGTGGAAGCAGGATCAATTTTAACATTTAAAAGTAAAGTGGATAGCTATATGGACGGGAAGGGAATGGAGGGGTATGGTCTGAGTGCAGGTAAATGGGACTAGGGGAAAATAATGGTTGGCATGGACTGGAAGGGCCGAGAGGGCCTGTTTCCATGCTGTAATCGTCATATGGTTATATGGTTAAATATGGCCCAATATTTTGTTTCACCTTAAGCAATGTGACATGATGATATCCTGAAATAGTGTATATCTTATCATCGTACAATCATTAGATGATTGGAAATGTAACATAACTCCCTTTTCTACATGGACAAACACATACTATATACACATACACATACTATATACACATACACACAAACACATACAAATTGGGACAAATGTGAGGTGATGCATTTTGGGAACACACACACACGCACACACGCACACACGCACACACGCACACACACACACACACACACACACACACACACACACACACACACACACACACACACACACACACACACACACACACACACACACACACACACACACACACACACACACACACACACAGCCTAACTCATAAAATTGCAAAATTATGCATCATGGAAAGGAGCCAAAGCACATACTAGAAGAGTAGATGCAAGATATTATTAGGCCCACAATATGGTGTATTTTGTACCATTATGGTCACCATCAGGAGAGACTGGATAGCCTGGGTTTGTGTTCCTTGGAGCAAAGAAGTCTGTGAGGTGACATGATAAAGGTATATAAAATAATGAGAGGTATAGTTTGTTTCCCATCATAATGGTGTCTAAAATTAAAGAACATGGCTTTAATGTGGGAGGGGGGGGGCAGGTTTATAGAGGATCAGGGGAATATTTGGTATAGTTGGTAAAGAATAGTTCTAAAGAATAGTTGGTATCTGGAATGACCTGTCAGAGAAAGTGGTGGAGACAAGAACAGTAACAAAAGTTAAGGGGCTGTCCCCCTGCGGCAACCTAATTGGCGAGTTTAGGAGAGCTTGAAAAAGTGTCATGTTGAAGACCTCCTTCGACTATTCGACAGATTACTATCTAAATGGCGTCAAGTTGGGAAAATGGGAAGTACAACGGGATCTGGGGGTCCTTGTACATCAGTCTATGAAACTAAGCATGCAGGCACAGCAGGCAGTGAAGAAAGCGAATAACATGTTGGCCTTTATAACAAGAGGAATCGAATATAGATGCAAAGAGGTCCTTTTGTAGTTGTACAGAGCCCTAGTGAGACCACACCTGGAGTATTGTGTGCAGTTTTGGTCACCTAATTTGAGGAAGGACATTCTTGCTATTGAGGGAGTGCAGCGTAGGTTTACAAGGTTAATTCCCGAGATAATTCCCGAGGACTGTCATATGCTGAGAGAATGGAGCAGCTAGGCTTGTACACGCTGGAGTTTAGAAAGATGAGAGGGGATCTCATTGAAATATATAAGATTGTTTAGGGTTTTGACACGCTAGAGGCAGGAATCATGTTCCCGATGTTGATGGGAGTCCAGAACTAGGGGCCACAGTTTAAGAATAAGAAGTAAGCCATTTAGAACGGAGACAAGGAAATATTGTTTCTCACAGGGAGTGGTGAGTCTGTGGAATTCTCCGCCTCAGACGACGGTGAAGGCAGGTTCTCTGGATGCTTTCAAGAGAGAGCTAGATAGATTCAGGGGATATGGGGAGAAGGCAGGAACGGGTTACTGATTGGGGATGATCAGCCATGATCACATTGAATGGCGGTGCTGGCTCAAGGGGCTGAATGGCCTACTCCTGCACCTATTGTCTATTGTCTATTGTCTATTGACTATGTAGAAGACCTCCTTCGACCTCTTTCGACTATGCTGAAGACTAGCTTAGACTAGCTTCGACTAGCTTTGGGAAAATTGTACACCGAATAGTAGAGAGTGAAGACAACCTCCTTCGACCTCCCTTCGACTATGTTGAAGACTATCTACACGAACTTCGACTACCCTCGATTACCTTCGTCTACCCTCGATAACCTATGCTTAACATGCCAGCCTACTAAGATCTAGGAGTAAAAAAAAGATTATTTCCATGGCGACCTTTTTTTACTCGCGGGCATTTTTCAACATGTTGAAAAATACGCCGCGACCTAGCTGAGGCGTGAAGTATGTGGGGAATACTCTCGAGCATGAAGGAGAGTTATAAAGACCTCCTAGGACCTCGTGTTGACCATGCTGCGAGTATGAGTCGCGGGCAAAAGGGGCTGTCCCACTGCAGCAACCTAATCCGCGAGTTCTGGCGAATTTGTCCTCGACTCATACTCGCCACATGGTCAACACGACCCGGGATCTGGGTTCAATCCTGACTACGAGTGCTGTCTGTATGTAGTTTGTATGTTCTCCCCGTGACTGCATGGGTTTCCCTGGGTGCTCTGGTTTCCTCCAACATTCCAAAGATATGCAGGTTTGTAGATTAATTAGATTCAGTAAAGATTGTAAATTGTCCCTAGTATTTAGGATAGTGCGGGAGTACAGGGATTGTTGGTCAGCGTGGACTCGGTGGGTTGAAGAGCCTGTTTCTGCACGGTAACTAAACTAAACTAAACTAAACTAAACTAAAATGACATGAAGTGGGAATGTGAATAAGGAGGAGGATGCAAAAGGCTTTCCGGGAAACATATACAAGTTGGGTGAGTAATTTGTGGGTAGATGAGGCGCACTGCAAGATGGAAAATGTGAGGTTATCCACTTGGGTGAGAAATAAAAGAGAAATGCTGAGGTTATTTTTAAGAGATTGAGAAACATTGTTAATTCACAGTATTTCCCAAATAAATCAATAAAGACTGCAGACTAAGGGCATGTTGGACTGGTGTTGAATCAGAGAGATGCTGGGGAACCCCAACAAGATTGGACTCCTTTGGTTGGCCCCTGTCCCACGATGGCATTTGGCAGTACTCATGTACAAATCTGATACATACTGAAGTTTCAGTATTTGAAAACAAATCCAGACCAGCATGACTCATCCCAAAGTAGACTATACACATGGATCTCCATTTTCAAAATTTAATTCCATTGAAGTCAATTGGGTTTCAGAAACAGATGACAGTGCACTTAGGCTGCACTTAGATAGCAGCACATTTGGAAAGTGGTGAAATCATTGGACAAAGTCAGCATGGATTTATGAAAGGTAAATCATGTCTGATGAATCTTGTGGAATTTTTCGAGGATGTAACTAGTAGTGTGGATAAGGGGGAACCAGTGGATGTGGTGTATCTGGACTTCCAGAAGGTTTTCGCCAAGGTCCCACATAAGAGATTAGTATACAAACTTAAAGCATACGGCATTGGGGGTTCAGTATTGATGTGGATAGAGAACTGGCTGGCAAACAGGAAACAAAGAGTAGGAGTAAACAGGTCGTTTTCACAATGGCAGGCAGTGACTAGTGGGGTACCGCAAGGCTCAGTGCTGGGACCCCAGCTATTTACAATATATATTAATGATCTGGATGCGGGAATTGAAGGCAATATCTCCAAGTTTGCGGATGACACTAAGCTGGGGGGCAGTGTTAGCTGTGAGGAGGATGCTAGGAGACTGCAAGGTGACTTTAATAGGCTGGGTGAGTGGGCAAATGTTTGGCAGATGCAGTATAATGTGGATAAATGTGAGGTTATCCACTTTGGTGGCAAAAACAGGAAAACAGACTATTATCTAAATGGTGGCCGATTAGGAAAAGGGGTGATGCAGCGATACCTGGGTGTCATGGTACACCAGTCATTGAAAGTAGGCATGGTACACAAAAGGCTGTAGAAACTCAGCGGGTGCAGCAGCATCTAAGGAGCGAAGGAGATCGGCGACGTTTCGGGTCGAGACCCTTCTTCAGACTGGTTAGGGATCAGGGAAACGAGAGATATAGATGGTGATGTGGAGAGATAAAGAACAATGAATGAAAGATATGCAAAAATGTATTGATGATAAAGGAAACAGGCCATTGTAAGCTGTTTGTAGTGTGAAAATGAGAAGCTAGTGTGACTTGGGTGGGGGAGAGATAGAGAGAGAGGGAATGCCAGGGCCCGAGGGCTGAGGGAGAGGTGGGAAGGGGAGGAGGCAGCAAGCGTTAACAGAATTGAGAAAATTCAATGTTTAAGCCCAGAGGATGCAGAAGTAGGCAGGCAGGTGCTGCAGGCAGTGAAGAAAGCGAATGGTATGTTAGTTTTCATAGCAAAAGGATTTGAGTATAGGAGGAGGGAGGTTCTACTTCAGTCGTACAGGGTCTTGGTGAGACCACACCTGGAGTATTGTGTACAGTTTTGCTCTCCAAATCTGAGGAAGGACATTATTGCCATAGAGGGAGTGCAGAGAAGGTTCACCCGACTGATTCCTGGGATGTCAGGACTGTCTTATGAAGAAAGACTGGATAGACTCGGTTTTACTCTCTAGAATTTAGGAGATTGAGAGGGGATCTTATAGAAACTTACAAAATTCTTAAGGGGTTGCACAGGCTAGATGCAGGAAGATTGTTCCCGATGTTGGGGAAGCCCAGGACAAGGGCTCACAGCTTATGGATAAAGGGGAAATCCTTTAAGACGGAGATGAGAAATACTTTTTTCACACAGGGAGTGGTGAGTCTCTGGAACTCTCTGCCACAGAGGGTAGTTGAGGCCAGTTCATTCACTATACTTAAGAGAGAGTTAGATGTGGCCCTTGTGGCTAAGGGGATCAGAGGGTATGGAGAGAAGGCAGGTACGGGATACTGAGTTGGATGATCAGCCATGACCATATTGAATGGTGGTGCAGGCTCGAAGTGCCGAATGGCCTACTCCTGCACCTAATTTCTATGTTTCTATGTTTCTAATGTGTGCTTGTCAATGTTTTTCCTACCCCCATATTCATTTTTGCACTGTTTGACTTAGCAAGCCGTTTTTAGATAATGATAATCAATACACTAAGTATAGGTCTAATGTCTTATAGGTTTATCGGTCTCATTGGTCTACATATCAGACCACAAAGGCCAACTTTGTAATGGAAACCAAGACAGGGTTAAAGACATGAATTGATGCATATTGATTCAGCTTTTAAAAGTGAGGGTGTTGGATTATTACAAGTAAAATTCAAATGAGTTATTCACATTTCTCCGGAGAACTAATATCAGCAAATATAAAGATATTCAGTTAGAAGAATCACCAGTGCTACATTTAATTTATCCAGACACTCAAAGAATGACAAAGATTATCAGTGCTGTCCTACTAAGCATTTTTAATGATTCGCTGAGAACTGAGGAAGTGTTGAAGGTACATGTGGTGCCTTTATTAAGAAAAAAAGATTAAAGTCACAACAGGATAACTATAGACTATGAGCTTAATCACAGCGGTTGAAAATTAATAGAAAATCTTCTTAGTGATCAATTAGAGTATCAGGCTTAATAAGGTTTCCCTCAACAGGGCTTAAGAAAATAGAGGTCATATTTGACAAATGAGATTTAGGTTTTTTTTTTAAGAAGTCACTGGAGCAATAGATCCTGAAGATACCCTGGATGCTACTTAATTGAATTGTCTAAAGAAAAGCTATCCATAAAATGCCATTTTGCTTTAAAATTAAATCTGATGGTGTCAGGGTTAATATCATGAGATTAATCTCTGCATGATTAAAGGACTGGAGGAAAAATAACTTCAAATGTGACTGCTTCTCAAGAGTTATGTTACAAAGGATATTCTAAGGACCTCCTACTTATTCATTTTATCAATAATCTGGAGAAGAAAATGCGGAAAATATTAAATTGTGAATAGAACAAGGTTGTGAGAAGATCTAATAGTTTGTAAATAAAATTGAAAAGTCTAAAGGCCCTACCCCACTTTCCCGAGTTACTCACGAACTCTCCCGAGTTTTCCCCTTGATTCGAACTCAGGGAATGTTGGATAATGCTGCTAGCGAGCCCGTAGGAATCCGTAGATGTTTCGTAGCGGCTCGTAATGTCAGCTGTAGGAACTCGAGGCATTAGGTAAGTCGGGACGTTTTTTCAACATTTTGAAAAATAACCCCGAGTACCTATGAACGGCTATTACCGTAATTTTCCGAGTTTGAATCGAGGGGAAAACTTGGGAGAGTTCGTGAGTAACTTGGGAAAGTGGGACAGGGCCTTAAGACTGATATTTTACAGTGCAGAAGAATGTGTAATTATACAAATGGATGTATATCATCTGACAAAAAGTATAACGTAGAGGTATGATCATATAATGGTTATGTTTCTGGACTAGTATCAAGATGATGAGACGGAGTACAGAAAGGAGATAGATAACTTAGTAACAAGGTATCAGAACACTGACCTCTCCCTCAATGCCAGCAAGACATTGCACACTGGCGTAAATTTTAGCCACCATAATGGGATTTATTGCAAAACTTTGTGCTTGCCTGAGATTTGTCTTTAGTGTGGGTGGTATAGTCAATCTGAAGTATTTCATAGATAGACACAAAAAGCTGGAGTAACTCAACGGGTCAGGCAGCATCTCTGGGGAAAAGGTATGTGACAATTCGGGTCGAGACCCTTCTTCAGACTTTGTATCTTCGGTTTAAACCAGCATCTGCAGTTCCTTACTACACATGGACTATTTCATAGTTAGGCTTATCTTCCTGACTCTAATAACATAGTGAAAAGATGTAACAATTGGACACTCATGTGGCAGGGCAACATTTTATGCCATTTACATATACTGTCAAAAGATGCCGCTGTGATCTTCCAGCAGCTTGGTTGACCTCAATGACACAGACCAGTTTTAATGACACAGACCATTTTACAAACAAGTAAGCAAGCATACAGATTAACAGCAGCAGACACCGTTTACTTCACTCAATTTATGATTATTTCATCAAAATAATAATGTGGTAAGAAATCACAGGCTCTCAAGTGCTGATTTATTTGCTGTTGGTCTGACCTTTATATCAAGGCAACTTCTAATTGCATAAACTGATCTCCTTCATTTTAACTTTCATCTCCAGATGCAAGCCCGCACTTCAGTTTAAAATTCATGAATCCACTTTTTTCTCTGCATGAGAGATCTCCTGTAAAGTGGGCAATACTCATCCCTCCACCAGTGGATCTAATTATGTATGGTTATTGTGTATGGGACATTGCTGTAAAGTGGTTAATGTAATTGCCTGTAAAATATTCACTGCATCCCACAAGTAATTAATTGGGCATTTCTAAGCATCTCGACAACATGAAAGGCACCGCATAGAAGTGCACGTTTTTTTCTGTGGGGGTTTAAACACTACGAACAACATGCTTATCTTTTGCATATTCCTTTGTTTTCTTGCTCCAAAGCTCAGGAACCATATGTGCCTCATCCGTTCAGTAAACACTGACACAACTGAGCTGTCAAAGTTCATGCTTGTGACATGATTATGGCTGACTTTAATGCATTTTATGGTAGCCTTAAAGAATTATGAATGAGGGACTGAGAAAGTGTGTAGCAATGCAGAGCTCTATTTAAAAGAACAGTAGATAAGCCTAGGAATGCCCAACCAGCAAGGGGATGTATTTGAAGAACCTGAAAGGGTGATTCTTCTACAGTTACCACCAATTACTTGTTTTGATTCTGCCTCTGGACAAGAGATAAGAGAGAACCCCCAAGAACAAATAAAGGTCATAGCTAGAAAAGAACAGAGTATCCCTGGTAGAAAAAACAGTGCTATCTAAAACTGCCATATGGTTGATATAGACAGCGAGCTGAATCACAACTAATTTCTGTACCAGACATTGCAAGAAGCCTGCATGCCTATTCCCGTTTTGCAGGAGCAGTGCTATATAAATTCCCAGCCCATCAGTTCACAGATGGATGAACAGGCACAACTTCTGTATTGTTTTAAACAAAAAAAAAAAAACTTTTGAGTCACCATTTATTTTTGAAATCAATCATTAAAGTAAGACCCTCAGAAAGACTGATCAGTGATAAACATGTTTTTTTTCCTGCAATACTGCTAATGCTGCTGTTATCTCAATATCTTATTCAGCCCACACTTTGCTTTTGCCCGCTGTTCCCCAGCTTGTTACTATTCATTTTTAGTGTGTATGACCATGCTGTGGCCACCATGGATCACACCAAAGGTAGACACAAAATACTGGAGTATCTCATCGGGACAGGAGTGAAAGATTGGGTGATGTTTCAGGTTGAGACACTTCTTCACACTGAGAGTCAGGAGAGAGGAAGACATAGAGATATGAAAGGGTAAGTGTGAAAATGACAGATCAAAGGAGACGCTGTTCAAAGAAAATGTAGAATGGTTCATTATAAACTGAGGGGAAGGTGACAACAAGGCGTACAAACTGTAACATTTAATCAGGAGGACAGTGAAACAAGTCAGAGAATTAGGATGGGGGAGGGATGGAGAGAGAGGGAAAGCAGTTACTTGAGTTAGAGACATCAATATATCATACCACTGGGTTGTAGGCTGCCCAAGTGAAATATGCAGTGTTGTTCCTCCAATTACCCTCACTCTGACAGTGGAGATGGCCCAGGACTGTAAGGTCAGTATGGGAATTTGAGGGGGTGTTAAATTGTTTAGCAACTGGGAGATCAGGTGGGCCTAGTCAGACTGAGCAGAGATGTTCAGGGTTATACTGTCCTTCCAACCTTTGCTGGGATCTCTCTTCGTATTACCAGCAGAACCATTTAGTTTTCTTCAGTAACCATACAAATGCTGTTAGCACTTCCACAGGTTGTCCTTCGATATCATGAGTATTCATTGGAAAAGATTTTCCATCCACACTCCACTATCTATTTAAGTGCATTATTCCTATTTTCTGTCATTTACATGGGAGTCGCCATGAAATCAAATGCCATACATCTCAGAAATGTTTGAAGTATGTTTGATCATATGGGTCTTGGAGTCTGTATCATGGGAATGCTTCAGACTCCAAAAGCCATGAGTTTGCCACTGTTGTCAATGTTTATCCACAGAACTGACATTAATAGATTTGCATAGTGGGAGGTGGGAGGTGGGACATAACTTGAATAGTGTGCGGCATAGCGGTGCAGTAGTAGAGTAACAGTGGCAAAGAACTGGGTTCAATCCCAACTATGGGTGCTGTCTGTATTGAGTTAGAGACAATTGTACATTTTACATTTTTACTAAGCCAAATAATTTACAAACATGTACGTCTTTGGAATGTGGGAGGAAACTGAAGATCTTGTACCGCCGTACCGCCACCGTGCCATCCATTCTTACCTAGAACATAAAAAATAGGACATAGAGCAGGGCTCGACATTAGTACAGGAGATTAGCTACCAAGACAACGGTTACTGATCTATAGGGAGAGGTTGAGCAGGCTGGAGCTTTATTCCTTCAGGCTGATGAGGGGTGATCTTATAGAGGTGTACAAAATCATGAGAGTAATAATTTGGGTAAATGCACAGAGTATTTTGTCCAGAGTAGGGGAATCAAGAATCACAGGACATAGGTTTAATGTGAGTGAGAAAAGAGTAAATGGAACCTGAAGGTCAACTTTTTTTACACAAAGGGTGGTAGGTGTGTGGAACAAGCTGCTGGAGGCGGGAATTGTTTTCATACTGGATATTGATTTTTCTAACTTCAAATAATCATGACATTCCCTCTCTCTCCATCTCTCCCTCACCCAAGTCGTGCCAGCATCTCGTTTTCACTCATCAAACAGCAAACAATGGCCTATTTTCTCTATCATCGTAACTTTTTGGAATATCTTTCATTCATTGTTTTATATCTCTCTACATCATCGTCTATATGGCCCCCATAGCAGAAGTGTCCACATCGCAGGGCTGAAACTGGAAGTATCCTGAGCTAATTCTGCTACCATCATCATCTATTGCGACAAGTGATGTCTTCCACTGATTGTTACCAGAAGCTTGCATCCTTTTCAGGATGGACGATGACAGCGAGGTCAACATTTGTAACAAGATGGACACGAAAAGAAGAAAATCTATATCTCTCATTTCCCTTTTTCCTGACTTGCCTGAAGAAGGGTCTCGACCCGAAACATCACCCATTCCTTCTCTCCAGAGATGCTGCCTGCCTGCTGAGTTACTCCAGCTTTTTGTATTCTACTCTGTATGACTCAGTGCCTGTGATGCTATGAGAACAGCACAGCATTGGAATAGGCCCTTTGGCCCACAACGTTTATGCAGATCATGATGCCTTGCTGAACTTATCTAATTTGCCTGCACCTGATCCTGTATTTCCAAGTCCCTGCATTTCCAAGTACTTATGTAATAGCCTCTTATATGTCATTATAATATCTTTCTCCACCATCACCACCTCTGGCAATGTGTTCCAGGTCCTCACCACCTTCAGCACATCTCCATTAAACTTCCCCCTCTTACCTTATAGCTATGTCCACTTGTGATAGACATTTCTACTCTGGGTAAAAGGTTATGACTGTTTACCCTATCTATGCCTCTTGTAATTTTATATGCTTCTATCGTCATAATGCCCCTATCCAGTAAAAAAACAATCCAAGTCCATTCAAACTCTCCATGTAGCTGAAACCCTCTAGTCCAGGCAGCATTCTGGTAAACCTCCTCTGCACCCTTTCCAAGCTTCCACTTCTTTCCTGTAATCGACCAACTGGAACTGCACACAATACTTCACATCCAACAGAACTAAAGTCCTTTAGAGCTTCATCATTGACTTTAATTGACTTGCATTCAATAACCCCAGTAATTAAATCAAACATAGCATATGCCTTCCTTACCACCATGTTTACTTGTGATGCCACCTTTAATGAGCTGTGAACGGTCTCCAAGAACCCTCTGCACATCAGCACTTTTAAGGTTCTCGCATATTTTTCTGGTTTAAACAAATACTCAGAAACTCTGCACATTGAGGCACATTTCCATAGACTCATGATCATTTGAGTCAAATTAAAATCACCTGATCTCTGTCTTGAACGTGCAACACCTCATTTGTAAAACAGAGACCCGCAGTCACAGATTCACCTACAAGAGGAAATATCCTCCATACATCACTTCATTACGTCAAACGTAGACAAAAAAGTTGGAGAAACTCAGCCGGTGAGGCAGCATCTATGGAGCGAAAAAATAGGTTATGGGGCTGTCCCACTGTACGAGCTAATTCAAGAGTTCTCCTGAGTTTCCCCTGATTTGAACTCAGACAAATATGGTAATAGCCGCTCATAGGTACTCGGGGCTCTCGTGGACATTTTTCAACATGTTGAAACATCGCGTTTCACGAATAACTGCCGCTAGCGTTACGAGACGCTAAGAGACGTTCCGAGCTCCGACATACCCGCAACGTACATTCTACGTGCTTACCACGAGTTTGATGTTTTTTTTAAACTCGGGAGAGCTCTTGAATTAGCTAGCACAGTGGGACAGCCCCATTATGTTTCTTCAGATTGATGTGGGGGGGGGCTGGGAAAAAGAAAGGAAGAGGCGGAGACAAAGGGTTGTGGGAGAGCTGGGAAGGGGAAGGAAGGAGAAAGCAAGAACTACCTGAAATTGGAGAAGTCAATGTTCATACACCTGGGGTGTAAACTACCCAAATGAAATACGAGGTGCTGCTCCTCCAATCTCCTCACTCTGAACATGGAGGAGGCCCAGGACAGAAAGGTCGGATTCGGAATGGGCGGTGGAGTTGAAGTACTGAGCCACCGGGAGATCAGGTTGGTTATTGGGAACTCAGCGGAGGTGTTGGGCAAAGCGATTGTCAAGCCTGCGCTTGGTCTCACCGATGCAGTGCAGTGGACATCTGGAACAGCGGATGCAATAGATGAGGTTGGAGGAGGTGCAGGTGAACCTCTGCCTCACCTGGAAAGACTGCTTGGATCCTTGGATGGTTTCGAGAGGGGAGGTAAAGCGGGGAGGGGGAGGTGGATCCCACCATTGTAACCAGTGGTGGGATCCCATTGTAGGTGGCAAAAATGTCAGAGGATAATCTGTTGTATGTGATGGCTGGCAGGGTGGAAGGTGGGGACAAGGGAGACTGTCCTTGTTATGAGTGTGGGGATGGGGAGTGAGAGCAGAACTATGGGATATAGAGGGGACCCTTGTGAGAGCCTCATCTATAATCGTAGAGGGGAACCCCTGTTCCCTAAAGAATGAGGACATCTCCGATGCCCTGGTTTGGAACACCTCATCCTAAGTGCAGATGCAGCGTAGATAGATGAATTGGGAGTAGAGGATGGAGTCCTTACAGGAAGCAGTGTGGGAAGAAGTGTAGTCCAGATAGCCATGGGAGTCAGCGAGTTCTGTAGTAGATGTCGGTCTGTAGTCTGTTACCTGCGATGGAGATGGTGAGGTCTGGAAACGTTAGGGAGATGTCAGAAATGGTCCAAGTGAGTGCCAGACAGAAGTTAGTGGTGAAATGGATGGTCAGTGAGTTCCGCATGGGTGCAGTAGGTAGCACCAATGCAGTCATCAATGTAGCGGAGGTAGAGTTTGGGGATAGGGCCTCTCAGGATGTTACGAGTTTCAATCAAGTCTCCTACACCCAAGTCATTTAAGAGAATCAAGAGAGTCAAGAATTAAATGTTTAATTATCATTTGTGCTTTACAACGAATGGCTAACTTCCTACAACTCTAGCGACTTTAGCGATACAGCGTGGAAACAGGCCCTTCAGCCCACTGCCCATGCCGACCAACAATCACCTCATAACTAGCACTATCCCACACATTAGGGACAATTTACAATTTTACCAAAGCCAATTAACCTAAAAACCTGCACATCTTTGGAGCAAGAAAGGAAAACACTTAGAGAAAACCATGTTGTCACAGGAGAATGTATAACCTCCATAAATACAACATCCGTAATCAGGATCAAACCCAGGTCTCTGGCTGTGTAAGGCGGCAATTATACCACTATGCCATGTTGACTTTTTTACAAATCTTAGGCTTGGCAATCCCCTTCAAAAGAAATGTGGAGAGTTCCAATGCGTCCTGGATTGGTCTGCCTGGTATTGGATTGTAGAGGCAGAGTGCCCAGTATAATGCTGGTAAATCCTAGTAATGTTCAGGTTCCCCCCACAGGACTCTAATGACAGAGTAATGTGACAGGTGGCGAGGCATCCCGCACTCAGCATGGTTCCAGACTTCTGACCAAGTCTTGTTTATCTGTGAGTGGGTGGACAATCGTCATTCCATTTCCGATTCCCAATTACAACCAGCACGATTAGGCAGATTCATGTGAACTGAAAGAGGACCACAAGCCAGTCTTCAAAATTCTCTTCATTTGTTGCTTTGGAAACCTTCATTGTCATAAAATCAAGAAGCCCATCTTTTCAACATACTAAATGTGATATTGTATTACTTGTACACTTGGATAGAGTGGATGTGGAGTGGATGTTCCACTAGTGGGAGAATCTTGGACTAGAGGTCATAGCCTTAAAATTAAACAACATTCTATTAGGAATTCCTTGTTGATCAATCACTGAAAGTAAGCATGCGGGATCAGCAGGCAGTGAAGAAATCTAATAGCATGTTCGCCTTCAGAACAAGAGGAGTTGAATATTGGAGCAAAGAGGTCCTTCTGCAGTTGCACAGAGCCCTGATGAGACCACACCTGGAGTATTGTGTGCAGTTTTGGTCTCCAAATTTGAGGAAGGACATTCTTGCTATTGAGGGAGTGCAGCATAGATTCACAAGGTTAATTCCCGGGAAGGCAGGACTATCACATGTTGATAGAATGGAGCAACTGGGCTTGTATACACAGGAATTTAGAAGGATGAGAGGGGATCTTAATGAAACATACAAGATTATTAAGGGATTGGACACGCTAGAAGCAGGAAACATGTTGCCAATGTTGGGGGAATCCAAAACCAGGGGCCACAGTTTAAGAATAAGGGGTATTCCTATTCCTTCACTCCATAGATGCTGCCTCACCCGTTGAGTTTGCCAACATTTTTGTCCACCTAAGAATAAGAGGTAGACCATTTAGAACGGAGATGAGGAAAAAATCTATGGAATTTTCCGCCTCAGAAGGCAGTGGAGGCCAATTCTCTGGATGCTTTCAAAAGAGAGTTAGATAGAGCTCTTAAAGATAGCAAAGTCAAGGGATATGGGGAGCAGGCAGGAACAGGGTCCTGATTGTGAATGATCAGCCATGACAACAGTGGGCCAAATGGCTTTCTCCTGCACCTATTGTCTATTGTCTATTGAGATAATGAAAAATGTATTTAGTCAGATGGTGGGGAATCTTAGAAATTCTTTGCCACAGATTTTGCCACAGATGGCTGTGGCGGCCAAGTCAGTGGATATTTTTAAGGCAGAGATAGATAGATTCTTGATTAGTACATGTATCAGAGTTCATGGGGAGAAGGCAGGAAAAGGCAGGAGGGAGAGATAGATCAGCCATGATAAAATAGAGTAGACTTGATGGGCCGAATGGCCTAATTCTACTCCTATCACTTATGACAATGCGCAGAGGTAAATAATAAATATTGAATATGGGTTGAATTATCTGTTTCAAATTTATTATTTCTCTTTTTGGTGAATTATTTCTCCATCTAGTGTTATCTATACGATTGCTAAAAGTCTCATCTTGACCACTTCTTGTCTACGTTTTAAATACATTTTAGAAAAAAACGCTACCCTATATCGCTATGAAGGAGGTAAAGGGAGGGGGAGGGAGGTGGAGAGGGAGGGGAGAGGGGGAGGGTGGAGGGGGTATAGGGGGGCAGAGGAGGGGGAGGGGAAGGGGTGGAGAGGAGGGGGGGAGGGGAGGGAGGGGAGAGGCAGGGGAGGAGGTTGGAAGGGAGTTGGAAGGGGGTTTAGGGGAGGGAGGGTGGGGGAGCGGGTGGTGGGAAAGGAGGGTGGGGGAGGGGGAGAGGAGGGGTGAGAGAGGAGGGGGGAGAGAGAGAGAGGATGGGGTGAGAGAGGGGGAGAGAGCTTGCCGCGAGGAGCAGAGGCATTGCGATGTCATCCAGCTCGCTTCAGTAGTAGGCATTGACTACAAAAACAGATCAGTGTGTACATTATACCATTATATAAATATATACACAAAAAGATGACAGATTGGTGAACAATTATAGTAAAAAAACTCAGGAAATAATGAATCAATATTTCAGATGAGGGGATTTTTGAAATGATGAGGTAAATATCTACCATTACCGTGTCGGGTTTTCGAGTTCAAGCAAGCAGGCAAATAAGCAAACCCACAAATAAACATCCAAGATCAAAGTTTTATAATAATATAGATAGATAGATGGTCAAGGTGAGTCTATACTTGAAGTAAAATAACAGGGACACCATGACCTCGATTATGTGAATATTCATATATGTATGTCTTTATGTATATTTTTTAAATTTATATATTGTATTATCTGATCTGATTCAATAGCATGCCAAAAAAAGTTCACTATACCTCAGTATACTGCTCAATAGTACAGATCGACAGTACAAACCTAAATAGTTGTGTCTTAAATGTAGATAAACACAAAAAGCTGGAGTAACTCAGTGGGACAAATAGCATCTCTAGAAAGAAGGAATTGGTGATGTTTTGGGTCGAGATCCTTAATGTTGACACCAACATATTCATGTTGTGGTAAAAGAGGCGGGAAAATCTAGATTAAAAAATGTGCTTATTTTGAATCTCATTTAATCATACCAGCACCGAGTTTCAGCAGCAAATTAGTAGCTGAGAGAAGGATCAGTGAAGGAGATTTAAAGAAGTAGTTAGTGTTCAAGTTCAAGTTCAAGTGAGTTTATTGTCATGATAGCACAATGAAATTCTTGCTTTGCTTCAGCACAACAGAACATAGTAGGCATTGACTACAAAAACAAATCAGTGTGTCCATATACCATTATATAAATATATACACATAAAGATAAGCAGCCAAAGATGGGAAGGATTATTCAGAGAATCAGGATAGACTTATAAAGTGCAAATAACAAATAATGGGTTATTAATGTTCAGAGTTTTGTCCAAGCCAGGTTTAATAGCCTGATGGCTGTGGGGAACAAGCTATTCCTGAACCTGGTTGTTGCAGTCCTCAGGCCCCTGTACCTTCTACCTGAAGGTAGCAGGGAGATGAGTGTGTGGCCAGGATGGTGTGGGTCTTTGATGATACTGCCAGCCTTTTTGTGGCAACGACTGTGATAAATCCCCTTGATGGAAGTAAGGTCAGAGCCAATGATGGACTGGGCAGTGCTTACTACTTTTTGTAGTCTTTTCCTCTCCAGGGCGCTCAAGTTGCTGAACCAAGCCATGATGCAAACGGTCAGCAAGCTCTCTACTGTGCACCTGTAGAGGTTAGAGAGAGTCCTCCTTGAAAAACCGACTCTCCGTAATCTTCTCAGGAAGTAGAGGTGCTCATGAGCTTTCTTGATAATTGCATCAGTGTTCTTGGACCAGGAAAGATCTTCAGAGATGTGCACGCCCAGGAATTTGAAGCTCTTGACCCTTTCAACCATCGACCCATTGATATGAATGGGACTGTGGGTCCCCATCCTACTCCTTCCAAAGTGCACAATCAGTTCCTTGGTTTTGCTGGTGTTGAGGGCCTGGTTATTGTGCTGGCACCATATGGACAGTCGCTCGATCACTCTTCTATACTCTGACTCATCCCCATCAGTGATACGTCCCACAACAGTGGTGTCGTCAGCGAAAATGAATGATGGAGTTCGCACGGTGACCAGCTACGCAGTCATGAGTATAGAGAGAGTACAGCAGGGGGCCCAGAATTAATGTTTCTAGTGGTGTATAAAAGGAAGGCAAGCACTAGTGGAGTGGCTTAATGGAATTGGTAGTTCTGGGAGAGGCTGTGTTGGAGCCACTCAACAATGAGATTGCATCCCCGTTAGATCCAAAAATCATTAAAAAGAATGGAACATTCTTTGACCACAAATACTGAACCAAATTCCCCCAAAGTTAATCATTTCAAAAACTAGTCAACATATCAGGAAGTAGAAACAAAGAACTGCAGATGCTGGTCAATACACAAAAGGACACAACATGCTGGAGTAACTCAGCAGGTCAGGTAGCATCTCTGGAGAATGTGGATAGGTGCTTTATCAGGAAAACTGGTTTTTAGACAAAAATGTCACAAGTGATGGGGTATTTTTTTTGTAATCCAGCCTCTACAGTTCTTTGCTTTTACAGTTACTAGACAAAATTTATTGATGTTCATTAGTATGTATATTGAAAAGTTACTTGTATTTCATGCTTTAAATTGTAAAAGGCAATTGGATTAAAAACAACTATTTTTTAATCACAGACATGTTGTTATTTGTGTATCTAGGTTTACGTTGGGACAGGAATGCCATGTGCTACACTTGCTTTGCAGCAATGTAACCATATGAGTGCCTGGAATGCTCAATTTGCTAACTTAAAATTCCAGTTTTTAAGAATATGCACAAACACATTGCATAGTGGTGCAGCGGTAGAGTTACTGCCTTACAGTGCCAGAGACACAGGTTGATCCTGACAGCTGGCGCTGTCGATATGGAGTTTGCATGTTCTTCCTATGACCGCATGGGTTTTCCCCAGGTTTACTCCTACATTCCAAAGACATGCAGATTTGTAGGTTAATTGGCTTCTGTAAATTGCCCTTAGTATAGTTTAGTTTAGAAATACAGTGCTTGATACATCCTTGATGTGTAGGATGTGAAACTGGGCGAACATAGAACCAGTGTACGGGCGATTGTTGGTTGGCGTGGATCTGGTCTGCCGAACGGTCTGTTTCCATGCTGCATTGCTAAATTAATCTAATCTCTAAACTAAACACACTGCCTGAATAACTTGTAATCACAGAGATTCAAAGTTATTTTCACTTCATGGAATTCCCTTTTCTTTTGTTGCACTATTTTTAGCTTACACTTTCGGCAAGTTTTCATTGCAAAAACTTTCAAATGCTGAATGTACAAAGAGGAGACGAACCGCAGAGCCCATTAGATACTATGCTATAGCAAATGATGGGCCATTATGTTTTCCATAGCAGCTGTATGTTATGTCCCCAGAGAACCAGGTTTAAAATCTGCATTGTAACATTAAATCTGACAAGAATGGCATTTTTCAGTTTAATTAAAAAATACTAATTGTAATGATGCACTAATGGATGTCTCGGTGATGAAAATTTGCAGTTGTGAAATTAATTACTTTGCTGGGGTACACCTAGTGCCTGTGGAGAGCTCAAACCCTCATGAAACATCTAATTAATCTCAGGCAGCTATGACTGTGGTAAGTCATTTTAACATAATCAACCTTTAAGAGTTTGCTGTCATTGTGGATGTTTTCCCCCACAATTCCTAAGCAGTCTAACATATGCTCCTTAATTTTATTTAAGAAGCAAGTGAATGGGGAGATTAAAGGGTGGAGTTGATAACCAAACTGAGCCTATACCTTACAAAACCTGTTCCTCTGGTGAAAGATACAAAAGTCGTCTGCTCATCTGCTATAAGGATTCTTCTCTTTGGATTGTGTCAAATCTATTCCAAGTGAAAATAAAACTTGCACCACAAAGGGACTTACTCAGAGATGATGTTAAAGAAGGAACTGCAGATGCTGGAGAATCAAGGGTTACACAAAAAACTGGAGAAACTGAAGAAGGGTCTCGACCCGAAACGTCGCCTATCTCATTCGATCCTTAGATGCTGCTGCACCCGCTGAGTTCCTCCAGCTTTTTGTGTAACCCCCTACTCAGAGATGGTAGCTTGCTTCAGGACCTGTACACATGTTTCTATTGTGAGAACTACAACAGACAAAATCACAGCGGTCATCAAGAAGGCTCAGCAGTGGCTGCACTTCCTGATGGTCCTCAGGAAGCACAACCTGGACTCCAACCTCCTGCTGACCTTCTACCGCTCATCCATTGAGAGCCTGTTGACATACTGCATTACAGCATGGTACGGCAGCTGCACCATGGCAGGCAGGGAGAGGCTTCAGAGGGTAGTTAGGGCAGCACAGAAGATCATCGGCTGCCCTCTCCCCTCTCTGATGGACATTTACATCTCCCGCCTCAGCAGGGCGAAGAACATCATCAAGGACAGCTCCCATCCTGCATTTGGCCTGTTCGACCTGCTGCCCTCGAGGAGGCGCTATAGGTGCATCAGCACAAGGACAAATAGACTCAAGAACAGTTTCTTTCCAAAATCCATTATCTCCCTGGAGTCATACATGCACTGGCTTCACAGCCTAACCCCTGGACCTCCATCTATCCACTTACTTTAATTTGTACTGTAACTATAATTTCCAATATGTGCAATAACCCATACTGGATATAGGAATCCTATTTATTCATTCTATTTATCCATTGTCATTTTATAGATATGTATATAGCGCTGCAGAACTGTGCACCTTACCCCCCCCCCCCCTTTTGTTTTGTATTGAGTAGGAGCAGCTTTTAATCTCATTGTACATGTGTATAATGACAATAAAAGGCATTCTGATTCTGAACTAGAACATTTTAGAATGGTGTAGAATGTCCAGGGGGAGAGAGGAAAGGTCATATTTGTAAAAACATGCACCATGGAAACAGGCCTTTCGGCCCAACACGTCCATTTCGACCCACCTAAGCTAGTTTAATTTATCCTTTTTTTGGCCCGCATCCTATGCATATACCTATCCAAATGTCTTTGAAATGTTGTTATTTTAGCTGCTCAAATACCCACCACCCTGCGAGAAAATATTGCCCCTCAGGTTCCTATTACATAGAAATAGAGAAACATTGAAAACAGGTGCAGGATGAGGCCATTCAACCCTTCGGAAAATCTAACCATTCGACCCTTTGATCAAATTCTGGCTAACAAATCATTTATTGCAAGCATATTGATGGTTAACAAATCACCATTCATTGCAAACACATTGCTGGCTAACAAATCATTTATTGCAAGCACCTAAAAGGTTAATCACATAAAGCACATAACCACATGAACCACATAACCACAAAAGGAACATAAAGGGTAGAGTCACAGTTCAGTAGACTCGCAACAGAATCACCGTTGTGGGCTCTCCCTCGTGATCTTCCAGAGTGACTGAGTCAGGTCGAGGGGTCCGCGGTTTTATAGTCCTCAAGATGAGATTTTTATAGTGGTCAAGATGAGATTTTTAGTTATATGGGTGTGTATGTCTGGTTTGCATACATCCAATCCATTCCATGCAATTTGCACCTAACTGTCAGGATCTGCAGATGTTTCCATTCTCTCCCTGCAGCTCTTATCTCTGTTCTGGGAAAACTGGCACCATACTGCAGCTTGTCCTATTTCTGCAGAAGGCACATTTAAATTGACCAAATGGCCTAAAAGCCCAGAAGCCTTTACTCAATGTTAGTGTCCTGGCCTCTCCAATTTGGCCAGAATTAACATTCCTTCCTTTTATCATATATGTTAAACCATCATTTATGATAATTAAATAGTCCGATAATCAGATAACCATATATATATATATATATGTATGTATTTTACATTTGCCATATATTAACAACAACAAGACAATGATGTTTCTTCCCAGAATCTTGTCAAGCTTCCCGTGTTTTCGTGGGTGTAGCTTCACAATTTCCGTCTGATGAATCTTCACCTCCTGAGTTTTCAATGGCATGAATTCCCTACATATGCATTCTTCCATCCCTTTCCATAGTTGAACCTATAACCTATAATTGCTGAAAAACTTGGGACAAAGCAAGTTACCATTCATGCACTAATGCTTTCCCATACACTCTGCAATGCTATCCCTTTCTCATTTCACTATTCTGGTCTATTATATTATACTCTATCACTGTATTCCTATTACTATTCTGTTCTATAATATACTCTTCACTATCCTAAGATCAACTAATTAGCTCTCTCCGTATTCATACGATGTTATAATATGTATGTCTGATGATGGTTTCTCGTATAAATTTCAGCTGGGTTCAGTCCAGATTTCCCTACAGGCGTGACTGATTTAAATTGAACCATGAAAAATGTTTCAATTCTACCAAATTCAGTCTCAGCCTTGAATTTAATATTCTAAATCTCAGCGTCCCTCTCATCCTTCTCATTCCACAGCATTGTAGCCGATAACACAATTCTATTCCATTTCCTGTGGAATTCCCAGCTGTTCAAATTTAATCAATCAATTTCCATATGTTGTCAATTTCATCATAAATCCAATTAAGAATGTCAATTCTAGAGATTTTTTTTTTCACCTTGATAATAGAAGCCCCTTTACTTTCAAGGGTTAAACAATTTAGATCCATCATTCAAATACACTGACTCTATCTCAACACCCATTCCAGTTTCTCCTTCTAATTCAATGGACTTCTCCTCCAGTATTTCTTCCTTAGTATGTTGGCTTGGCACTCAGTCCATAGGGGTTCTCTCTTATACTAGTTTTCTGACCACTGAGTAATTTCTAGATGGTCTGTTAAGGGGAATTCTAGCTGTTCACAGTTCTTCTTTGGACCATTCCAAAATCCAACTCTCATGTTCCCAGAATAATTTCCATGTTACCAGATTTTCCAAGTTCCATCCTCCCTGATGTTCTCTGAATAACCCTTCCCATATTTGGCTGCTTATCTGGGAATAAGACAATAGCAATATCAATTAGTAATCAAACTCCAAATATTCCTAAACCAAATCTCACAAGTGGGTTCCAAATCTGAAACTTTAAAGTCCTTCCAATTAATTACCATACAATTTAGAGACCGAATTCCAAATGTTATACATGTATTTCTAATAATCCCAATTTAGATGCAAAGTAGGTGTTTTGCCCCAAACCACAGCAGAATGTATTTTTTCCAAATTAAAATTAAGTTGTTTAAAGCTCATCCCAATCGTCGTCATGGGTTGTCTGTGTGTTTCTTTAGGAAAGCTTGGATAATGTTACTCTCCTTTAGGATAGGTGTCTTTTTCTTCTTCCTTGATGTCAGTTTCAAAGGAGCAGGGATACATGTTGTTGATTCCTGTTTCTGGGGAACTACATTACCTGAGCTGTCTTCTACCCATTCTCAAGGGGTCTGTATATTCTTTACCTCACTCCCCAGATAGTATGTTGTCGATTATACTGTCCTGCAGGCACAAATTTAGTAACAAGTTAGTACAATAGCTTCTTTCCCCACTCCCGTACCTCCTGCACAACAAGTTTGTTTCTTCTCTCCCTAGTGCCATTTCAGTTCTCCTTAGTTCCCATTCTCATTGCCACCAGTTACTATGTTTCTTTTTTCGTAGTCCTTCAGGGCCTGTCCCACTTGGCCGTCATTTGCGCGCCATTTACGCGACCTCCAAAAATGTGGTTGTCACGTTGTGACGCACTGGTAGTGTGTGGGTAGCGCGGGACGGCCTCATGGAGAGTCGTGGAGGAGTGTGGAGTTGCACGTGGTATCGCGTGGTGCTCCAGGATTTCGGCTGTACGAAATCTTTGCGCGCCACCGGTGATGCGTATCGCTTACACACGCGGATGTACTGCGGTCGCACGCTGACGTCCTGATGTCGTACGTGTGGTGCGTAGTGACACATGATTATGTCACCGTGCGTAACCATGCGCCGCTGTGCGCCACCCATACGCAGTCGGCCTGCCTTTTACGCGTCATGGATATAAGCACACGCGATTTAAGAGTACATTGTGGATAATTATTTAGCATTTTCAGAAGAATGGGAATGTTGGCAATCTTTGGCAACAGGCAATTCACATGAGGAATGAGACATTGAGGGTTTGGCAGATGTTTTAAAATCAAAAGGAGCTGGAAATCCTTGCACACAAATTCCTGAAAGGTTACATACCAATACATACCAATGCATACCAATACATACCAATACATACCAATACATACCAATACATACCAATATAGAAATGGAAGAGCAAACCAGATAAGTCATACAAAATTCTGGAGTAACTCAGCAATGGATGACGTTTCGGGTCGAGACCCTTTTTCAGACTGAAGAAGCGTCTCGGCCCGAAACATCATCCATTCCTTCTCTCCAAAGATGCTGCCTGTCCCACCCAGTTACTCTTGCATTTTGTGTCTATCTTCAATTTAAATCAGCATCTGCAGTTCCTTCCTAAAGATTAATTTGGTCTGCAGCTTGCTACTTATCATTCACCTCTTTTTTTGAATAGGGGCATTACATCTGCAGTTTTCCAATTGCTAGCACCACTCAAGAAACTGGAACATTTTAGAAAATCACCATAAATATCATAAACTGGGTAAATATCATAAACCGGGTATTCAAATGACATCACGCGCTCCAGACAGCTGTGCTGACGCATAAAGCCGCATGTTGACGCATGACAGTCACAGCCTGTCGCGTAAATGACAGCCAAGCGGGACAGGCCCTTTCCTTTTAGTGAGGTTCCTCAATTCCATTTAGGTTCTTTGTGTCTCTCCTCATAGGATTTAGAAGGGGGTGATGTTCTTTCTGGTTTTTATTGTTATTTTTGGGCCATGTGTGGATGCTTTCTGATTTCATATGTTGCATAAGCTGGCAGGTCAGGGCTAGCGGAGTGGTTTCGGTTGCCAGAATGTCCCTACCCCCTGATCTCCTGGACAGTATCCTCATCCTCTACCCTCGGGGTCCCAATTGTCCCGGTAACCTCTCAGGATCCATTAATTTCTGAAACCCCGTGGCCCTCTTCTTTGCCCCCTTCCTTCTCAAAGGACACGATCGGCTCCAATGACCTAATTCCCCACAGTTGTAGAACTGATCAGGTCTAACAGCTCAAAACACTCTCGAACCAAACTGAGGTAAATTCGAATCTCGGAATGGCATGTCTATCCAAGCTTTAAGATCCTCCTCCTTCTTATCTTCCCCCAAAGTTATTTCCCATTTCTGAATTATTAATGCGGGTCTCTGAGCTGCCATCAGACCAGGGTGCATTGCAGTGTGGAAATCTGTGGCCCGGGGATTACTTATACCTAATGCAAGACCTAATACCAGGGGTGGAGTAGGCTGCTGCCTGCAAAGGAATTGCCTCCGGGGGATCTGTTCTATACTCCCACCATCGGGAAATTGCTCCGTCATAATAATACTAGGTATTAACCACTAGGTATCCTCCTGCTGTCTCACCCTGAGAAAAGCTACCCATTCTGTCTCTGTGCTTCAGGAAGGATTCCTTCACTTTCCCACAACAGGATTTCCTAATTAATTTTGGTACCCACTTCAGCGGAACCTTCCTTCTAGCTCCTTGATCTCCCATACTATCCTCCACCGGTGGAATAATCATAGGAGATAGAGGGTCCTTCTCCGATTTTTCCACTTTGGATTTGAATTTAGTGGGTGGAGTCGAAGATACCGCTGACTATTCCCGAGTGCCCTGCTCGCAAGCTGTGCATGGTGTCTCTGAACTGAGAACATGAGAGTGCCATGAGAAAACTGTGGCTCCATTCTGAAAACTTCTACCCACCCTGGCATTTAGTGAGCATCTCTCCCTTCGAGGTCCACAGATACCGCTTCCCTCTTACTAAATTTAGTAAGTTTCATTTTAGTCGGCACCTCCCATTTAATTCTCTTTTAGAAGCTGGTATTCTCTCCTGCTCCTTCTCCTGCTCCTGCTCCTGCTGTCGGTTTCCATTATTTTCCTTTCCTTGCTCCTGAATGTCTCAAGAAGGACCAATTCTCTCTTGTTGAACTCTAATCCATAAATTGAACGCTGCCATTCTTAGAGTAGAAAGCAGAATAATCGTTTTATTTATTTTTCTTCTAGTGAAGAACATTCTCAATATTCCAATATGTTCATTCTCTTCTTCAACGTTTCCATATCGTCTAAAAAATGTTTATATGTAGTTTATTCATATTATGGATTTTAGTCCACGCAGTGGCCAAAGTTCGCTCCTCAAAACTCCATTTAATTCTCCAGATAACCCTCTTAATACTATCTAAGTGGTGTCAAGTTAGGAAAAGGGGAAGTAGAATGGGATCTGGGGGTCCTTGCACATCAGTCTATGAAAGTAAGCATGCAGGTACAGCAGGCAGTGAAGAAAGCGAATGGCATGTTGGCCTTTATAACAAGAGGAATCAAATATAAGAGAAAGAGGTCTCTCTGCAGTTGTACAGAGCCCTAGTGGGACTACACCTGGAGTATTGTGTACAGTTTTGATCCCCTAATTTGAGGAAGGACATTCTTGCTATTGAGGGAGTGCAGCATAGGTTTACAAGGTTAATTCCCGGGATGGCGGGACTATCATATGCTGAGAGAATGGAGCAGCTCGGCTTGTACATTCTGGAGTTTAGAAGGATGAGAGGATATCTCATTGAAACATATAAGATTGTTAAGGGTTTGGACACGCTAGAGGCAGGAAACATGTACCCGATGTTGGGGGAATCCAGATCCAGGGGCCACAGTTTAAGAATAAGGAGTAAGCCATTTAGAATGGAGATGAGGACACACTTTTTCTCACAAAGAGTGGTGAGTCTGTGGAATCCTCAGAGGGCAGTGGAGGCAGGTTCTCTGGATGCTTTCAAGAGAGAGCTTGATAGGGCTCTTAAAAATAGTGGAGTCAGGGGATATGGGGAGAAGGCAGGAACAGGGTACTGATTGGGGATGATCAGCCATGATCAGATTGAATGGCGGTGCTGGCTCGAAAGGCCTGCACCTATTGTCTATCGCGTATTGTCTATTAATCTTTCTGCTTCATGTGGAAGTTTCTCGCAAATTATTTTTATCAGGCTTTCGGGTCTATTTGATAGGTCCTTCTCTGAGACATTCCCCATTTTCTGCACAATAGCCACAATACAAAATACAAAATAAAATTCCAGACACTCACACCTATTCAAACTTGCTCCTTCCTTTCAGACTCTACAATGGCTAATAGTTTTCCACATTCACACCTCTTTCACAATTTGTCTCTTGTAGGCAGTGAACAAAAGTTAATGGCATGAAGGCCATCCTGGTGACCTTGCGCCCCACCCAAGGTTTCCATGAGTCGCCAGAAGTTTTGGACACTCGCCTGGAAAGCCTTGACTGAAGTGTGAGCTGCATCTATCGACCAAAGTTCCTATATGATCTTTGCTACCGACCGCACACACACACACACAAACACATCATAAAGGTTGGGGCCAGGGACAGCGGAGGAGAACTGTCTGGGCGATGAAGAGGAATGTAAACGGCTGCCACAGAGCATGGTAAGTCCTTTAGAGAGCGCGGGAGGGGGGGAGAGAGAAGGGGTGAGAAGGAGGAGAAGGAGAAAGAAGGGGAGAGAGAAGGGGAAGAGAAGGGGAGAAAAGGGGAGAGAAGGAGGGAGAAGGGGGAGAGAAGTGGGGAGAAGGGGGAGAAGGGGGGAGAAGGAATGGAGACAGTTTTACGAAGTTTAATAAAGTTTAGCGGGCATTCTACCTTCCGGCGGGACTTCTAGGTCCTGAAAACTCCAATGAACCAATCAAAATGGCCGGTCAGCGAGGGAGATTGCCTTTGACTGCCTGTATATAAATAGCAATCCCACTCACTGGCTTCGACCAAACAGCAACCTATTTTTAGTGGAGGCCGGTTTTGATTTTGCTGAAATAATCGAAGGAACATAGGAGAAGCTTCGACCACGCGGAAACCACTTTCGACCATTAGGGAGAGTGACCAAAACCTCCGGGAACCTCATGGAAACCTTGGGTGGGGTGCAAGGTCACCAGAGGTGTCCGTTCAGGTTTCCTACGTGGGACAGGGGCATTAGGCAACTGCCAGGGACTAGTTTTAACGGAATTTATCTATGACACCTGACGACAGCTTATGACAGCACCTACGTCAACCTACGACAACCTCCGACAACCTACGACAACAAAAATTGTTGCCACTGTCACCCAAAAATTTTCAACATGTTGAGGCAGTCGCCTGTAGTTGCCCAAAAAATCAAAAGTGGGGCAGGCCCATTAAGCTTGCTAAGGCATCATGTGCCTTTTGATTATAAAGGTATTTTGTTCTAAAATTTCATTTTCTCTTCCCCAGGCACTTGGACCTAGAAGCCTTCGGAATTTCCAACACCATAGTATGTACGGGGAAGAACTATTTATTTGGCATCTTATATCTTCTGGTTCCACACACAAATTGTCACTTTGTTCTCTAAGTATCTCTTTTCTTCCTCTGATTACCAGCTTTTCCTTTATTTATTTATAAAATATTTCCAAAGTTCCCCTAATTTGACCCCACAGTGCCATTTTATGTCCCTCTTTGCCCTAATTACTTTTTATTAACTCTCATGCACATTCCACTATTTCACTCAGATATCAACTGTTTTCAATTCTTAAAACCTGACCTAAGCTACAGAGTCATAAGAGACTGCAGGTGATGGAATCTTGAGCAAAAAACAAAATGCTGAAGGAACTCAGTGGGTCGGCAGCATCTGTGAAGGGAAATGGACAAACAGCATTTTGGGTCGGGAGCATTCTTCAGACAGGAAGTAGCTGGTCGAGAGGTGAAGGTAAGTGATGAAGCAATGGAAGGTCTCTTTCCACCTGTCAGCTATCTGAAAAATCCCTTCAGCTATGACAGAGACACGCAAGGATTCAGTGGGTTGAATCTTCAGGAATTTAATGGTAGAACCATTTAATGCATAAAAGACATGGTTGTATTCTTGACTATATTACTCAAGTATTTAATGTACTCCTCCAAAACTAAATCAACTAGTGAGAACAGGTCAAGCCCTAAGTGTGGTGGGGGGGGGGGGAGTACTTTTCATACTTTAAACTAACCACAGATTTTACTTCGGAGTCACGTGTGTGATTCCATGAAGAAGTCCACCAGTCCGCATGCGCGTCATTACGTCTGACGCATGGCACGACGCCGGGCTGGCAGGCATGTAGCTCCACCAGCGGTAAGTTTTAAAAACCCTCAGGTAAGTTTTAAAAACTTAGTTGAGGTCGTTTTCTGTGGTCGGTAAGTCTTGTTGCAGGAGCAAGTTGAAACCATGGAGAAAATTACAAAGGGAAGGTCGAGCGGCCTGCCGAGAGAGCAGCTATAGAAGACCACGGGAGTGCGGGTAGCGGGCGGCGGTCCATCTCGCCTTCAGAGTCACTGGTGGCACTGGTGGCACAAGGAGGTAGTTGTGGCTGCTCAGGTAGATGAACAGGACAGGTTTAGAAGGTCTAACGCAGGCAGGTAGTGTAGATGGAACATGTTGGCCGGTGTGAGCAAGTTGGGCCTAAGGTCCTGTTTCGACTCAATAATACTCTATGGCTCTAAGTGGAGACACAAAAACCGACAGATGCTGGAATCCTGAACAAAAAGCAAAGGAACTCAGAGGTAGGCAAAAATGCTAGAGAAACTCAGCGGGTAAGGCAGCATCTATGAAGTGAAGGAATAGGCGATGTTTCAGGTCGACACCCCTCTTCAGACTGATGTGGTGGTGTGGGTGGGGGGGAAAGGAAACGAAGAGGTGAAGACAGTAGGCTGTGGGAGAGCTGGGAAGGGGAGGGGAAGGAGGGAGAAAGCAAGGACTACCTGAAATTGTAGAGGTCTATGTTCATACTGCTGGGGTGTAAATGATCCAAGCAAAATATGAGGTGCTGCTCCTCAAATTTGCAGTGGGACTCACTCTGTTTTTTATTGCGAACAGACTAGTGGTGTTACATAGAAACATAGAAACATAGAAAATAGGTGCAGGAGTAGGCCATTCGGCCCTTCGAGCCTGCACCGCCATTCAATGTGATCATGGCTGATCATCCAACTCAGTATCCCGTACCTGCCTTCTCTCCATACCCCCTGATCCCTTTAGCCACAAGTGCCACATCTAACGCCCTCTTAAATATAGCCAATGAACTGGCCTCAACTACCTTCTGTGGCAGAGAATTCCAGAGACTCACCACTCTCTGTGTAAAGAATGTTTTCCTCATTTCGGTCCTAAAGGAATTCCCCCTTATCCTTAGACTGTGACCCCTTGTTCTGGACTCCCCCAACATCGGGAACAATCTTCCAGCATCTAGCTTGTCCAACCCCTTAAGAATTTTGTAAGTTTCTATAAGATCCCCCCTCAATCTTCTAAATTCCAGCGAGTACAAGCCGAGTCTATCCAATCTTTCCTCATATGAAAGTCCTGACATCCCAGGAATCAGTCTGGTGAATCTTCTCTGTACCCCCTCTATGGCAAGGATGTCTTTCCTCAGATTTGGAGACCAAAACTGTACGTAATACTCCAGGTGTGGCCTCACCAAAACCCTGTACAACTGCAGTAGAACCTCCCTGCTCCTATACTCAAATCCTTTCGCTATGAATGCTAACATACCATTTGCTTTCTTCACTGCCTGCTGCACCTGCATGCCTACTTTCAATGACTGGTGTACCATGACACCCAGGTCTCGTTGCATCTCCCCCTTTCCTAATCTGCCACCATTCAGATAATAGTCTACCCTCATATTTTTGCCACCAAAGTGGATAACCTCACATTTATCCACAATATACTGCATCTGCCATGCATCTGCCCATTCACTCAGCCTATCCAAATCACCCTGCAGCCTCCAAGCAGCCTCCAATCACCCTGCAGCCTCACACCTAACTATACCCCCCAGCTTGGTATCATCTGCAAATTTGGAGATGTTGCATTGAATTCCCTCGTCCAAATCATTAATATATATTGTAAATAGCTGGGGTCCCAGCACTGAGCCTTGCGGCACCCCACTAGTCACTGCCTGCCATTCTGAAAAGGACCCGTTTACTCCTACCCTTTGCCTCCTGTCTGCTAGGAAGTTCTCTATCCACATCAATACTAAACCCCCAATACCGTGTGCTTTAAGTTTGTATGCTAATCTCTTATGCGGGACCTTGTCGAAAGCCTTCTGAAAGTCTAGATATAACACACCCACTGGTTCTCCCTTATCCACTCTACTAGTTATATCCTCGAAAAATTCTATCAGATTTGTCAGACATGATTTACCTTTCGTAAATCCATGCTGACTTTGTCCAATGATTTCACCACTTTCCAAATGCGCTGCTATCCCATCTTTAATAACTGACTCTAGCAGTTTCCCCACTACCGATGTTAGACTAACTGGTCTGTAATTCCCCGCTTTCTCTCTCCCCCCTTTTTTAAAAAGTGGGGTTACATTAGCTACCCTCCAATCCTCAGGAACTACTCCAGAATCTAAGGAATTTTGAAAAATTATCACTAATGCATCCACTATTTCTGTGGCTACCTCCTTGAGTACTCTGGGATGCAGACTATCTGGCCTTGGGGATTTATCGGCCTTCAATCCGTTCAAATTACCCAACACCACCTCCCGGCTAACCTGGATTTCACTCAGTTCCTCCATCTTATTTGACCCCCGTTCCACTGCTATTACGGCAGATTATTTATGTCTTCCTTAGTGAAGACAGAACCAAAGTAGTTATTCAATTGGTCTGCCATGTCCTTGTTCCCCATGATCAATTCACCTGTTTCTGATTGCAAGGGACCAACATTTGTTTTAACTAGTCTCTTTCTCTTCACATATTGTGCAAAGCGATTGCCAAGCTTGCACTTGATCTCACCGATGTTGAGCAGTTGACACCTGGCACAGCGGATGCAATGGATGAGGTTGGAGGAGGTGCAGGTGAACTTCTGCCTCACCTGGAAAGACTGCTTGGGTCCTTGGTTGGAGTCGAAGGGGGAGGTAAATCGACAAGTGTAGCATTTCCTGTGGTTCCAAGGGAAAGTACCAGAGGAGCGGTGGCTTGGGTGGGAGTTACAGAGGGAACGGTCTCTGCAGAAAGCCGAAAGTGGAGGAAATGTGAAGGTGTGGCCAGTGGCGGGAACCCGTTGGAGTGGCGAAAATGTTGGAGGACTATCTGTTGTAATGGATGGCTGGTAGGGTGGAAGGTGAGAAAAAGGGAACTCTATCCTTGTTATGAACGGGGGGATGGGGAATGAGAGCAGAGCTATGGGATATAAAGGGGACCCTGGTGAGAGCCTCATCTATAGCCGAAGAAGGGAACCCCCGTTCCCTAAAGAGTGAGGACATCTCCAATGCCTTGGTTTGGAACATCTCATCCTGGGTGCAGATGTGGCGTAGACTGAGTAATTGGGAGTAGGGGTGGGAAGAAGTGTAGTAGACAGTGTGGGAAGAAAGTGTAGTCCAGATAACCAATGGAGTCAGTGGGTTTGTAGTAGATGTCGGTCAGTATTCTGTTACCTGCGATGGAGATGGTGAGGTCTATAAACAGTAAGGAGATTTCGGAAATGGTCCAGTTGAACTTGTGCTGGATGGAAGTTAGTGGTGAAATGGATGAAGTCAGTAAGTTCTGCATGTGTGCAGGAGGTAGCACCAATGCAGTAGCAGAGTTAGAGTTTGGGGATAGGGCCACGGTACGCCTCGAACAAGGATTGGTCAGAAGGGTCAGTTAGAATCTGTGGAGGGAAATGGACAGATGATGTTTCAGACCAGGCTTTTCTTCAGTCTGATGTCTTGAAATGTTCCCACAACATGCACCTTTACTGTTCTAAGAAGTGGTCTGGTGTGCTTATAATAGTGATTGCTGCCATGTATGTGTAGCATTCTTGCCTGGGTACAGCTTCAACTCAATTGATTATTATTGCTGCTGCTCCTCTTTCTCTGTCCCAATGACACTGGCAACAATAAGAACAATAATAGTGGAAACACAAGAGACTGTGGGTGTTGGAATCTTGACCAATAAAACAAACTGCTGGAGGAACTCAACAGGCCAGGCAACATTTGTGGGGGGAATGGACAGACAGCGCTTTGGGTTGGGTCCTTTCATTGGGTTAATGGAGTAGGAATGGAAAAGCTGGAAAAGGAAGGCAGGAATGGGACAAAGCATGGCGAGTGATAGGTGGATACAGATAACGGGCAGGGAGGAGGCAATTGGCAGATGGGTGGAGAGAATCATAAAGGCTAAAAGTGAAAAAGAGTCAAAAAGGTGCCAAATAAGAAAAGAGAAGTGAAATGTAAAGTTAGAGGAAGGAATATGGGATAATGGAGTTCTAATGGAGCCACTGTCCCAAGCACCAGTGACCCGTCTTCAATCCTGACCTCTTGTGAAGTTTGTGTGGAGTATGCACGTTCATGAGTGTAAAGGGTGCTTGATATTTAACCACCAGGGGCGCCGGGGGAGATGGCAGCCCTGCCGGCAGTCTGTTCGTTTTTTTCATCTTTTTGTTACTTTTAATGTTTGTTAAAAATTTTGTTTAAATGTACTTCGGTTTGTATTATGTGGGGGGAGACGGGAGGGGATCGGGGAATTGTTTTTTCAAGTTCCTACCTTCCCGGAGATTTGATCAATTTTCGGATCACCTTCTCCGGGCTCTGAGGCCTTCCATCGCTGGAGCTGGAGGCATCCTCGGACTGTCATGAGCCCCACTGCGGGGCTCGGACTTAACATCGGAGCGGATCCCTTGACTGGGATCACTCCCACCGCGGCCTGCGGACTTACCATCAAGGTCTCTCAGTCTCGGGTGAGGCTAGTTGGGAGCTCCAACGCCGCAGAAGGTTCGGCCAGCCCTGACGCGAGGTTCGATCGCCCGGTGTGGGGGGGCTGACATCCCCCTAATGCGAGAGCTGATCGCCTTGACTTGGAGGGCCCAGACGCCGCCGGCTACGGGAGTCAAGATTGTCCCATCAACGGAGGGCTTGAGGCCCCTGACTGAGGAAGAACAAAACTTGACGAACTTTATTTCGCCTTCCATCACAATGAGGAATATGTAGGAGTCACTGTGGTGGATGCTCATGTTAAAATGTGTTTTTGAGTCTGTTGCTTTTAATTGTATGACTGACCTGGCCAGTGAAATTCCTCGTATGTTGCAAAACATACGGCAAATAAAATCTGATTCTTATTCTGATTCCAATATCTCAGACTCTGTGGGGTGTAGTTCGACAAAAGAACAAATAAACAGTCATCAGATAACAAACATTACAAAAGATAAATAAAGCAGAAGGCCCAAAAATAAATATTCCCAAAGCCGGGAATTCATTTGAAAATCTAAGCAGTACAACTACACTTAGCTTCTATGATCAGTCAGTTCCAGCTGAGTGCACTTTTTTAATACATTAAAATATTTTCATAATTAATCACCAAAATATTATTATTTATTTGCTGAGTCCTGAATGCTTTATTCTATTAAATGGATCTGAAACCAGAATCTGGATATTCAATTCAGGTGTGCACATTTTTTTTAGTGTCGCAGGATTGAATTGCGGCATAATATTGATTGCTAAGTGCAATTGGTACCCAAGGGTGTGCATGCAGCATCTGAAAACTTTCAAGCACGGTCCCGTAACATACTGAGCCTGAAGTGGTGATGTCAATCATCGTTCAATACACATTGAATGTCTCTGCTCTCACTTTGTTACATATGCACAGACCAATGTGAATAAAGCACACAAGTTATAATATTTTTTTCTCTGCACTTGGGATGCTGTGGAATATTGAAGATTACAGCACAAGCTGCACTTCACATACTAATATGCCTCGTTGCATTGATTGCCCTCCACTCAAAGGAATAAATGTCAAAGTACTTACTTAAATGTCTTTTGGACAGCAATAGTTGGCCAATCTCTTGAGCAGAATTATAACAGGCTACAGAGCAGAAGGCTTCAAAGTCCTACCTTGTTCACCAAATAATTTTACTCCTTTCATTTTTTAACTATTTATTAATTTCCAGTCTACCATTTTTTATGTTCTGCTTCCATAGGGCATACATGTTCAAGCAAATTTGCAAGATGACAAAATATTTTGGCAGTACCCTTTATTATTTTGATGTTAATTGAATCTACAAATTTTCGTCCCTTTTCCAACTGGAAATGTTTTTGTATTGTTGATCCTTTATCAATCTCCCACAGTTTCAACACACTACAGATGTTGTGTTGGAGATGGCACAGTGGCGAACAGTAGAATTGCTGCCTTATAACACCAGAGACCCAGGGCCGATCCTGACTATGGGTGCTGCCTGTATGGAATTTGAACATTCTTACTGTACTGCGTGGGTTTTGTGCGGGTGCTCCAGTTTCCTCCAACACTCCAAACAATTGTAGGTTTGTAGGTTACTTGGCTTCTGTTAATTGTCCCTAGTTTAGGATAGAACAGGTGATCACTGGTCGGCATGGACTCAGTGGGCAGAAGGGACTGTTTCCACTCTGCATCTCTAAAGTAAGGTAAAGTAAAGTAAGCTAAACTAAACTAACTGAACTAACTAAATGAACTTAACATGCTCTTTTTTTCACTTTAGTCTTTATTGCTTTTATGCATACACAAATATAACAACGAAACATACAACAATGCATTGAAATGTACAACAGTGCAACGAGAGGTTCTGTTTACAATTAATGATGCAGTATACAGAACTATTTTCTTATTAAAACATTTTCCAATATCTTACATTATTGTCAATAAATTGATACAGTGTTGATGTCTTTATTTCTATACCTAATCAATTTTCCCCATTTTCTGTTAAACTCATCTTCTTTCACTCTTGGAGAATATGTCATTTTCTCCATGACGAATATTTCCTGTACTATGTCTAACCATTGTCTAAGTCTGGGTGTGTCCGCTGCAAGCCAGTTTTTTGTAATGGCCTTTCTGCCAGCTGTGAGTAGGATTTTAACTAAGTAATGATCTTCCTTCAGCACCACTGTATTTATATTACCCAGGTATAAAATGGAACACTACTTGGAGACTATATATCCTAATGCCTCCTTTAATTCTGAGTTCACTCTGTCCCAAAATGGTTCTATTTTCGGACAACTCCAGAAGATATGTGCATGATTTGCGTTTGTTTGGTCACATTGCCTCCAGCATGTTTGCTGCCTTAGAATTTGCTTGCTTTTTATGTTAGGCGTAAAAAGAAACAAATCAAATTTTTCCAATTAAATTCTCTCAATTTTTGTGAATTAGTGGATATCTGTAGCGTTACAAACATATGATGCCATTCTTATTCTGAGATCGTGATGTTCAATTCCTTGTCCCACTTACATTTTACATAAAATGTAGTTTTATTTATTTATTTAAAAATATATATTTTTATTAGAAGCAATGCATATTGCCAACAATATAACAGTTTTCCAAATACACATTTAACTTGTTTCAAAAATTATACCAATATTACGAAATGATTTATATAAGCTTCTGTTGTTTTATGGAAAGTAAAGAAGTGAAAGAATAGGTCTATAATCAATGGAGATGGTAATAAAATAATATTATGATTATATAAGAAAAAGAAAAAAAAAAGAAATAAAGAAATAAAAATAAAGAATAATAAAACAATTATTATATAATTTAAAAAAAATGAAGTATACATCTTAACAATGAATGGAACAATTTCACATAACAATATCTATCGAGACGTGTATACAAATCCCAGAATAGATCTTTTCATCTAATCCTACAACTGGGTACTTATTGAGTTACAATGCTGAGCTCAGCTACCCCTTCAAATAGTCAGTGAATGGAGACCATATTTGTTCAAAGAGTTCATGTTTGTCCATTAGGACAAACCTGATTCTCTCCAAAGGCAACGTCTCCAACATTTCCACTGTCCACATTTTAATTGTGGGGGATAATGTTCCCTTCCAGAATGTTAATATTAATTTTTTTCCAATTATCAAACAGTAATCAAGAAAATGTCTTTGATTTACTGTTAATATTAGGTTTGAATCAGGAACTCCTAATATTATTAGCTTTGTGTCAGGGTCCAATTTAATTTTAATAACTACAGAAATGATTTTAAAAATATCAGTCCAATAACTATTAAGTTTTATACATGTTACAAAACTATGCGTTAAATTAGCTTCTGAATTCTGGCATTTATCGCAAATAGAAGAGATGTTAGGAAAAATTATATTTAGTTTTGTTTTTGAATAATGTAATCTATGTAATACTTTGAATTGTATCAAGGTATGTCTGGCATTTAATGAACAACAGTGTATAAGTTGTAAACTTTCTTCCCAAGTATCTTTCATTATAGATAAGCCTATTTCATTTTCCCATATTTGTCGGTATGATTCTGTTGTTGGGATTTCCCTATCCAAAAGAGTATTATATATTTACGCTATTAGTTTTTCTGTACTTGGGTGCTTGTTGAGCAATTCATCCAGCAATCCTGGTTCTCTATTTTTATAGTCTTGCATATTTGACTTGATATAGTCTCTAATTTGTAAATACCTAAACAAATTATTTGGATGCAATCCATAGATATCTTTTAACTCTTGAAATAAGAGAAATTTTCCTTTCCTGTAAAGGTGTTCTATCCTTATAATTCCTAAATGTTTCCAGTGTCTAAACCCCTTATCCAATATAGAGGGTTTAAATGAAGGATTATTCATAATTGGTAAACAAAGCGACATATTATCCAAATGTAGATTCTTAACAATTTGTTTCCAAATACGTCTATTGCAATAAATTATAGGGTTTTCCCTATGTTTTTTTTTGTACTTCCCTTGGAAATGTAAAATGTAGTTTTAGCTTGACATTCCATTAAACTATGATAAAATTTAGAAATAATCCTTAATGTTTTCTGATGATATGCATTAACTATCATTGAATTATTTTCTTCTAGTGCCTCCCTTTTTACTTTTTTATTGGAATAATATCTCAGTTGGAGATATCTAAACAAGTCTTGGTTCCAAAGTGCAAATCTATCTTTCAAATCTTGAAATCCTCTTAGGTCTCCATTTTCAGTAACAGTACAAAATGCAGTCATTCCTTTCTTCATCCACTCTTTAAATGCTGAGTCATACATCCCTGGCTTGAATTCATTATCCAAAACTATCCATCTTAAAACTTTTTCTCGTTTATTCAGTTTAAGTTGCCTGGTGAGAGTGAACCAGGTTTCTAAAGTAAATATCGTTATAGGATCGATTATACTCCTGGTATGTCCAGGAAGCGCTTTTTCTTGCCAGAGTGTTTGGATGTGGAAGTCAGGGATATATGTCTCAATCTCTTTCCACCTAGCTATATAGCTGTCCACACGCCAATTAATTAGTGGTCGAAGTTGGGCTGCATAGAAATATATCCTAAAATTTGGAAGTGCCATTCCACCTTTGTCCTTTGGCATCTGGAGTGTAATGTATCAAATTCTGACCTTCTTTCCTCCCCAAATAAATCTAGATATTAATTTATCCCATTCTGTGAACTGTTTTAATGGTATCTCTATTGGCAGAGATTGAAACAATAGCCTTGGCATAATATTCAGTTTCACCACATTTATCTTACTACTAAAATCCATCGGGTAGGTGGGCCATCTTTCTATATCCTTATGTTTTGGTTGATGTGGTTATAATTGGCCCCATACAACACTGATATATTTTTTTGTTTTATGTACCCCTAGGTATTTTATTGATTTTGAATCCCATTTAATATTATACTTTTGCTTGATTTCTGGAGGAGCACAATTAAATAGGAGGGTTTGAGTTTTTGAAATATTCACTTTATATCCTGCATAAAAATTAAATTTCTCTATGATCCCCATCATCCTTGGAAATTAGGTGTTTACTTCCGTGAGATACATCATTACGTAATCTGCAAAAAAGGCCAATTTTATGTTCTCTGTCTCTTATAGTTACTCTCCTCAGTTCCCTATCTTGACGAATCGCTCGTGCCAATGGTTCTATATATATTGCAAACAGGGTAGGGCTAAGACAACATCCCTGTCTCGGTTCTCTTCCTAACACAAATCTCTCAGTTAAGGACCCATTCACCTTTACTCTTGCTGATAAATTGCTTTAATAACTTGAATTGAATCTTTGTTAAAGCCAAATCTTTCTAGTGTTTGATATAAGATTTCCCAATTAACCCTATCAAGAGCCTTTTCCGCATCTAGGCTTATCAGGACAGCACGTGTACTTTCCTTTTGATTCTTGTGTATTATATGTAGGGTTCTTCTAATACTGTCCTGTGTTTGTCTGTCTATTATAAATTCAGTCTGGTCTTCATCAATTAAATCTGGCATGAACTTTTCAATTCGTTTGGAGATAATTGTAGAATACAATTTATAGTCCACATTTAGAATTGATATCGGTTTGTAGTTGGTACAATTTTCCTTGTCTTTGTTCTCTTTGAGGATTAATATTATAATTGCCTCTTTCCATGATGGGGGTGTCTTGCATTATTTGATAATCCAGTTAAAGGTTCTCAGAAGTGGGTTCAGCTCATTCTGAAATATTTTATACCACTCTATAGGGAAATTATTTGGGGGGGGCATAGATATTCACCAGTGTCAGAATATTATTATCAACTTTGTCCTTTACTATGATATTCCTCCCTTCTTTGTCTTTTATTTCTTTAAAGATTTTGAATTTAACTGAGTTTGATATCAGGATTGCCACTCCTCTTTTATGACTACATGTGTATCCAAATCTTTTCAGCTTCTCATGCTCTTGTCGAGATAAATGGGTTTCTTGTAAGAAATTAATATGCACTTTTTTTCAATTTAGTCATGACTTTAGCCCTCTTAATTGAATTACCCAAACCATTAACATTTAGAGACATCAGCTTAAGTCCTTGACATTGCATCGTTACACTTAGTGTGATTGATTTCACTGTATCCCCTCAACTCAACACCAGAACCGTTTTGAACAAACCAAAACACTTTAGTAGTGATTGCCCACCAGTCTCAAAAGCCGCTGTGTCTCCCTCCACGTCCCCCTCCATGCCAACACAAAGGGCAACGATCCCAAGGCTTTAGGGGCAGAAATAGCGGGCAGGCGACAATCACCAGCATAACGCGAGAGAGATCATGCGCTATTGTAGGTCTCCTTTGCACGTCGGTGTTTCTGCCTTTCTACATCTCATTGTTGGCCCTGTCTGTCGCCACCCCTACCCCCACCCCTCTGCTTCCTGGCCATGTGTGTACCCCCTTCCCTCCCTCTCTCCAGCTCCCCGCCCAATGCACCGGGCGTGGGGGCTTCGCACCGTCTTCATGTCGGCGACTATCCCAAGGCTTCAGACGGAAGGCAGACGCAACAAGCTGGAGTAACAATGCGGGCCAGGTAACATCTCTGGAGAACGTGGATAGGTGAGGTTTCGGATAAGGGCTCGTCTTCTGAAGAATGATCTCAACCCGCTGAATTACTCCAGCAGTGTTAAAGAAGGAACTGCAGATGCAGGAAAATCGAGCGTACACAAAATTCTGGAGAAACTCAGCGGGTGCAGCAGCACCTATAGAGTGAAAGGATGGGTGACAGAAGGGTCTCGACTTGATGAACTTCTCCAGCATTTGGATCTAAACATCACCCATTCCTTCCCTCCAGAGATGCGGCCTGTCCCGCTGAGTTACTCCAGCTTGTTTGTGTCAATCGTTGAATGGGTGACGTTTTGGGTTGAGACCCTTCTTCGAACTGAAAATAAAACTTGCCTCGCGTGAAGCGGCTTGTAAATTAAAACATAAAATCAAGAAATGCTAAAGGTTGACTCATTTATGTGCTGCTATTCATTTACCTGGCCTGTTGCTGTCCTCCCTTGTCCACCGCGCTGGATAACTCACTGGGTGCAAAACTCCGCTGCATCCCGGGTGGAGGGCGATGATCACTGGACTGACCGTCAAGTAGAGGCGGGTCGGCCAAGTCCAGCTCCACACCACCGGGATAGACACCGACTACTGGAGTAAAGTCAGCGGGATCTCTGGAGAAGTCTGAAGTAGGGTCTCGACTCGAAATCTCACCCATCCCATCTCTCCAGAGATGCTGCCTGTCCCTCGGAGTTACTCCAGCATTGTGTGCGTCTATATTCGGTGAAAACTAGCATCTGCAGTTCTATCCCAATCCCACACTCTCGGCCCCGGGGGTCGATGGAGCATCACACGTGGACACAACCCACCCACCGCCCCAGACTTGCCCCTCCGGCAGGTCTTTAACCGCATCCTAAAGCCGTTCATTGAGGCAGTGACGAATACGAAGCCACGGGGCAGGTACCTCAGTAATAAAGGACAAGTGGCAGATCATCGCAGAAAGGCCAAAGATAGACACAAAATGCTGGTGGGACAGGCCGCATCTCTGTAGATAAGGAATGGGTGGCGTTTCGGGTAAGTCTGAAGAAGGGTCTCGACTCCATTCCTTCTCTCCAGAGATGCTGCCTGGTCGCTGAGTTTCTATCTTTGGTTCAGTCTTTACTCGAGCGAACTAACAGATTATAAGAAAGTTCCCACGGTAGACTTACGAGTCACTAAGGTAAACGCACGGGCCACTACGTTACTACAACGAGTTTAAATGTTTCCATTTTTAACTTGAAGAGTTAATTTGACTTGTGGAAAAAATCAAACATGAGTCGATAAGTTGCTCGTCCGAGGTCCGACGTTCCCACTATGTGATCACCACGAGTGAAAACTAGGGGTCACTCGTGGGCCAACTTGCACCGTGAGACAGGGGTTTTAGCTTTACGCCTGATATGAGTTTCGGAGCATGATATCTTGTGCTCCTGAGAGTATAAATTTTTGAGAATGGAGTCGTACAATCAAAAAATTGTAATTGCACTGAAGGAGGATATAATGTTAGAATCAGAGAGCCATAGAATCATACAGCACAGAAAGGGGTTCCTGTTGCAAGTAAGAATTCATTGTTCTATCTGGGACATATATGACAATAAAACACTCTTGACTCTTGTCACCTCAGTCATGCCACCATGCAGTCTATCTGTGGCAGTTCCATTTACCTGCATTAGGCCTGTATCTCTATGCCTTCCCTATCTAAGTAACTGCACAATTGCCTTCTAAACATAGCAAATGGCTCTTCCATTAGTTCTGGCAGTTCATTCTAGACATTCACTACCCTCTGTGGGGAAAAATATATCCATCACATCTCCTTTCAGTTTCTAGACTCTCCCTCCTAGGTTATATTCCTATAATATTTTCCTTCTCATTTGCAAAAAATAACCATAGTTGTGCATGCTTGACTGGGGTCAATGATTAATGCCCATCATCCTATATTGCCCTTGAGAAACTGGTGAAGCACTTTCTTCAACTGTTAAAGCTCTCCCAGTGATGGTACATCCACGTGTAGGATTACACCCAAAGTCCTGGATTTAGATGCCATGGCAATGAAGGTATAGCAATGTAATTCCAAGTCAGGTAAGTGTGCACCTTGGAGGTAACATGTCGTGGTGTTCCAATAAGCCAACTTATCTTGTTCTTTTCGGTGGTTGAGGTTGTTAATTTGTGTGGTGCTCCCAGAGTAACAAGCTTTTTGAGTATTGCTAGAGCTCAGCAAATCAAAGCAACTGGCAAGCATTCTCTCCCTTTCCTGGCTTCTGTTTTGTAGTTAGAAAAAAGCTTTGTGTGTCAGAAGATGAAACACTTGCTGCATTCCATGACCAATTGTTGTATTTGTGGCTAAGAAGCTGGTCCGGTACAATTTCTGGTCAATGATGATCTTCAAGATGTTGATTATGGAGCACAATTGGTGAGATTATAGTCTATTATTAGAGATGGTCATTATGTGGTGTGAATATTACTTGTCACATATAAGTCCATGCATTAACGTTCTTTGACAGTCTAATTGATCACTTGCTAATTTACAGAATGTCCTAATGTTATGCTGCCTGTAAATTTCTACATTGATGACAGCATTGGTGCTATCTCCTGCACACATGCAGAACTCACTAACTTAATCCATTTCACCACTAACCTCCATCCGGCATTCAAATTCACCTGGACCATTTCCGACAACTCCCTAACATTTCTAGACCTCACCATCTACATCGCAGGTAACAGACTCCTGACCAACATCTACTTCGAACGCCCTGACTCCCATGACTATCTGGACTACTCTTCTTCCGAACCTGCTTTCTGTAAGGACTCTATCCCCTACTCCCAAATCCTCTGTCTACACCGCATCTGCACCCAGGATGAGGTGTTCCAAACCAGTGCTTCAGAGATCTCCTCATTCTTTAGGGAACGGGGGTTTCCCTATTCTACTATAGATGAGGGTCTCATCAGTATCTCCTATATATCCCGCAGTTCTGCTCTCACTCCCCATTCCCCCCCTCATAACAAGGACAGAGTCTTCCTTGTCGTCACCTTCCACCCTACCAGCTGTCACAATCAACATATAATCCTCCGACATTTTTGCCACCTCCAATGGGATCCCACCACTGGCCACATCTTCCCATCTCCTCCCCTTTCTGCTTTCCGCAGAGACCGTGCCCTCCGTAACTCCCTGGCTAATTCGTCACTTCCCATCCAAACCACCCCCTCCCCTGGTACTTTCCAGAGGCAGAATTTTCCAGGTACTTTCCAGGGGCAGAAAACGCTAGTGGGAGTTGTGTACAGGCCACCTAACAGTAGTAGTGAAGTTGGGGATGGTATCAAACAGGAAATTAGAAATGCGTGTGACAAAGGCAAAACAGTTATAATGGGTGACTTCAATCTACATATAGATTGGGTGACTCAAATTGGCAGGGGCGCTGAGGAAGAGGTTTTTTGGAAAGTATGCGGGATAGTTTTCTAAATCAACATGTAGAGGACCCAACGAGAGAGCAGGCTATTTTAGACTGGGTATTGAGTAATGAGGAAGGGTTAGTTAGCAGTCTTATTGTGCATGCCCCCTTGGGCAAGAGTGACCATAATATGGCCGAGTTCTTCATTAGGATGGAGAGTGACATTGTTAATTCAGAAACAATGGTTCTGAACTTAAGGAAAGGTAACTGAGGGTATGAGACGTGAATTGGCCAAGATTGACTGGCAATCAATTCTAAAAGGGTTGACGGTGGATACGCAATGGAAGACATTTAAAGACTACATGGATGAACTACAAAAATTGTTCATCCCAGTTTGGCAAAAGAATAGATCAGGGAAGGTAGTGCATCCGTGGATAACAAGGGAAATCAGGGATAGTATCAAAGCAAAGGATGATGAGGACAAAGTAGCCAGAAAAAGCAGCATACCAGAGGACTGGGAGAAATTCAGAAACCAGCAGAGAAGGACAAAGGGCTTGATTAGGAAAGGAAAAATAGATTATGAAAGAAAACTGGCAGGGAACATAAAAACTGACTGCAAAAGTTTTTATAGATATGTGAAGAGAAAGAGATTAGTTAAAACAAATATAGGTCCCTTGCAGTCAGAAACAGGTGAGTTGATCATGGGGAACAAGGATATGGTGGACCAATTGAATAACTACTTTGGTTCCGTCCTCACTAAGGAAGACATAAATAATCTGCCAGAAATAGCAGGGGACCGTGGGTCAAAGGAGGACTTGAGTGAAATCCAGGTTAGTCGGGAAGTGGTGTTGGGTAAATTGAATGGATTAAAGGCCGATAAATCCCCAGGGCCAGATAGGCTGCATCCCAGAGTACTTAAGGAAGTAGCTCCGGAAATAGTGGATGCATTAGTGATAATCTTTCAAAACTCTTTAGATTCTGGAGTAGTTCCTGAGGATTGGCGGGTAGCAAATGTAACCCCTCTTTTTAAGAAGGAGGGGAGAGAGAAAATGGGGAATTACAGACCAGTTAGTCTAACATCGGTAGTGGGGAAACTGCTAGAGTCAGTTATTAAAGATGGGATAGCAGCACATTTGGAAAGTGGTGAAATCATTGGACAAAGTCAGCATGGATTTACAAAAGGTAAATCATGTCTGACGAATCTTGTGGAATTTTTCGAGGATGTAACTAGTAGCGTGGATAGGGGAGAACTAGTGGATGTGGTGTATCTGGACTTCCAGAAGGCTTTCAACAAGGTCCCACATAAGAGATTAGTATATAAACTTAAAGCATATGGCATTGGGTGTTCAGTATTGATGTGGATAGAGAACTGGCTGGCAAACAGGAAGCAAAGAGTAGGATTAAACGGGTCGTTTTCACAATGGCAGGCAGTGACTAGTGGGGTACCGCAAGGCTCAGTGCTGGGACCCCAGCTATTTACAATATACATTAATGATCTGGATGAGGGAATTGAAGGCAATATCTCAAAGTATGCAGATGACACTAAGCTGGGGGGCAGTGTTAGCTGTGAGGAGGATGCTAGGAGACTGCAAGGTGACTTGGATAGGCTGGGTGAATGGGCAAATGTTTGGCAGATGCAGTATAATGTGGATAAATGTGAGGTTATCCACTTTGGTGGCAAAAATAGGAAAACTGACTATTATCTAAATGGAGGCCGATTAGGAAAAGGGGAGATGCAGCGCGACCTGGGTGTCATGGTACACCAGTCATTGAAAGTAGGCTTGCAGGTACAGCAGGCAGTGAAGAAAGCAAATGGCATGTTAGCTTTCATAGCAAAAGGATTTGAGTATAGGAGCAGGGAGGTTCTACTTCAGTTGTATAGGGTCTTGGTGAGACCACACCTGGAGTATTGCGCACAGTTCTGGTCTCCAAATCTGAGGAAGGACATTATTGCCATAGAGGGAGTGCAGAGAAGGTTCACCAGACTGATTCCTGGGATGTCAGGACTGTCTTATGAAGAAAGACTGGATAGACTCGGTTTATACTCTCTAGAATTTAGGAGATTGAGAGGGGATCTTATAGAAACTTACAAAATTCTTAAGGGGTTGGACAAGCTAGATGCAGGAAGATTGTTCCCGATGTTGGGGAGGTCCAGGACAAGGGGTCACAGCTTAAGGATAAGGGGGAAATCCTTTAGGACCGAGATGAAAAGGACTTTTTTCACACAGAGAGTGGTGGGTCTCTGGAACTCTCTGCCACAGAGGGTAGTTGAGGCCAGCTAATTGGCTATATTTAAGAGGGAGTTAGATGTGGCCCTTGTTGCTAAGGGGATCAGAGGGTATGGAGAGAAGGCATGTACGGGATACTGAGTTGGATGATCAGCCATGATCATATTGAATGGCGGTGCAGGCTCGAAGGGCCGAATGGCCTACTCCTGCACCTAATTTCTATGTTTCTATGTTTCCCTTGCAACCGCAGGAAAGGCTACACTTGTTGCTTTACCTCCCACCTCGACACCATCCAAGGACGCAAGCAGTTTTTCCAGGTGAGGCAGAGGTTCACCTGCACCTCCTTCAACCTCATCAACTGCATCTGCTATTCCAGGTGTCCACTGCTCTACATCAGAGAGACCAAGTACAGGCTTGACGATCGCTTCGCCCAACACCTCCGCTCAGTTCCCAATAACCAACCTGATCTCCCGGTGGCACAGCACTTCAACTCCCCCTCCCATTCCGAAACCGACCTTTCTGTCCTGGGCCTCCTCCATGACCAGAGTGAGGCCCACCACAAATTGGAGGAACAGCACCTCATATTTCACTTGGGTAGTTGACACCCCAGCAGTATGAGCATTGACTTCTCCAATTTCAGGTAGTCCTTGCTCCCTCAATCCCTTCCCCTTCCCAGCTCTCCCACAGCCTACTTTCTCCGCCTCTTCCTTTCTTTCCCCCCCCCCCCCCGCCCCGACATTAGTGTGAAGAAGGGTCTCGACCCAAAACGTCGCCTATTCCTTCGCTCTATAGATGCTGCCTCACCCGCTGAGTTTCTCCAGCTTTTTGGTCTATCTTCGATTTTTCCATCATCTGCAGTCCTTTCTTAAACAACTGCCTGTAAATCTATTGTGCCTGGTCTAAATGCAACTAATTTAGGAAGGGTGGTACTTCCAATATGAATCTAGTGAACATTATATATTGTTCTTGCTGTGTCCCAAAATTGTCATAATCAACAAAGAAAATGTTTTCTCTTGTTTAACCAAATTCCAGAGTAGCTATCATTTTCCATTCATGCCATATTCCTGAATGTTATTACCCAGTCGTGTTTATGGTTTGTGACATTTGATGTTCCACATGCAAACCATCTATTGCCACTGCTTTATTGGTATATGCTGCTATTTTCTTTCTGACAATTTTCTTACAATTGTCAGATATTTCTCATGCTTTTTTTCCTTTAAACACCTGTATTTGTTGCTTTAATTAAACCATGTATTTGTGGGGAAGCATTAATATTTTACAATATTCTCTTCATATGTTAAGCATCACGGATATTAGGGTCACTAGACTGGAGTTATTTAGTTTACAATTTATTCCTTATTTTCCTTTTGCATAAATATATTATATTGGGAGTTATCCTAATAACTGGCAGCTTCCATATGCAAGCATATATGAAAGGCAATAGTTGGCACTTCTGCAATTTAGCTTCCCATTTTCCCTCAGCATTTCTTGGTCTTTGCTTTCTGATTTTATTTTTACAAATATTATTGTATTTTTCTACATTTATCCTTCCTAATTATTCAATTTATTTATCTTGATCCCCTTTTTTATCACAATTGTTAATATGGTGAGAAAGTATGCCCTGACAAAAACTAAATACTCAGCAGAATCCTTATTACTGCACCTCTTCCCTCGCCTTACTCCGCATTTGGAACAAGTTAAAACCTCGGAATAAGTAATAATGTAGATTAAATTATTAGTTAATTTTTTGAAACAGGTATCAATTAGAATGCAAATAAGCTACTCAATAAATGAACTGTTTCCTGAAAATGATCAAATAACACTTAAAATAACATGCAACATAGTCATGAGCCAACATCTGTTTATCAACACAAAATTCATAGTTGACAGGACTTAATCAATATCAACTTCATAGTAAAATAAAGTAATTAGTATTCAGGATTAAGTGATAACATTAATACAGGCATCATGTCACATGTCTTCAATGATTGCTCACCAATTATAAATTGAAATTAGTTTATATAAATTAGCAAAAGCAATTTAATCTCAGATTCCTTAAATATCCCAAAACAAAAACTCCAGATGCCAGAAATGCAGACATATCTGTCTCCTTACTTTAGGAAAAATATGTCACATAGATAGCATGCAGTTACCTTTCACCAAGTTAATTTCTGTGCTACGAGGAGTAACTGACCCTATATTCTCTTGATCCAAGAAGTATTAGAAGCGATCTCATTGAAACATACAACATTCTTATGAGTAGGATACGATAGATTTGGAGTTAATGTTCCTCAAAGCTGAAGTGTTTGAAACCAGAGCCCATAACATTCTTAGGCAAGGGAACAATTCCTACAAATAAATCCTTTGAAGACATTCCTGGTTTTGTATGCACCTCTATTCGTGTCATCTCTATTATGTCACAGACATCCCCTATTTTCCTCCCCACTTGCCCTTCTATAGTCTCTTCTGCAACTTAAAATCTATTTGGTTTCTAATATTTTCTATTTGGATAGGACATTGATCCAGTTCTCCCTTTTATGCATAATGCCTGACTCATGAGTAATTCCAACAGTCTGATTTTAGTTCCTTGATAAATGTTATATCTAGAACATCAAGTAATCAACCTATTAATTGATTATGTTTTAAATGCTGGTAGTTAGTAATGCCTACAATATTTATACAAACTTATCGTTGTCCTTGCCTGAGGTCATGTGTTACTGGCCCCAATTTGTCCTGGTCTTTATCTTGCTTCAAGCTTTCCCCCCTTCTCCCCATGAAGAAGTGTCCCAACCCAAAAAGTCATCCATCCATTTTCTCCAGAGCCTGAACCGCTGAGTTGCTCCAGCATTTTGTGTCTTTCTTTATTGTGACCCAGCATTTGCAGCTCCATTTTTTTAACTAAATAATACATACAGTATGTCGACTCAAAACATGACCTAATCATGCCTGTTTACTCACCAATATACAAGAAATGGTGTTGGATAGACTGATGGGACTGAAGGCTGATAAATCCCCAGGGCCTGATGGTCTGCATCCCAGGGTACTTAAGGAAGCGGCTCTAGAAATCGTGAATGCATTGGTTATAATTTTCCAATGTTCTATAGACTCGGGATCAGTTCCTGTGGATTGGAGGGTAACTAATATTATCCCACTTTTTAAGAAAGGCGGGAGAGAGAAAACAGGGAATTATAGACCAGTTAGCCTGACATCGGTGGTGGGGAAGAAGCTGGTGTCAATTATAAAAGATGAGATAGCCGAACATTTGGATAGCAGTAACAGGATCGGTGTGAGTCAGCATGGATTTACGAAGGGGAAATCATGCTTAACTAATCTTCTGGAATTTTTTGAAGTTGTATCTAGGAAAATGGACAAGAGAGAGCCAGTGGATGTAGTCTACCTGGACTTTCAGAAAGCATTTTATAAGGTCCCACATAGGAGATTAGTGGGAAAAATTAGGGCACATGGTATTGGTGGTAGAGTGCTGACATGGATAGAGAAGTGGTTGGCAGACAGGAAACGAAGAGTAGGGATTAACAGGTCCCTTTCAGAATGGCAGGCAGTGACTAGTGGGGTACCGCAAGGCTCGGTGCTGGGACTGCAGCTATTTACAATGTACATCAATGATTTGGATGAAGGGATTCAAAGTAACATTAGCAAATTTGCAGATGACACAAAGCTGGGTGGTAGTGTGAACTGTGAGGAGGATGCTATGAGAATGCAAGGTGACTTGGACAGGTTGGGGGAGTGGGCAGATGCATGGCAGATTAAGTTTAATGCGGATAAATGTGAGGCTAGCCACTTTGGTAGCAAAAGCAAGAAGGCAGATTACTATTTAAATGGTGTCAAGTTGGGAAAAGGGGAAGTACAACGTGATCTGGGGTCCTTGTACATCAGTCTATGAAAGTAAGCATGCAGGTACAGCAGGCAGGGAAGAAAGCGAATGGCATGTTGGCCTATATAACAAGAGGAATCAAATATAGGAGCAAAGAGGTACTTCTGCAGTTGTACAGAGCCCTGGTGAGACCACACCTGGAGTATTGTGTGCAATTTTGGTCCCCTAATTTGAGGAAGGACATTCTTGCTATTGAGGGAGTGCAGCGTAGGTTTACAAGGTTAATTCGCGGGATGGCAGGACCGTCATATGCTGAGAAAATGGAGCAGCTGGGTTTGTACACTCTGGAGTTTAGAAGGATGAGAGGGAATCTTATTGAACCATATAAGATTGTTAAGGGTTTGGACACGCTAGAGGCAGGAAACGTGTTCCCGATGTTGGGGGAATCCAGAACCAGGGCCACAGTTTAAGAATAAGGAGTAAGCCATTTAGAATGGAGACGAGGAAACACTTTTTCTCACAGAGAGTGGTGAGTCTGTGGAATTCTCTGCCTCAGAGGGCGGTGGAGGCAGATTCTCTGGGTGCTTTCAAGAGAGAGCTAGATATGGCTCTTAAAAATAGTGGAGTCAGGGGATATGGGGAGAAGGCAGGAATGGGGTAGTGATTTGGGATGATCAGCTATGATCACATTGAATTGCGGTGCTGGCTCGAAGGGCTGAATGGCCTAGTCCGGCACCTTTTGTCTATTGTCTATTGTCTAATATCAGATCATTACTAGTTATAAACTAAAATATATGTTTCCCAAAAGAGTAAAACATGTTTTAATTTGTTCACAACTAATCATATCCTGTACAAGGTACAATACATGCTTTGATGGCCTAATTTAATGAGCATGATATGTTTCCTTGCCAATATGGTTTTATATTTAGCATGTTTTAGGGTGTTTCTTTTGCATGCTTCTGTGAAGCACAAGGTAAATTATTCATTTAGCCTTCCTATCAGCCAAGATCTATGACCATATTTTTTTTCAAGTACTTTAAGTTATGTGCATACTTTCAGCCATTCTACAACTTCTTAAGTATTGATAAAATCCAATATCATTTCCCTTCATGTTACCTGCCAACTTTACTTCATCTCTTCTTTTAACCAGGCTAAATTACTTTGCTTTTACTCTCTATTTTCTTCACTTGGCATAATCTACTTTTATCAGAAGGAACAATCTGTAGAAAATAACATTTGACTGAAGCTAAAGGAAATTAGACTGTAAAGGTCAGACCAAGGTAAAGAACTAAAATGATCAGGGATATATGAAGTTACAAGATAGAGGCAAAGTTAAAAGTAAAGTAATGGAATCATTTATAAAGATAAATTAAAATGCCTACATTGCACTGCATAGCATCCCAAATAAAACAATGGTACTCAAGGCCAAAAAGGTCATCCGAAGGAACCAGATGAGACAATAGACAATAGACAATAGGTGCAGGAGTAGGCCATTTAGGAATAGGCCAGCACCGCCATTCAATGTGATCCAGGCTGATCATCTCCAATCCGTACCCCGTTCCTGCCTTCTCCCCATATACCCTGACTCCGCTATTTTTAAGAGCCCTATCTAGCTCTCTCTTGAAAGCATCCAGAGAACCTGCCTCCACTGCCCTATGAGCCAGAGAATTCCACAGACTCACCACTCTCTGTGGAATAGGGCGTAGGTAGCCGGTGATGATCTGCATGGTGTCGTTGAGGATGGCGTCTAGCTTGCTAGTATGAGTGCTGCGGCAACATGCTGGGGCGTCGTATTCAGCGGCGCTGTACACGAGTGCAAGAGCACTGGTTCGGAGAGTAGATGTCCTGGCGCTCCATGACGATCCATCAAAGCAATGCAGGAGGTTGTTCCGTGCCGACACTTTAGCACGGAAAGCTTCAAGGTGTTGCTTGTAGGTCAGCTGCCGATCTAGATTCACCCCGAGGTAGATAGAGATAAAATGGTGGCGGTAAAGTAAATGGAAATTACCAACAGCAGTTTGAATGATTCACAACGAGCCGTGCTGGACTCCATTTTGCTCCACAATTTGAACTTCAGAATCAAAAGTACAACATGAAAATAATAAGTATGATAGCTATTAATAAATGGAAATGCGACAAAAAGAAGCACATAACCATTAATAACCCACCTAATAGACTTTTCTATTGGAAAGGAAACTTTAATTCAATTTAGTAAGCTGTTTTTCTTAGATGAATGAGGAACATATTCTCCACTGAAAACATTGTACAATGGAAGGATTTAGTTTAGTTTAAAGGAACAGCGTGGAAACAGGTTAACCGAGTCCCCACCGACCAGCGATCCCCGCACAGTAACACTATCCTCCACCCACTAGCGACAATGTTTACATTTACTAAGTCAATTAACCTACAAACCCTAAACATCTTTGGAGTGTGGGAAGAATCTGAAGATCTCGGAGAAAACCCACGCAGGTCATGGGGAGAATGTACAAACTCCATACAGATAGCACCCGTGGTCGGGATCGAACCCGGGTCTCCGGCTGTGCATTCGCTGTAATGCAGCAACTCTACCACTGCACCATCGTTTACACAAATCACTTAGGGTAAACACAAAGTCGCACACCATGAAAACATGCCTTTTGGCCCAATTTGTCCATGCCGACCAAGATGCCCCATCATAGCTAGTCCCATTCTCCTGCATTTGTCCGACATTCCTTGAAAATCCTTCCTATCCATGTATCTGTAAAAATATTTTTATGTATTGTTATTGTACTACTTCCCCTTGCAGCACATTCCATATACCCACTACTCTGTGTGACCCCTCAGGTTCCTAATAAATCTTTGCCCCACGCACCTTAAACTCATGCCCTCTAGTTCTTGATTCCCAAACGGGGAAAAAAAGACTATACTGCAAAGAATAAAGGCCCAGTCTGCCCAATCTAACCCTACAGCTCAGACCCTTGAGATCTGACAACATCATCATATGTTAACAAGACCATAAAAAAAGCACGTAAAATAACAGAGTACATTTATGGATGAATTGAACTGAAGAGTTCTGTTTGATTTGTGACCATATCCAGAGAGCAGTCCAATCTCCTTTTATATATATAAATATATAAAAATCATATCTGATAAGGCATATCGATAATAATTTATCGTAAATTAAGCACAAAAAGTGATGATAAAGAAGTATCCTGATATGAAGACACATTTCAAATTACGTTTAACTGTGATACAGTAAGACAAGGGCTGCATAGCAGGCAGCTGTCTCACAGCACCCGAGACCCAGGATCAATTCTGACCTTGGGTGCTACCTTGGTGGAGTTTACAGTGCACGTTCTCACTGTGACCTCATGAGTTTTCTCCGGTTGCCCTGGCTTCTTCTCACATCCCAAAGATGTGCAGGCTTGGCCTCTAAATTGGTCTAGTGTGTGCAGAGTAGATGCAACAGTGGGATAACATATAACTAGTGTGAATGAGTGGACTCGATGGGCCAAAGGGCCTGTTTCCATAGTATATCTTGCAATTCTATCCAATTAAGGTTGAGACCAGAACTGCCATAAAGATCAGTTAGTTACTGCTAAATCTAATCAAGTTTCCTGGCTTCCGATGTCCCTAATAGGCTGAATAAATGCTATAAAAATGATTTTTTTTACCACAAATCCTATACCTGTTCCAATCAATCCCATTATACCTGCGATGAAGAGCCGCGATGAAGAGGAACGAAAGACGGCTGCACAGTGTACAGTAAGTCCTTCACAGAGCGCGGAGGACGGGGGGGGGGGGGGGGGGGGAGGGAGAGAAGGGGGGGAGGAGAGTATGGGGGGAGAGAGAGAAGGGGGAGAGAGAAGGAATAGCAGAGAGAAGAGGGGAAGAGAAGGGGGGAAGAGAAGGGGGAGAGAAGGGGGGGAGAGGAGGGGGAGAGATAAGGGTGGGGGAGAGAAGCAGGGGATAGAGGGGGGGAGAGGGGGGAGAGGGGGGGATAGAGGGGGGGAGAGGGGGGAGAGAGGGGGGGGAGAGGGGGGGAAAGAGGGGGGAGAGAGGGGGGAGAGAGGGGGGAGAGGAGGGGGGAGATAAGGGTGGGGGAGAGAAGCGGGGGATAGAGGGGGAGAGGGAGGGGGGGAGAGGGGGGGAGAAAGGGGGGGAGAGAGGGGGGGAGAGAGGGGGGGAGAGAGGGGGGAGAGAGGGGGGAGAGAGGGGGAAGAGAGGGGGGAGAGAATGGGGGGGAGGGGGCGAGGGAGGGGGGAGTAGAAGGAGTGGAGACACTTTTAAGAAGTATAATAAAGTTTAGTGGGCATTTAAACTACTGGTCGGTTTTCCTGGGTCCTGAAAGCTCAAATGAGCCAATCAAAATGCCCGGCCAGCAAAGGAGATTGCCTACGGCTGCCCGCGACTACCTGTAACTAAATAGTGACCCCAGTCCACTGCACTACGAGTTAAAAACAACCATGCGACCAAATTTTACTCACGTCAACATTTTCAACATGCCGCGAGTATTCGGGAACTTCCCTGGAGCATGAAGGAGAGTTCCAGTGACTTCATAGGACCTCCTAGGACCATGTGTCGACCATGCTGCGAGTTTGAGTCGAAGGCAAACGCTTCTAAACTCACAGATTAGGTTGCCGCAGTGGAACAGCCCCTTTAATTTTCAGTTTGTCAATATATTATGTTGTCATACTTGTCACGCCTCCAGACACTTGAAACTCTTTCCATACTCCTCTAATGAGCTATTAGGAGTTACATTTAATCTGCTCCTCTAATTTATCACTTGGTATAATTTCCTCAGATTATCACCAATTGGCTGCCGCCTAATCAGTTCTGCATTCTATAGATTTGATAGCAGTTCTGAATTCTGCCTGTTTGATAACAGTTCTGAGTTCTGCTGGTTCCAGGTCTATATCTTTCGGTTGCATTAGAGCTGGATCTTGGATTTTCTTCTGTACTTCTCGGTGAGCTTGCATTCGAGTCCTTTCTATTTCTGAGCCTCTGACAGATTATTCGGCCAGAATGGACTCGGCAGGCAATCCTGATCAGATCGACCATAGCTTGGATGCTCTCAGTTCCCTGACTGAGGAGATATTGGCTTTACAAGGCTGTTCATCACCAAAGCTCCACTCTCGGTACCCATGGGGTTCGAATAGACCAATTTACTGGTCTAATAGACCGACTTGTGGATAGGGTCAAGCATTTAACAACCAGGGTCAACCAGCTCCTGGTACACCTCACAGTTTTGGTCTCCTAATCTGAGGAAATACATTCTTGCCATAGAGGGAGTACAGAGAAGGTTCACCAGACTGATTCCTGGGATGGCAGGACTTCCATATGAAGAAAGACTGGATAGGCTTGGCATGTACTCGATGGAATTTAGAAGATTGAGGGGGAATCTCATAGAGACTTACAACATTCTTAAGGGTTACACAAAAAGCTGGAGAAACTCAGCGGGTGCAGCAGCATCTAAGGAGCGAAGGAGATAGGCGACGTTTCGGGTCGAGACCCTTCTTCAGTCTGATAGTCAACGGACCACTGCCCCTCGCTATCGCCCTAGTCAGAGTGTATGGCTGTCCACCCAAGATCTCCCCCTCCGCGTTGAGTTGGCACCATGGTTTATTGACCCATTCTCAATTCTCAAGGTCATCAACTGCTCTGCCGACAATTTAAACTGCCCTGGACAATGCGAATTCACCCCAACTTCTATGTATCCTGGGTTAAGCCTGTGTCCTCCAGCTGCCTGTCTCCCCCTCCTCTGCTACCTCCGCCACTCCGCATCATTGATGGTGGTCCGGTGTACACGGTGAAGCAACTGCTGAAGTCCTGGTGGCGTGGCAGAGGTATCCAGTACCTGGTTGACTGGGAAGGCTACAGTCCAGAGGAGAGGAGCTGGATTCCTGCCCGTGACATTCTGGACCCCTCCCTGATCCATGGCCTTCATCAGCAGTATCCGAACAAGCCTAAGAGGCCGCCAGAAGGCATCTGTGGGAGGGGGGCTCCTGTCACACATACGACACCTCCAGGCACTTGAGACTCTTTTCACACACCTCCCCTGAGCTATTAGGAGTTAAATATCCATTTAATCTGCTCCCCTAATCTATCACACCATAAATACCTCAGATCATTACCATTTGGGTGCCGAATAAACAGTTCTGCATTCTGTCGGTTTAATAGCAGTTCTGAGTTCTGGCGGTTCCAGGCCTATATCTTTTGTTTCCATTCGCGTTGGATTTTGGGTTTTCTTCTGTACTTCTCGGTGAGCCTGCATTTGAATCCTTTCCATTTCTGAGCTTTCTGACATATATATGCTTCAGAAGTCTTGTTTGCACAGACGTGCATCCACCTCAATGTAAAGGTCAAAATAAAGTAAGTAACTGCAAAAGAGCCCAATAGATATAATGTGTAGGATGGAACTGTAGATGCTGGTTTAAACCGAAGATAGACATAAAAAGCTGGAGTAACTCAGCGAGACAGGCAGCATCTCTGGGGAGAAGGAATGGAAGACATTTCGGGAAGAGTCTTGACCCAAAAGTCTCCAGAGATGCTGCCTGTCCCGCTGAGTTACTCCAGCTATTTGTTTCTATTTCCAATAAATATCACGGTGCCTTCATCTTGCGCGTCCATTGTGCCAATATTCCAAGGAGTAGAAGAAATAGACACAGTCCCAGGCTATCCTGTCTCAGACTCATGCAACAACTAGTTGTACTCTTCACCCTTCACAAGATGTTTACCTGCAGGTTGCTCCAGTTATGTGCCAGCATTGCTATGGTGGTTTACCCATGCGGATGCTTGTGTATTGGAGTCAACTGCTGCTCATTCCTGATGCCATTTTTAGTTAATATCATAGAACCCTTGTTTTGGCATGAAGCAGGAACAAATATATTATGGCGGATTGAGACAAATTACGGTTTTTCTGAATCCGATTTATTGTCAATATGATTCACCGATAATGTGTCTGACAATTGTCACAGAACACAACTAACCACAATGGTGGTCTTTCAACGACTGATTGGTCACTTATGGCCGTCATGTTTGGCCACCTCATTCAGAGTCCCCCTCCGCCAGATTGGTCTGGAGGATTTTTCCCATTGATGAAAAATCAGAGAGTTTTTAATGTTTTAAAAAATGTTGCCATTCTCTCTGCTGCCCCACTGGTGGCAGGGGGAGGGACTATAAAACACGGAAGTGTCGTGCCTCACTCAGTCTCTGTGAGACGGAGGAAGCGATAGGGTCATGGCTCTCTGAGCTGCGAATAACATTGAACACATGTCTACTCGACAGTGAGTCCCCTTGATGTGGTTGTAAAGTGTTTGCAAATTAGCTTGGCTTTTAAAGACTTTTCAGGAAATGTGTTGGTTTTTTGTAAAGTGTTTAGCCAAATTGGCTTGGCTTTTAGAGACTTTTCAGAAAATGAGTTGGCTGTTTGCAATGTGTTTGACAAATTGGCATGGCTTTTAAAGACTTTTCAGAAAATGTGTTGGCTGTTTGCCAAATTGGCTTGGCTTTTAAAGACTGTTCAGAAGATGTGTTGGCTGTTTGCAAAGTGTTTGCCAAATTGGCTTGGCTTTTAAAAACTCTTCAGAAAACGTGTTGGCTGTTTGCAAAGTGTTTGCCAAATTGGCATGGCTTTTAAAGACTTTCAGAAAATGTGTTGGCTGTTTGCAAAGTGTTTGCCAAATCGGCATGGCTTTTAAAGACTTTTCAGAAAATGTGATGGCTGTTTACAAAGTTTTTGCCAAATTGGCTTGGCTTTTAAAGACTCTTCAGAAAATGTGTTGGCTGTTTGCAAAGTGTTTGCCAAATTGCCTTGGCTTTTAAAGACTTTTCAGAAAATGTGTTGGCTGTTTGCAAAGTTTTTGCCAAATTAGCTTGGCTTTTAAAGACTCTTCAGAAAATGTGTTGGCTGTTTGCAAAGTGTTTCCCAAATTGGCTTTTAAAGACTCTTCAGAAACCATGTTGGCTGTTTGCAAAGTTTGCCAAATTGGCTTGGCTTTTAAAGACTTTTTGAGAAAATGTGTTGGCTGTTTGCAAAGTTTTGCCAAATTGGCTTGGCTTTTAAAGACTTTTCAGAAAATGTGTTGGCTGTTTGCCACATTGGCTTGGCTTTTAAAGACTCTTCAGAAAACGTGTTGGCTGTTTGCAAAGTGTTTGCCAAATTGGCTTGGTAAAGCACAAGAACAAATAATGCAGAAGGTGTTGATCTAACTCGATAAACCGGTATTTCAGCATGGAATAGTATATGTGTCTCTTAGTCAAGGAAAGATGAAGGGAAATGTCAACGTTTTCCTGAATCGACCAAGAATGTTGTCATTAAAAGCATGCTTTGTTGAATTATGACTTCTGGGGTAATTTCTCAGATTTTCAAAATTTGACCGCTGAATCTCTCTACATTTAAATTGTCTCTTTTTTTTATCAACAGCAAAGAGACATAAAAACACAATGAGCAGCAACAAGAGACACAACAAGAAATAAATTAATAATTCTCATCTTTAACATTTAAATTGCTCTTATATTTTAAGTCATTCACATTTTAAACTTTAATACATCCTTTTTCCACTTTTCATGCCTGCGTGTTCTTTTTTGGTTAGAAGTAAATACAGTAATGTGGCACCTAAGTACCTGATGCATACAGACATATTACAGTTCTTGTACAACTTCTTATTTTTAATTTAATAATAAAAGGACAGTGATAGAAAGAAGATGATAGAGTGTCGTAGGCAATGGTGATGGTGCTACTTCATGAGATAATAAGAAGAGCCCGAAAAAGAGATAGATAGACAAGAGAATAGACACATAGAAACATAGAAACACAGAAATTAGGTGCAGGAGTAGACCATTCGGCCCTTCAAGCCTGCACCGCCATTCAATATGATCATGGCTGATCATCCAACTCAGTTTCCCGTACCTTCCTTCTCTCCATACCCTCTGATCACCTTAGCCCCAAGGGCCACATCTAACTCCCTCTTAAATATAGCCAATGAACTGGCCTCAACTACCCTCTCTGGCAGCGAGTTCCAGAGACTCACCACTCTCTGTGTGAAAAAAGTCTTTCTCATCTCAGTCTTAAAAGATTTCCGCCTTATCCTTAAGCTGTGACCCCTTGTCCTGGGCTTTCCCAACATCGGGAACAATCTTCCTGTATCTAGCCTGTCCAACCCCTTAAGAATTTTGTAACTTTCTATAAGATCCCCTCTCAATCTCCTAAATTCTAGAGAGTATTAACCAAGTTTATCCAGTCTTTCTTCGAAACGAATAGCGAGAGAGACAGAAAGAAGAAAGAAGAAACTAAAGAGATTTAAAAAAAAGAAAGAAGGAAAATAAATTAGGAGAGATATACCTATTTAATATCTTTACCCACCCGTCACCCGGTTCTGAACCATTTAATTTCTAAGGTTATGTTGCACCATATGCTTGTAAGAAGTCGTTAAAAGGAGACCAAATCATTGGTCTACTTTGCCTAATCGGAGGAATCTCATTTCTTTAAGATGTAATGTTTCTGACATATTTGAAATCCACATTTTAAACGTTGGCGTGGATGCATTTTTCCAAAATTTATGTATACTTTTTTTGCTGTTATTGAACCATAATTAAAGAGAGATTCTTGGAACGTAGTTAGCTTACGTCCCTCTTCCATTGATCCGAAGATAATCAGTTCTGTATTGGGGTTCAATTTTATGTTAAATAGTTTTGTAAAAGTTCCAAAGAATTCATTCTAAAATGTATGACGTTTTGTAGAGGAGACAAATGAATGTGCTATAGTGGCATTTTGAGTTAGACATTTGTCACAAATGGGGAGACGTTTGGAAATATCTTATTCAGTCTAGTTTTCGAGTAATATAATCTATGTAAAATTTTAAATAGAATTAAGTTTTGCCTTACATTAATCGAACATTTATGTACATATGATAGTTTTTTTTTCCCCATCTGTCTTTCGGAATTTTTATCAGTAATTCTTGTTCCCAGTCCCTTCTAATTGCCTCTGTCATTGGTGTTTCTATATTTAAAATTGTATTATATAAATATAATATTAAATTGCTTGATTCTGCCTGTCCGTTCATTCCTTCATCTAATAAATCTGAGGTTAGTTTGATATCCTTGTATATGTTTTTTCAAATAATCTCAAATTTGAAGGTATTTGAAATATTAATAACTTTTCAGATTGTATTTTAATTGTAGTTGTTGGAATGATAGAAGTTTTCCCATTTCATACATATCTCCAATCATTTTACTTCCTATTCTTTCCCAATGGATGAACGTTTTATCAATAATAGATGGTTTGAATGAGGGATTGTTAACTATTGGAGAAATAGTTTTATTTTTTAATTTCTTAATTTTAAAGTTCATTTTATTTGTTTCCAAATTCGTATTATACTGTGAATAATTGGATTATTCTTATATATTTTATTGTTTGGTTTCATTGGGGAAAGAAGGACCGCTCCTATATTATAAGGGGAACAATCCTCTTTCTCCATTCTTATCCAATCGATCTGTTGGGCAGAACTGTCCAACCAGTTGATTATATTTTTAATATTCACTGCCCAATAGTAATACAATAAGTTAGGGAGTGTCAGTCCCCCTAATTCTTTAGATTTACACAAGTGTTTTCTTTGAATTCTGTGTGATTTATAATCCCATATGAAGTTAATACTATCAGAATCTAGTTTTTTGGTAAGTATATTGGTATTGATTGAAATAGGTACAGTAATTGTGGTAAGAAGATCATTTTTATCACATTTATTCTGCCTATTAAGGACATCGGCAGTGTTTTCCAAAATTTAATCAACCCATTTAAATTAGTTAATAAAGGCATATAGTTTGCATTGAGTAATGATTAATATTTCCTAGTGATTTGGATGCCCAAATACTTAAGTTTTTCTGTTGCAATTCTAAAAGGGAATTTCAACAGATGTGTCAGCTCTTGAGGTTTTATTGTCATAATTTTGCTTTTGTTCCAGTTTATTCTATATCCCGAAAAAGAACCAGATTTCTCTATTAAATTTAGTATATTTGGTATGCTAATTTGCAAATTTATAAAATATAATAATATGTCGTCTGCATATAATGAGATTTTATTATTTGAATGTTTGGTATTATATCTATGAATATTCAGATGACTTCTTATACTTTCTGCTAAACGCTCTATCATTAGTGCAAATAGCAGGGGCAATAGTGCGCACCCATGCCTATTGCCCCTTGCTAATTGGAATTTCGGGGATAATATATTATTAGTCAGTATTCTAGCCGTCGGCTTATCGTATAATAATTTTACCCATGAGATAAAGTTATCTCCCGTGTTAAATATTTGCAATACTTTGAATAAATATTGCCATACTACTTGATCAAAGGCTTTTTCTGCATCTAATGAAATAATTGCTAGCTCTTCAGTATTATGTGAGTACATTATATTAAACAGCTGTCTCAAATTATTAAATGAGTGTCTCTTTGATATAAACCCTGTTTGGTCTGGGTTTATTAGTTTGCTAACATATTTACTCAATCTTCTCTCTAGGATCTTTGCTAATATTTTTTAATCTGTATTTAGGAGTGCTATGGCTCTATATGAGCCTGGGTCTTCTAGATCTTTATCCTTTTTTGGTATAAGTGTAATAGTTGACTCAGTGTTTCTGGTAGTTTATTTTCTTTAAAAGCATGTATATATAAATCTTGCAGGCGTGGAGAAATTATCTCGTAGAATCTTTTATAGAATTCATTACTAAAGCCATCTGTTCCTGGCGTTTTGCCATTCTTCAATGAATTTATTGTTTCTTCTATTTCCTGAAGTGTAATCTGAGCTCCTAATCCCTCTTGTTCCACCATATTTAATTTTGGAAGATTACAATTGTCTAAGAAATTTGTAATTTGTGTATTATTTGCAGAGGTTTTCGATGTATATACATTTTGATAAAATTGAGCAAATCTTTTATTAATATCTTTAGGTAGTGTTTGTAATTCTCCTTTATCTGATTTAATTTTAGTAATTGTATTTTCTGTTTCCCGTTTTTTTCAGTTGGCGTGCTAAGAGTTTATGTGGTTTATCACCAAATTCGAAATTTTCTTGTTTTGTAATTTGAAATAATTTTATTATTCTGGCCGATAAAATGTTGTTTAATTTATATTTTAGTATTGTTATCTTATTATGTTTATCTATAGTTGGTTCTTTGGCATTTTCTAAATCTAATTGTCTAATTTCTTGTTCTAACTGCAATTGTTCAGTGTTATTCTTTTTATATTGGGAAGCTTGATATGAAATTATAGTACATCTAATAAATGCCTTAAAAGTTTCCCATAATAAGGAAGGTGAAATGTCTGGTGTATCATTTGAAGAAGAATATCATCTGCTCTTTTAAATATGTGCAACCTTGTGAGTTGTTTAAGATTTGGGGGTTAAACCTCCACAACAATTTTTTATCAGGCATTCCTTCTAATTTTAAAGAAAAAGTTAACGGGGAATGATCAGAAATAATGCTATTATGATATTTAGAATTATATGTATATGGAATTAATTTTGTGTCAACTAAGAAATAATCAATACGTGAATATGTTTTATGTACCGTTGAATAAAATGAATATTCCCTACCTACTGGGTTAGCGATCCTCCATACATCTGTTATGTTGGTATTTTTCATGTATGTATTTAGGAGTTCACTAGTTTTAGATTTTATGTTAATCCTTTTTTTGTTTTGCTGATTTATCCAGATATGGATCTAAAACACAATACAAATCTCCCCCTATTATCACATTTTGATAGTTAAGTTCTGAAATTGTATCCAGAATTTTACTAAAGAATTGGCGGTTGTCAAAATTAGGAGCATAAATATTTATCGAAGTAGGTGGAGTAGAATGAATTTCTAACGTGACTATGACGTACCTCCCCTCTTTATCTGCTATGGTATTCTTTAATTTAAATGGTATACCTTTATGAATGATAATGTTGTTTGTCATGTACATCAATGAACTAGATGATGGGGTGGAAAATTGGATAAGTAAGTATGCAGATGATACTAACATAGGTGGTGCTGGGAATAATGAAATAGATCTTCAAAGTCTACAGAGAGATTTGGGACATTTGGAAGAGTGGGCTGAAAGATGGCAGATGGAGTTTAATGCTGATAAGTGTGAGGTGCTACATCTTGGCAGGACAAATCAAAATAGGACGTACATGGTAAATGGTGGGGAATTGAGGAATGCTGTGGAACAGAGGGATCTAGGAATAACTGTACATAGTTCCCTGAAGGTGGAATCGCATGTAGATAGGGTGGCAAAGAAAGCTTTTGGTGTGCTGGCCTTTATAAATCAGAGCATTGAATATAGGAGTAGGGAAGTAATTTTAAAATCGTACAAGGCATTGGTGAGACCAATTCTGGAGTATGGTGTACAATTTTGGTCGCCTAATTATAGGAAGGATGTCAACAAAATAGAGAGAGTACAGAGGAGATTTATTAGAATGTTGCCTGGGTTCCAGTAACTAAGTTACAGAGAAAGGTTGAACAAGTTAGGTCTTTATTCTTTGGAGCGCAGAAGGTTAAGGGGGGACTTGATTGAGGTCTTTAAAATGATGAAAGGGATAGACAGAGTTGACGTGGATAAGCTTTTCCCATTGAGGGTAGGGAAGATTCAAACAAGAGGGCATGACATGAGAATTAAGGGACAGAAGTTTAGGGGTAACATGAGGGGGAACTTCTTTAATCAGAGAGTGGTAGCTGTGTGGAATGATCTTCCAGCAGAAGTGGCGGAGGCAGGATTGATTTTAACATTTAAAAGTAAAGTGGATAGGTATATGGGCAGGAAGGGAATGGAGGGGTATGGTCTGAGTGCAGGTAGATGGGACTAGGGGAAATTAAATGGTCGGCACGGACTGGAAGGGCCGAGAAGGCCTGTTTCCATGGTGTAATTGTTGTATGGTTTTATGGTTATTATATGGTTATAATAGCCGTTCCTCTAGATTTAGTAAATGAAGAGTAGTACGTTTGCCCAATCCAATTTGCCTTCAGTCTTATCTGTGTTTGATCTTTCAGATGGGTTTCGTGTAAATTCTAAAAGGGAATTTCAACAGATGTGTCGGCTCTTGAGGTTTTATCGTCATAATTTTGCTTTTATTCCAATTTAATCTATATCCTGAATGGGAACCAAATTCCTCTATTAAATGGAATATATTTGGTATGTTAATTTGCGAATTTGTAATGTATAATATGTCGTCTGCGTATAATGAAATTTTATTATTGTGTTTGGTATTATATCCGTGAATATTCAAATGACTTCTTATACTTTCTGCTAGAGGCTCTATCACAAGTGCAAATAGCAGGTGTACACCCCTGTCTATTGCCCCTTGATAATTGGAATTTTACATCTGAGTCACGTGAGTGATTCCTTGAAGAACCCCGCCTGTCAGCATGCGCATCATTTACGTCTGACGCATGGTGCAGCGACCGGCTGGGAGGAGCAGAGCTTCTCCAGCGGTAAGTTTAAAAAGCCTCAGGTAAGTGTTAAACTTGTTCAAGGTCTCTGCGTTTGGTAATTCTTGTTGCAGGAGGGCAAGTCCAAACATGAAGAAATCAGGAACAGCAAGGCGAGCCATGCCAAAAATATCCCAAGTCGCGTGAGTGCGGATAGCGGGCGGCCGCCTACCTCAGCCACGGAGTCGCCAGTTGTGAAACCAGCGACTACAGACTTGGTGTCTAAGGACACTGTGCCTACGCCGGAGGGGCGTATGGGCACCTGAAAGTCTGTCCGGCCGATAGACTCGGATGTGTCCGGTCGAGAGGGTTCGCCCTTAAGAATGGATACCGCAGAACGGGTATCCAGGATGTAGCTCCTTTTGGAGAGGATGCTCCATCAAGAGCGCCAGCCTCTCCAAGAGCCCACGCCAGCAGCACCTACAGGGCTGCCTAGTATCTCCCTCATGGACGAGGAGAGTATACCGGGTCAGAGTGAATCTGATGCTTATTCAGAGGGCTTAGTGTTGGAGGCTGCCCCACGGGTCGAGGGGCAAGCGCCAGAGGTCACATTCCTGGCGGCCAGATTCGCCGTCCCTACTGACTCTGGCGAGCCCCTTGGAGAAGCGCTGGCTGCCAGCATAAATTACCTGGCCTAGCACCAGCTTCAGGAGCTGGCCATGGACACAACGGCCAAAAAATATGAGACCCCAGAGAACTGTATCCTGCTGAAGGTGCCGACAGTCAACCATGCCATTTGGGGCCATGTGGGGGTAGGTATCCGAGTGCAGGAGATTAAACTGCAACGGGTGCTGAAGCTGCTGGCATCCGGAATAACGGCTTTTGGTAGGTCGGTGGATGGTGGGCTCCTGACTGATGTTCAGCAGGGTGCCCTGGCTCTCGTGTGCAATGTGCACTTTGAGATTAACTGCCTCCGAAAGAGCGCCATCCGCCCCACCCTTAACCACAGGTTTGCTGCCCTATGTAAGCCTGGCAACATCCAGCCGCCGAACCTATTATTTGAGGAAGACCTGGCTAAAAGAGTGAAGGAGCTGGATGACAAGGCCAAAACTGTTGGGCTCATCAAGGCACCAGTGACCAGAAGAATCCTTTGACGGCAGTATCCCTACAAGCAATTCGCTGAAACTAGGAATGGGCAAGGACCAAGCCGACCGTTTAATGTGCGCAGATGGCGTACGCCAGTAGCAGCACGGGGAAACATGCCTTTACCACCCAGAACCAGGCAAAGAGCCTGATAACCATAGAGGTAGGTGGGTCTGGCTCTTGTCGAAACATATTGAGAGAGAATTGCCTACCAGTTGGGGGGAGGTTACACAGGTTTCTGGATGAATGGTATAAAATAACATCAAATGTGCTTATACTGCGGAGAATTAAAGGGTTTAAAATTGAATTTATTTCCAACCTGTGTCCACTCACCCAACACAAGCCAAAACGGGCACTCATCTTCTCACAAACAGAGAATTTGATGATCCAAGCTGAAATAGCAAAATTATGCCTCAAGGGAATAATCGAGAAGACAATTTATCAAACTCATCAATTTGTTTCTAATGTGTTTCCTAAACCTAAGAAGGATCATGGGTGTCAGATTATTTTAGACCAAATAGGACTTAATCCGTTTGTGCAGTATCAGGATTTTTTAAATGGAAACATTTGCTACTGCCAAGCAATTGCTTTCCAAGGGGTGTTATATGGCATGTATAGATCTCCAGGATGCATATTATTCAGTGCCTGTCCATAAAGACTATCGCAGATATTTGACATTTAGCTGGATGGGACAATTGTGGCAATTTCTAGCTTTTCCCAATGGATTAACCTCAGCCCCTCGCCTATTTACAAAGCTGCTAAAACCAGTACATGGGTTATTACCGTTACAAGGCCAAATTATCATGGCCTATTTGGATGACATTCTAATCATTGCAAACACCTTTGATGCAGTTATCAGTTTCAGCTGTTCAACTCTTGGTGCAGAGGCTAAGAATCATTGTCCAACCAGATCAAAATTAGTGCCGGTTAACCTAATTGACTATCTGGGATTCACAGTTAATTCCAATCACATGTCTGTGACTCTGCCCCAGGGCAAGAGAGTAGATTTAATTGAAGGCTGTATCAAGCAATTGAGCGATCACCAGTTTAATTGGTAAATTGGTAGCTGCCTTTCCAGCAGCCCAATATGGACCTTTGCACTTCCAACATTTACAGAGGGCAAAGGTACAGGCACTGAGACTACATGCAAGTCATTACAATCGGCCCATGCACGTACCATCTGAAGCAATTGCAGAAGTACAGTGGTGGATTAGAAACATTTTAAATTGTTATGGCACAATTTTGACCGAAGCACCCACATTTATTTTACAGACTGATGTTAGTGCCCTAGGTTGGGGTGCTACTGATACCAGGTCTAGCTGCAGAGGCAGATGGAATATGCATGAGGCACAGATTCTCCAATCTCATGGAATAAATTATTTAGAACTTTTAGGAGCATTTTATGCGCTCAAAGCTTATTGCACCGCCAAGCATCACTAACATGTTCAGCAGCAGATTTATAACACCACGGCAGTGGCGTATGTCAATCAAATGGGTGGAATAAAGTCAAAATATTGTGACAGATTGAACAACATTATTTGGCACTGGTGCATTAAAAAGAATATTTGGATTTCAGCTGTCTATTTGCCAGGCAGACTCAATATGGTGGCAGACACCAGGTCACGTAAATTCAACGACAACACTGAGTGGATATTGAATTGGGATGTATTTAAAGGAATTGTCCTTTGGTATGGTATGCCAGATATCGATTTGTTTGCATCCAGACTTAATCACCAGGTACCGAAGTATGTTTCATGGGAACCAGACCCAGGGGCAGTGGCAGTGGCAGTGAATGCATTTTCACTGCACTGGGGTGGAATGTTTTCTCTATGCTTTTCCCCCCTTCTGCCTCATCAGTTGGTGCCTGACTAAGATCAAGCAGGACTCCGCTACAGGGGTTTTAGTTGTACCCGACTGGCCTACACAGCCATGGTTCTCGCTCATTTCGGACATAATAATGCACCCGATTATAGGGATTTCAAAACGCAAAAATGTATTGATGCACCCTGTCACTGGGGATCCACACCCATTGAATGATCGAGTAAGCAGGGTTGAATTATAGGGCCAACAACAGTGCTAGGAGTGCCCTGTCATTGTACCTATGCTGAGGGTGAGGACTCCAGCTGCTAGGATCTCACCCGTTAATCTCAAGATTCATGAAGGGTATGTTTAATCCTAATCCTCCTAGGCCTAGGTACTCTGAAATCTAGGATGTGAGCATGGTACTCATGGTGCTCCGTCAATGGGGAACAGCCACATCTTTGTCCTTACCAAAGATCACCCTCAAGTTGGTTATGCTCATGGCGTTACATCAGCGCAAAGGGTTCAGACTCTCCACAAACTGCGTCTGGACAGGATGTGTCATCACAGAATGATGTTACATTCCATGACTTACTCAAACAGAGCAGACCAGGGGTGTCTGGATATAAGCTTGTATTGTCAGCTTATCCCACAGATTCACGTCTGTGTGTAGTGCCGCACTTGAAGCATTATATTGACGTCACGTCAATATAATGGCTCTATATAGAGGCTCTGAGGTAGCACTATTTATAAGCCACAAAAAGCCACATATGCAAGTGTCATCTCAGACCAGTCTGAAGAAGGGTCTCGACCCGAAATGTCGCCTATCTCCTTCGCTCCTTAGATGCTGCTGCACCCGCTGAGTTTCTCCAGCTTTTTGTGTAACACACAGACCATCTCATGATGGCTGAAGCAAGTCCTGGGGTGTGCAGGAGTTAATACTGAAAAATTTAAATCTCACTCCACCAGGGCGGCATCAACGTCAGCGACGAGGGCAATGGACGTCCCTCTAGACCATATCTTAGCGGCCGCAGGATGGTCAAATGAATCGACTTTTCAGAGGTTCTACAATGAGCCGCTTGTTGAATCCGGGGTGTTCGCCTACTCTGTGTTAAATTTTGCTACATAGCTTCTCCCGGGGAGAGAGGAGTCGTTATTGTATTATTTTTTGTTATTTGTGAATTAAAGCATTAACATGTCAATCGGTATCATGATTCAATGTTGTTACTAATTCACTCCTTCTGAGTCAACTGCTTGCAGTGTGAAACGCCTGGATTTGGATCGGCATGAAATCACAGACCTTTAAAATCTTCACGTGACTCCGAAGTAAAATAGTAAAAAGTAAAACGAGTTTACCAGTTTGTAGTTTGATATTTATTTTATGAGGAGTTACGATGAGCGATTACGTGCCAACCACTCCTCATATCACGAAGCTCATCCGTTAGTTCTAGGGTTATAATCTTACTATAATACTTCAATTGTTGTTTTTCTGTGATTTCACACCGCTGCTTTGAAGATTGACGTGCATGGCGGGGTTCTTCACGTAATCACTTATCGTAACTCCTCATAAAATAAAGATCAAACTTCAAACTGGTAAGCTCGTTTAATCTTACTATTTTGGGGATAATATGTTATTGGTCAGTCAAACAAAATCAAGTCAAGTCAAACAAATTTATTGTCATTTAGAAATACATCGATATATGCAATTCCAAACGAAATTCCGTTGCATTTAGCTCCCTGTGCAACACGATAATTAACAGAAGGTTAAAATGGAAAAAAATGGATAAAAGGATATAAGGATAAAATAGACAATGGTGGCAGCCCATTACATGGAATTCAGGAGTCTGATGGCTCGTGGGAAGAAGCTGTTGCTGCACCTTGATGTTCTGCTCCTTATGCTACAATATCTTTTGCCCGAGGGCAGCAGAGTGAACAGTCCGTGATGGAGATGCGTGGGGTCTTTTATAATACTGCTGGCCTTAGACACGCAACGTTTGGTCGCAATATCCCCAATTGAGGGGAGAGAAGTCCCGATGATTTTTTCCGCTGTCCTCACCACTCTCTGCACGGACTTCCAGTCGCAGGCTTTACAGCTCCCAAACCAGACAGAGATACAGCTGGTCAAACTACTCTCTATGGTGCCCCTGTAGAAAGTGGTGAGGGTGGGATGGGGGAGGTGAGCTCTTCTCATCCGCGCAGAAAGTGCAACCGCTGCTGCGCTCTCTTAACTGTTGATGAGATGTTATTTGACCAGGTCAGACTGTCAGTGATCTGCAACCCCAGGAATTTAGTGCTACTGACCACCTCCACATCGCTGTCATTGATGTGAAGTGGTGTGCGACTGTGTCGGTTTTTCCTGAAGTTGACGATGACCTGCTTTGTTTTTTCGACATTCAGTATCAGGTTGTTCGTATTGCACCAGTCCACCAGTTGTTTCACCTCCTCCCTGTAAGCCAGCTTATTGCCGTCCCTTATGAGGCCCACCACTGTTGTGTCATCTGCGTACTTCATGATGTGGTTTGTACTAAACCTGGCACAACAGTCTTGGGTCATCAGGATAAACAGCAGTGAACTCAAGACACAGCCCTGAGGGGAGCTCAGAGAGATGATGTTAGAGGTGGTATTTCCAACCCTCACTGACTGGGGTCTGTCAGTGAGGAAGTCTAGTAGCCAGTTACATATGGGGGTGCTGAGGCCCAATGGAACCAGTTTGCTTATCAGGTGCTGAGGGATAATTGTATTGAATGCTGAATAAAATCCACAAACAGCATTCGCATTTAAGTGTTCTTCTCCTCTAGATGCTCCAGGCTCAGATGGAGTACGGAGGATATAGCGTCCTCTGTGGAGCGGTTTTGGCCCGTAAGCAAACTGGTATGGGTCAAGTGTGGAGGGGAGTTTGGAGGTAATGTGATCCCTGACCAGCCTCTCGAAGCACTTCATCATTATGGGAGTGAGTGCTACAGGGCGGTAGTCGTTGAGACATGGTATGTTGGATTTTTTTTTGGCATTGGTATGATGGTGGCAGTCTTGAAACATGATGGGATGACAGCCTGGTTCAGCGAGGTGTTAAAGATGTCCATAAGGACATGTGCCAGCTGATCAGCACATTCCCTGAGCACCCGCCCTGGTATGTTATCAGGGCCTGCCGCCTTTCATGCGCTCACTCCTTTTAGGGTCCTCCGGACATCCACTATGTCAAGACTGAGTGCCTGTTCATCACAGTGAGGAATACCTTTTCTCACAGGTGTGTTATTTAATGCCTCTAACCGTCTAAAATAGTTGTTGATTGAGGAACTCAATGTTGTCATCACAGGGTGGTGGAACAGTCTTATAGTCCGTGATTGTTTTGATTCCCTGCCACATGCGCCTGGTGTTCATGGAGTCATGAAAGGAGCTCTGGATTTTCTGGCCTTGGGCACGCTTGGCCAGCCTGATTACTCGGTTCAGGTTGGCTCTTGCGGATCTGAGTGCCACCACGTCACCGGATTTAAACACAGCATTACGTGCTCTCAGCATTCCACATACCTCTGTGTTCATCCAGGTTTCTGGTTGGCCCGTATAGTGATGGTCTTGGTGACACAGACATCCTCTATGCACTTTTCAGAACGGACACAGTGTATTCCTCCAGGTTGATGCAGACACGGACACAGTGTATTCCTCCAGGTTGATGTGTTGACTGTCAGTTGCAGCCTTCTTGAATATGTCCCAGTCCGTGCATTCAAAACAGTCCTGTAGTGTTGTCATAGCTCCCTTTGGCCAAACCCTAACCTGCTTCACAGTAGGTTTTTCTCTGGTAAGCAGGGGCCTGTATGCAGGAATTAGCATCACAGAGATATGGTCTGAGGAGCCAAGGTGGGGGTGGGGGACTGTCTTGAATGCCTTCTTGATGTTTGTATAGGCTAGGTCCAGTGTGTTCATTCCCCTGGTTGCAAAGTGTTTGCACTGGTTGGGATGTACACGGCTGTGAGGGTTATAATGGCAAATTTCCTGGGCAGATGGAAGGGTCTGCCAGACCCAAGTATTCTTGCCATCGGCTTGTCACATAATAATTTTACCCATGAGATAACATTCTCTCCCATATTAAATTTTTGCAATAGTTTAAAAAGATATTGCCAAACTACTTGATCAAATGCTTTTTCTGCATCCAGTGAAATAATTCATAAGTCTTCCTCTTCAGTTTTATGTGAGTACATTATATTAAACAGACGTCTCAAATTGTTGAATAAGTATCTATTGGGTATAAACCCCGTTTGATCCGGGTTTATTAGTTTGCTAACATATTTACTCAATCGTCCCGCTAAGGTCTTTGCTAATATTTTTTGATCTGTATTTAAGAGTGCTATGACTCTACATGAGCCTGGGTCTTCTAGATCTTTATCCTTTTTAGGTATAAGTGTAATAGTTGACTTGGTTAGTGTTTCTGGTAGTATATTTTCTTTAAAAGCATGTGTATATAAATTTTGTAAGCGTGGTGAAATTATCTCGTAGAATCATTTATAGAATTCATTGCGAAAGCCATCTGGTCCTAGCGTTTTACCATTCTTCAATGAATTTATTTTTTTTTCTATTTCCTTAAGTGTAATGTGAGCTCCTAATTCCTCTTGTTCCAACGTGTTGAGTTTTAGAAGATTACAATTGTCTAAGAAGTTTGTCATTTTAATATTATCTGCTGAGGTTTTAGATGTATATAGGTTTTGATAAAATTAAGCAAATCTTTTGTTAATGTCTTGAGGTAATGTTAATAATTCACCTTTATCTGATTTAATTTTAGTAATTCTATTTTCGTTTACCATTTTTTCAGTTGACATGCTAAGAGTTTATGTGATTTATCACCAAATTCGAAGTTTTCCTGTTTTGTAATTTGAAATAATCTTATTATTCTTGCTGCTAACATTTTATTTAATTTTTATTTCAGTATTGTTATTTAATTATGTTTATCTATGGTTGGTAATTTGGCATTATCTAGTTGTCTAATTGTCTAATTTGTTGTTCTAGCTGCAATTGTTCAGTGTTCTTTTTATTTTGGTAAGCTTGATATGAAATTGTCGTTCCTCTAATGAATGCCTTAAAAGTTTCCCATAATAAGAAGGGTGAGATACCTGGTGTATCATTAGTCTCAAAGAAGAATTTCATCTGCTGTTTTAAATATGTACAACCTTGTGAGTTGTTTAAAATTTGGGAGTTAAACCTCCAGAATGATTTTTTTATTAGACATTCCTAATTTTAAGAAAAAAAGTAAACGGGGAGTGATCAGAAATAATACTATTATGATATTTTGAGTTGTATGTGTACGGAATTAATTTTGTGTCCACTAAAAAATAGTGGATATGTGAATAGGTTTTATGTACCGTTGAATAAAATGAGTATTCCCTTCCAACTAGATTAGCGATTCTCCATACGTCAGTTATGTTTGTGTTTTTTATGTATGTATTTAGGAGTTCACTAGTTTTAGATTTTGTTAGACCTTTTTTGTTTTGCCGGTTTATCCATGTATGGATCTAGAACTCAATTGAAATGTCCCCCTATTATCACATTTTGATAGTTATACTCTGAAACGATATCCCAAATTTTATTAAATAATTGAGAGTTATCAAAGTTGCGAGCATAAATGTTTATCATAGTAAGTGGGGTAGAGTGAATTTCTCACATAACTATAACGTACCTCCCTTTATTTGCTATGATATTCTTTGATTTAAATGGTATACCTTTACAAATAATAATAGCCGTGCCTCCAGATTTAGAAGTAAATGAAGAGTAGTGTGTTTGCCCAATCCAATTTGCCTTCAGTTTTATCTGTGTTTGATGTTTCAAATGTGTTTCCTGTAAAAAAAAATGTCAAAATTGAGTGCTTCTAATTGGGCAAAAATCTTACCCCTTTTAATTGGTTCATTAGCGCCCCTTATATTCCAGCAACAAAACGTGATTCCTCCAGTTTTCTTTTGTTTATCATCTTGCATTGTAAATCATGTTAATACCCTTAAAGGGCCTGTCCCACCAGCATGTAACTCTATGCAATGAACGCGATCAAACTAGAAGCGGGGGCCGCGCGGAGGTCGGGTGATCCCCTATACAGGGCCGTTCCCACCAGCATGCGCCTGCATGCGGCAAGCGCAACCAAACCGGCAGTAGGGGCCGCGCGGAGGTCGGGTGAGTGGCGCAACGCGGCGCAAAGTGAGGTGAACTTGGAGCGAAGTCCAAGGTAAGTTCGTCAGGACAGAGAGGGGCACGCAGAGAGGGGCACCGAGGCACACACACACACAGGGCCACAGAGCCACACACATAGAGGGTCATGGAGGCACTTACAAATAGGTTCACGGAGGCACGATGTCGGGGCAGTGTGTAAATGTCGAGGCGACTGCGAGCCGACAAGCCGTTGCCACCGGAATTATTGGACATAGTCCGTTTTTTGGAGACCCGCGCGGTGTCGGGACGAACTCGGGACAAACTCCGCACAATTCCGCATGGCTCCGGCGATCGAAGTGGGACCGGCCCCGCGACGCCAGACGGCTCAAGCGACCACGTTAGGTCGCGCTAATCGCCTAGAGTTGCATGCTGGTGGGACAGGCCCTTTAGTCATATGGTGCAACCAAGTACCTCAGAACTCTAGGTGATGGGTGGTCATCCACAGCTGTTAAATTTTGTTGGCATCTCCCCTTCACAATAGACTTTAAAAAAGACCAGAACGTGTAAAGTGGTGAAAAGGTAATTGAAAAACAAAATATGATAATATAATATCTGAAAATAAAGAAATTATAAAAAAAAGAAACCACTTAAAGGTGGTAGGTAAGTTCTTGTAGACTTCCGTAGATGTTGTTATACATTCCACTCTGCCCCCTTGACCAATTATTATCAAAAGAAAGAAAGGCTGGTTCAAAATTGAAAAATGTATATAAGTTAAAACGTATTTCATATCTAACTATTCAAATGCATCTTCAAAAAATCCAACATTAAGTATACGCTAAAATATACCAGTAACTATGTTAGTTATATACCCATGTATGCCTATATAGCGACAATTATTACATTTCACTTCCCAATTAAGTCCAGTCTTTTATATTAGACACAGCAGGTTCCATGGGGTTAACCAGATTCAGTTGAGCCTTGCGTCGAACCTGGTGAGCCACGTCTATTCTCGGGTTTTCAGGCAGCTTAAATACTTGTCTAAGTAAGTTGGCAACAAACTTTCCCTTCCCTCTTTTACTCCAACTATTCTTAAATTCTGCCTTCTCGATCTTGCTTCCAAGTCCAGGCATTTATCATTCATTTTGGCAAGTTGCCCCCGAGTACTTTCTTGCTCCTTTCTCAGCCTCTTTATCTCCTTAGACATCTCAGTCATCGTATTTTCCATTTCTTCCATAACCGAATCGTATTTTGCAGTAGTCTTAAGAATTGAATCAAACTCCTTTTCAACCCGCTTAATTTTCTTGTTGAAATCCTCCTCAATTTCTTCAACACGTTTATTTAAGTTATCAATTTTCAGCATCACTTCCTCATTACCGTGTTTAATTTTTTTCAGAGAGCCTTTTGTCCAGTATGGCTCCCTTCCTGTATCAATTTAGAAATGTCTTTAGTGACTGAAGTTCTTACCGATTGTTCCAATTGCTCCATCTGTCCATCCTTTGAAGTCATTTCTGTAGGAGGACTTCGAGAAGCAGCTTCTTCTTCTGAGCTTTCAGCTGATGTTTGAGGAGTTTTACCAAGTTTTTTCAGGTAGAGTCTTGTAGCAGGTCTTGCAGCAGGTTTTGCAGGCTTCTGATGAGAATTCCCTTTTTTCATTTAAAACTGCCGTTAATCTGTTGGAATTCTTCTTGTCCATTTAAAAGTATCAGAAAACCCCATTATCAGCAGGATTTCTGATAACTCCTTTTACACAATTAAATAACAGCTCCAGTAGTTATTTTTAGAACTCCCCATCTTCCAACTCGTATTTTAGCATATTAAAGCATTCTTCGGGAGCGGAGGTAAACAGCAGCAGCTCTCAGCACTCCATTGACGCCATCGGAAGTCACCTGCGTGTTCTTCATCACAATGGGAACCTAATGGGCAGGAATGGATGCTCTGTGGGAGAGCCACTAAGAGTGCATGGGGGAGGTTGTGGGGAGATGGACTGAAGGCATGGGTGGAGGGGAATGGCAAGGAGCAGAGTGGGAGGGTGAAGGGAGCAGGGGTGACTGCGCGATCTGCCAGCATACCAGGTGTGAGTGACTGCACTGCCAGCCCACCAGCTGTAAGCGACTGCTCTGCGAGCCCACCAGCCATGAGTGACTGCACTGCCAGCTCACGAGCCGCGAGTAAGTGAGTAATTAAAGTTGCCTTGCCTAATTAAAGTTGCCTTGCCTTCTATATAATTAAAAGTCTAATCTTGACCACTTCCTGTTTGTGCTTTGTATTGATTTTAGAAAAAATGCTAGCACATATGGCTGTGATTTTTGGCCATCTTAATCAGAGTCCCCCTCCGCTCATCAGGTGCCAAGTATTTTTCCCATCGATAAAAAGTAAAAGTGTTATTAGTGTTGAAGAAATGTTTAGATTTTCTCTCATGAAGGCCTCACCCCTTCCGGAGGGATATCAAACCCAGAATTGTTGAGTGCCTCAGTCATTCTTTGCAAGATGTGGGAACGAGAGGATCCCGGCTCTCAGTCTGAGCTGTGAATAACACTGACCACATGTCTACTAAACTGAGTGGTTTTACTGACCTGTCTGTGCCCTTAATGTGGTTTGAAAATTAGTATTTGTTGCCATCTTAATCAGAGTCCCCCTCCACTCATCAGGTGCTAATGATTTTTCCATCAATAAAAAATAAAACAGTTACTAGTGTTTAAAAAATGTTGACATTCTCCCTCCTGTCAATCACGCCATGAAGACCACACCCCTTCTGCTGGGAGGGGGTGAGGAACTATAAAACCGATGTGTGGGTGTGGCTCAGTCTCCACAAGATAGAGGAGGGAGAGCTCACAACTCGCTGTCTTTAGTGGCCTTGCACACTGTTTGAAATGGTATGTAAATGCACTTGAATTTGGTCGCCTTGTACCCTTACTGATGTGGTAAGAAACTGTACTTGAATTTGGTGGCCTTGCACCCTGCTTGAAATGGAATTTCAAGTAATAGCAGTGAGTCAACTGCTAGCCCACCAGCCGTGAGTGAGCTGCCAGCACAACAGGCTTGAGTGACTGAGCTGCCAGCCCAAGAATCCATTCGGCCCACAATGTCCATATTAGCCCTCTGGAAACCAGCCCCTTCAGCCCACAACACCCATACTAGCACTCCATAAAGCCCTCCCCCCCCCCCTTCCCCCCCCCCCACTGGCCACCAATATTGGAATTGGTGGAGAGGTGGAATATGGCATTGGGGGACCAGCTCTCCCATGTGATGCTGGGACCCAAACGTGAATATATATATATATACATATTTATATCTCTATGTATATATATCTCTATGTGCATAATTATTTCTATATTATACATAATAATATAATAAATAATAGTGTTTTTCCTTTAAAATAAATGACATAATATTTGCATGATTTGTATATGTTATTTAATAAAGAATGATACAATGAGACCAACTTTGCTCTACTGCTCTTAACAGACTTGAAATTGTGCAATGAACCAAGGTGACCTTAAGCATGATTTTTGTTGTAGTATAGGAACTTGTATATTCTGAAAGACGAAGTAGAAACCTCAATTTAATCAGCAAAGCAAATTACAGTCCTCCATCAGTCCAGCATTCCTTTAGCATTGCACTGGTGTGTCATTCCTATTTATTGATTTCTGGAATAGGTGTGACCTTCTGGCTTAGTAGCAAAAATACCACAAACTGACCCAGGCCGAGTTTGCTGTGACAGGTTGAATATCAAGTATTCTAATGGTTTAAGGAGCTCTTGCAAATTTATAACGATATATGTAGCAAATACTGTACCTCAGGCCAAGACATTATCTTCGTGGGCATGGAAGCTGCAGCTTTAAATGTTCAAGGTCAATGTCCACGGAAAGTCTGCTGACCCTTAACCCATAAATGCCACTGCAAGTCAATGGAAATCTTATGGCTTCTGTTGTTTGTGCTTTGAGCAGATGAATGGGAAAACCTCTGGAAGAAGTAATCACTGTGGTAGATGGGGGCACCAGATGTAATGGATGGATTTAGTGCTTTACACAACTCATTGCAGATGTAGTATTTTAATATGGACAACATTGGGCCTCTACTCACTGGAGTTTAGAAGGTTTACAAGGATGTTGCAAGGATTTGAGATCCTGGGCTATATGGAGCAGTTCGGCAGGCACAAGCTCCTGCCGAACTGTCCCAAATGGCCTAATTCTACTCCTTTACCTTGTGAACTTGTGAATATTCTTAATGCAATTATTTTCATCGCATTTGAATAGATACCGTGGGTCCAATCTTAGAACAACTTTCATTTCACTTCCAGTGATTGCATGGATACTCTCAGCATGCTTGATGAACTCTCAATTAGTATGTCATTCTACTGACAGTAGTAAGCTCACAGAACTCATCCCAAGCAATTCTAAAAACAGAATAGCTACAAATTGGATAAAACTAGATTGTCTGCAAAGATGACTTTCTGTGTCCAATAGCAGATCAGTTTTCCGACACATAGTTTTCCCTATTTATTTTAAGTTAGTTGAACCTTCTTTCTTACACACAAAATTGACCAATTGAATAATGTTCCATGAGATTAAGAAAATAGTATGTTCATGCTGAAACAGTGGCATGCTCAATTTATGTCATTTGTAGTAGAATCCATATTAACTGGGTTTTCAAGAACTATTTTTCTATATTTTGGCCTAATATCTAGGTTCTGGAATTATAAAACCAGGGTTACCGGAGTCAGAGTCTGCGACTCCACTTGCAAAGAACTATGCACCTGAACTCGTAGATCCCTCTGCTCTACAATACTCCCCAGAGCCCTGCCATTCACTGTGTAGGCCCTGCCCATGTTTGACCTCCCAAAATGCAACACCTCACATTTCTCTGCAGATGTTTGAATGAAAAATATGACAATTCAGAAAATATTGTGACCTGAGGTGGTGGTAGAATAATTGAATTGAATGTCATTACCGTACATGTTCTGCCTATAAATGACTGTTGTGGGATAGCAGGCTGATGAGTAACATAATTGCTAAAATGAGTTGCGGTTAAGAAGTTCTGGTTCTGAAGTTTGCAATCCGCTTAGGTAGCTATTGCGTTAAGTTTTCTATCTAGGTGCTAGAGACATAGGAAGATTTAGTCTTAGTTTAGTTTTAGTTTCGGAGATACAGTGCAGAAACAGACCCTTCGGCCCACCAAGTCCACCCCGACCAGCGATCCCCACATATTAACACAATCTTACACGCACTACGGACAATTTACACTTAAACCAAGCCAATTAACCTACAAACCTGTACATCTTTGGAGCGTGGGAGGAAACCAAAGATCTCGGAGAAAGCCCACTCACAGGGAGAAAGTAGAAACTTCGTACAGACAGCACACATAGTCAGGATTGAACCTGGGTCTCCAGCACTGCAACTCTACTGCTATGCCTCTCTGCTGCCCTGTAGAAGATGTAGAACGGAAACAGGTCCTTCAGCTCACTGAGTCTATGTCAACCAATAAGCAACCATTTACACTCATCCAAGACAAACTCATTATTTTTCTCCCACATTTCCATCAACCTCCTTAAGATTCTACCTACACTTTGGGGTCAATTTACAGTGGTCAGTTAAATGCCACCTAACACATTTTCTTTTGTGGAGCTCCTGGAGGAACCCCATGCGGTCACAGGGAGTATGTGCTGTTACCTGTAATTATGAGAGTCCATATTGCAGCTAGATAAGGAAAGCAAACTATAACAAAACAATAAAAACAGTAACTAGTTAGAGTACAAGAGAGGACATATTCCCAGATGGAGATACGTACATGCCTGTTAACAAATAATATATCAAGAAGTCACTTCACCATTTGTGCACCTGAAATATCATCTGCACCTTCCGTGACTGGGGACCATTATGATATTGCAGCTTTGACATCCACCCACTGTTTTTCACAAGCAATCAGTTTCCCATCTGTGCAGTTAAATAACCCTCGTGCTTTCCCAGCTATTTAAAAAAGTTGCAAGGAAAAATTAAGTTGGTAATTATGTTGCAAAACCACAGATGGCTTGGAGATTAATTACAGGCAGGCAGAATCATGATGTTGTATTTGCATCTTTTATTACCAGACAACATCCATTGAGCTGGAAATTTGCATGTTCAGTACTTCTGGTGTTAAAACAGTAAGGTTAAAGGTCTGAAGAAGGGTCTTGACCCAAAACATCACCATTCCTTCTCTCCAGAGATGCTGCATGTTCCACTGAGTTACTCCAGCTTTTTGTGTCTATCTAAGGTTAATGGTTACCTGGGCAGAGTGGAAAATCTGTTTCCTCAAGTTTCCTCAAAACATGTGTTTCCTCAAAAATATATACAATAAATATCCTGCTTTCCCCAATGCCATGTGAAAAGTATCATTATCTGGTTTCCCCATGTGACATTCCTCTGTTTTTGAAACATCGGGCTTTACTGAAAAATGTCAACTGATTTTATTAACAGCTGCTGCTATTTTATCATGAAGCCAATGTAAGATGGATATTAAACACACATGCTCACAACGTTACCAGGATTCTTTATATTTTTGAGTCATAGTGGAAACAGGCCCTTCAACCCAATTTGCCCACACCAACCAACAGGTTGAATCTACACCAATACAATACAATACGGTTTTATTCGTCACATTGCACATAAAGTGCAAGTGAAATGAATTTGCCAGTAGCGGTACAATGAAAAAGAACACACAATACACAATAAAAATGTAACACAAACATCCACCACAGCATTCATCACTGTTGGGGAAGGCACAAAATTTGGCCAGTCCTCCTCCATTTTTCCTCGGTGGTCGGGACCTGAACCCTCCGCAGCCGTCGCTGCGGGCGTCTAGATGTGAAGACAGGTAAAAGTCCAGGTAAGTCCAGAGTCAACTCTTCCCCACCGGAGACCGCGGCTTTTGTTGGCGTAGGCCGCAGGCCGGCGGTCGAAAATTTAAAGTTCCTGCCGCACCGTAGCCAGAAGCGCCACAGACCGCAGGGCCGGCAGTTGAAGCGCCCCTCCAGGGGTGATGGTAAATCCACGCCGGACCCGCGGTAGAAGTAGGCCGCGGGCCGGCAGTGGTGGTTACTTCTTCCCTTGAGTCCCCCACGAGGGATCCCGGGCTGCGGACTCCGAGCCAGCTGGAGCTCTGCAGACCGTGACTTCAGGCTGCCAGCTGCCGGGGGCCAGCGAAACGGAGTACTCCTCTCCGACGAATCCCAGCGAGGGCTCGCCCACTCCATGCCGAGAGACCACGCTGCGCCCGCAGCTGAAGCCCCGGGCGTGTCTCTGGGAAAGGCCGCCCAATCTTCGGTTAGGCCATGGGGGAGGCGACCTGGAAAAAGTCGCCTCTCCGTGGAGGAGGTGACCAAAACGGTTTCCCCCTTACCCCCCCACACCACCCACCACACAAAACACACAGAAACATTAAAACCATAGTTTAAAAAATATTAAAAAAGTAGAAAAAAATGGACACGCTGCTGACAGGACGCCGGCTTGCACCAATCCCATCGTCCTGCGTTTAGCCCATACACATCTAAACTTGTACTATCCATGCACCTGTCCAAATTTTTCCTGAACATTGCAATAGTACCTGCATCAACCACCACCTCTGGCAGCACGTTTCATAAACCCACCACCTTTTGTATTAAAATTGTATTCCTCGGGTCCCTATTAAATCTTTCCCCCTCACCTATGTCCTCTGGTTCTTGATTCACTTACTCTAGGCAAGAGACATGTAGGAAGGAATTGCAGATGCTGGTTTAAACCGAAGATAGACTCAAAATGTTGCAGTAACTCAGCGGGACAGGCAGCATCTCTGGATAGAAGGAATGGGTGACATTTTGGATCCAGACCCATCCTCAGTCTGAAGATGAGTCTCGACTGGGAACATCACCCATTCCTTCTATCTGTAAATGCTGCTTGTCCCGCTGAGTAACTGCAGCATTTTGTGTCTATCTGGGCAAGATAGACACAAAATGTCTGTCTAGCTGTGTGTCTATCCGAACTATTCTCTCATGATATTTTACAGGTCTATAAGATCCCCGATGGCTTGTTCAATTATTTTTTTGAGTTGAATATGCGCCCAGGTTAGTGAAAACGACTTGCCGAAATAGGTGGATCATCACATCACATACAAGGAGAAACGTTCTCTATTCAAGAGCGCAATGGCGATTTAGAACTATCTGAAAGTGACATCGGTAGGATGTTGGTAGGGAGATTTGCCACTTCTGACTAGTGTTACAATAGAAATCAAAACAAAACTTCACAAGACCTGCCAAGATGTTCTCTCAATCAAGGGCTTTCTCATTAATTATCCAATGTTCTCCCTCGCCTTTCTTCAGAATCTGCTAACAACATTCATGAAACAACACACCTCTTCTTTACCCACACAACATGCTTCTGTTCCTCTTCTCCGCTCCAAATCTGAGTCAGAAGCACTCCAAGAACACGCCTCACCTCGACACCCACTATGACAGGGTGAGGACCTGCCACCCTCGCAGCCACAACACCCCCCTCCCCCTCACAGTCTTTTTCAGTGTTCTCAGGAAGAACAGTCGTTGCTGTGCCTTCTTGGCCAGCGCAGCCGTGTTGGTGGACCACGTGAGGTCCTCTGAAATGTGTGTGCCCAGAAACCTAAAGCTGGACTCTCTCTCCACACTGTCCCCGTTGATAAAGATTGGGGCGTATTCCCCATTATGTATCCTTCTAAAGTTGATAATCAGCTCTTTGGTGTTTAGGAACAGGTTGTTATCTGAGCACAAGTCCGCCAGGTTCTGCACCTCCGCTCTGCAGTGTGTTTCATCACCGTTGGTGATCAGCCCGATCACCGTTGTGTCATCTGTAAACTTGACAATGGTGTTAGTGGCGAATGCAGGAACACAGTCATGTGTGAAGAGGGAGTAGAGCATGGGGCTCAGTACACATCCCTGCAGTGCGCTGGTGCACAGGATGATAGTGGTGGACAGGTGCGGGCCCAGTCTCACTGCCTGCGGTCGCTCTGTCAGGAAATTCAGGATCCAGTCGCATATCGGGGAGCTGAGGGCCAGCTGGTGGAGTTTGGTGGTGAGCTTGGTGGGGATGACCGTGTTGAAGGCAGAGCTGCAGTCTATGAAAAGCATCCTCACGTACGTGCCCTGTCTTTCCAGATGAGTCAGGATAGTGTAAAGAGCCAGAAAGATGGCATACTCTGTGGATCTATTTGCCCTGTATGCATATTCATGTGAGTCCAGTGAGGCAGGGATGCTGGATTTGATGTGTGAGAGGACCAGCCTTTCAAAGCACTTCATGGTTATTGGTGTCAAGGCAACCGGACGGTAGTCGTTCAGGCACTATGGTAGCTGTCTTCAGGCATTTGGGGACCATTGCCAGCGATAGACAGGTTAAAGATCCTGGTAAATACTTCAGCCAGCTGTTCAGCACAGTCCTTTAGTACCCTTCCTTGGACTCCGTCCGGGCCTGCAGCCTTGCGTGGATTGACCCTTCGTAGAGCGCACTGTACATCCTGTGTGCTCAATGTTAAGACCTGTCCCTCCGCCATGGCCGGGGTTATTCCGCTCCTGGTGGTGTTGCCAGTTTTGAAGCGGGTGAAGAAGGTGTTAAGCTCGTTGGCCAGTGTGATATCACTGTGGGGGCAGGCGGGGCTGCTCTTGTAGTCAGTGATGTCCCTGACACCCTGCCACATGCTTCTGGTGTCTGCGGTATTGAAGTGATCTTCCACCCTTTGCCTGTGGATGTGTTTGGCCCTTTTTATACCTTTGTTCAGGTTTGACCTGGCAGCACTGTGTGCTGAAGTGTCACCGGATTTAAAGGCATTGATGCGTGCTCTTAGCAGATTCTAGTTTCCGGTTTGGGACTAAAATGCAACCAAAACTTGAGGAACAACCTCTTCAGATATTGGTATGGGGCAGTAACCTCTCACACTCCATAACGCGTGGAACACGGTCTCTTCCTCACCGCAGAAAATACAGGCAGCCAGCAAGCCCGTGAACCGACTCAAAAGTTTATTACATTCCACCGCTCTGTGCAACACTCTCCACCCCAGGAACCCAATGAAAAGGGGGATGACTCCCTTGTAGAGAGACCTCCACTGGGGACCGCCCCACCTTCTGATGGTAACACAGACCGCCAAGGTGTGTCGAGACAAGAGATGAAGGCAAGGAGGTGCAGAATGTGCAAGAGCGTTCTGTACAGTATGCATCTCTTCACATCATGAAACAGCCCGCTGAGCATCTCAGAAAGGTGGCTCGTTGTGTGGAGCTTGTTGCGCCCGAGAAATATCCCGGAGCCTAGGCCCGATGAGCAAATCCGACGGAGCGGGGGTAAGCTCAGTCAGAACCACTCTAAGCACACGCCTCTCCTCAACACCAACCATGACAGGGTGAGGACTGGCCACTCCCGCAGCCACAACATTCCCTCCCCCTGTGGAGCAACACGCTGGCTGAAAACAGCCAAATTCCTCACTCTTAGCACATTACGATAGAAACTAGGCAAACCCCGTGACGTGGGTCGACTGATGCCCACCACCGGGAGCCGCAAAACCCCCTTAGGCAACGAGCCCAGCAGAAAAAATACATGGCCAGAGCGTGCCATCTGGGGAGGGGGTTCTCCGCATACATTTATCTCCGCATACATATATCTGTGCAGTGTCCCGAGACGGAGAGCTGTCGCCTGGGTACGCACGCATACCAAGAACTGGCCGCCCTCCTCTAACGGGAGACTCAGGACCGTTGCGGAAATACAGTGCTTCCCATCTCCCCAAAAGAAATCCACCAGCTTCTTCTGTAATGCAGTTGCAAAGATAGAGGGTGGAACAAGAGTAGCCAGCTGGTACCATAACATGGAGGCCACCAGCTGGTTTATGGCCAGCACCCTACCCTGGAAATATAGAACTCTAAGCAGGTCTGACCAGCGCCCCAGCTGGGCGAAGAATTTTGTCTCCAGCTCCAGCCAGTTCGCCGCTAGGATCCTCAGTGGGACTCGGGTAGACCCCCAGGTAGAGGAGGTGCGAGGTGCTCCACGCAGATAATATCATCTCCTTCAGCAGGGTGTCCACTTGCCACTGCCTGACTAAAAGTCCAAAACACTTACTCCAGATAATCCTGGTGGATGATGCAGCCAAGAAAACCTGCTGGCAATCACTCATCCTCCGCAGGTCACCAGGGTCAGTGAATGTAATGAGTACATCATCAGCATAAGCTGAAAGAACCACCTCCACCCCCAGCCCACACAGACTGAGCAGACTTGGGACACCCCTGGCGTACCCCCCTCCAAAAGTGAATGGGAGCCAACAACACACCATTAACCTTCACCCTCTCTCCCTCGCTTCCTCTCTCCCTCTCTCCCTCTCTCTCTCCCTCTCTCCCTCTCTCCCTCTCTCCCTCTCTCCCTCTCTCCCTCTCTCCCTCGCTCCCTCCCTCCCTCCCTCCCTCCCTCTCTCCCTCTCTCCCTCTCTCCCTCTCTCCCTCTCTCCCTCTCTCCCTCTCTCTTTCTTTTCACCCTTTGACCTCTGCTGCTTTAATGAATGCCTGCATCTATCCACCGTCCATCATTGTTGCTGTTGGGAATAATTGTCTTTCCGCACTTTTGTAGCCGGTGTCTGCAGATGCTGCATTTCTTTATCTGAAATAATGTTCAGCGATAACAAGTGCCATTCTGCAATTATCAGAGATTTCTTAATGCCTAGGTTGAAATATCATCGTGCTTTACTAAATTAGGTGAGTCCAGATTGCAATAGCACCTCGCCAGCAGAAATAATCCTGAACTGAGTTGATTAATGATTCGTGAAAGCCACCTCTCTCTGTAGATTGTAAGGGGTCACAACCATAATGAGCTACTTGTGGTCACCATGTATTCACAATACGCTTGAGCCCACAACCAGCAAGGCATTAATTTGATAGAAGAGAGTTCAGACGGCTCTGCCATAAACAAGTGTGTAGCAACTGAGTCATATGCTACCTGCTTATTTCACAGTGGAAACTTGTTAAAACATGAGAATCTTTAACAGACACAGTTATTCAGACACCAATTATTTCACAAGCAATATGAGCTGCAAAGATTAATAGGGATAGGCATTCCAAAAAAATAAAATTGGATCAAACAAGGCAGTCTCTTTGAAGCTGAAAAAAAAGTTGAGACAAATTTCATAGATTAATGCAGTATAGAACTACATATACTGTGTTATTGTTAGTTAGTTAGTGCCAAACACTAACTAACAATAAAGGTAATAGCATTTGGAATTAAACAGAAATGAGACCAAATGGAGAAAACCATTGGTTAAACATTTATTGGGCAAAAAATATATAATTTCACTAATGTTTTTTTTTACTCTCATCTGCAATGTGCATAAATAATTTAGATTTAGGAAGTGTTGGGAACCCCCCACTTTCAAATATTCGTCAAGTTCACAAAACATCCTGACCTTGAAAAATATCACAGTCTGAAGAAGCGTCCCGACTCGAATGGTCACTTATCTATGTTCTCCAGGGATGCAGCCTGACCCGTTACTCCAGCATTTTGTGTATTTTCCTGGTAAACCAAAATCTGCCCTTTCTTGTCACTACAAAACATCATAGTTCCTTTTTTATCATTAGCCAAAAATATGGAATTCCCAACCTATCCTCAAAATGGCAGTGCTCTCATATCATCGATGGTTTAAAAAGGAAGCTCTTCATCATCTATCTATTCATTTGGACATGGACAACAAACATTACCTCGCCAGAAATGCTCACATCCTTGAGTAATAAAATGGCCGATTACAATAAATTGGGGATCAATAAATCTGTGTCAAGCATTGTGATGGTGGTATAGATTGCTTGCTGAACAGGCAGTTTAATGTACAAAATCTGGTAATAGAATATGCTTTTGCAACAGAAATGCAAATGGAATTAAGTGGTAGGAGATTTTAAATAGTCACAGAAACTGAGACGCTTCAGTGGAATTCTTTTCATGTGGCAGCAAGTAATAATTATGAAAAATTATCTTTTTACTCAAGTTGATGAATCCATGTTTTACCCATATCCATGCATTTGTATTTTCACAGCAGAATTAATTTTTGAACCATCAAGGGAAAAAAATAAAACATTTGTAGAATTCCCTTCCACAGAGGGCAGTGGAGGCCAAATCACTGGATGAATTTAAGAGATAGTTAGATAGAGCTCTAGGGGCTAATGGAATCAAGGGATAAGGGGAGAAGGCAGGCACGGGTTATTGATTGGGGACGATCAGCCATGATCCCAATGAATTTTGTTATCCGGATTTTTTTAAATCTCCGCTTTCGGCGAGGCAGTGGGGGTGGGACTGATGATCGAAGGCGCCAATTGAACGAGGGAGATATCGGTCAGCAGGCAATGGGGGCGGGACATGATGATTCAATGCAATCATAGGAGGAGGAAGGTGTCAGTCGGAGGCGGAAGTAAGGGGAGGGGTGGGACGGAGGATAGAGCACGGTGATTGAAGGAGGGAGATGTGCCAAAACACTCTTGGCACAGACCTGCACCTCATCCGCAGCCAGTATCGATCCCGGCTCTCCGGCACTGTCCCATCCCCACCCGAGTGTGTCCCTCCCCCATGCCCGGGGGTGGCCAGAGATGTCTGGAGTCAGATGGGAGCTGTGACCCTAAGCTCACAGCCGCCGCAGAGAAGCAGCGCTAAACCCAGCTCAAGTCTGCCTGTCCCGCCAGGTTAACCTACAGCCCTGCCTGGAATAGCTACTTCCCCACAGCCATCAGACTATTAAACTTAGCTCGGAACTCTGAACATTAATATCCCTCCATCTGTTATTTGCACTTTATTAATTTATTAATTCATGGGTGTATTTACGTATAGAATTGTAGTCAATGCCTTCTATGTTCTGTTGTGCTATGCAAAGAAAGATTTTCATTGTCCTGTCAGGGACACATGACAATAAACTCTTTTGACTCTTTGACTTTTTGACTCTTGACTTAAGGAAAATATGGCCCAGGTTTACATCCAGCGCGAAGAAGCAGCGCTGGTGTCCCGTCAATCCAGGCAGGGCTGCAGGTTAACCCAGCGAGACAGGCAGAGTTGAGCTGCATTTAGCAGTGGATTGAACCTCCGAAGACTCACGTGTGTGCGTACATGTGTGCATGTGCGTGTGGCCGCCATAAAATCCCCCCCCCCCCGTCCCCGGTCCCCTCTATATTCTGATAGCGATTTCCATGCCTGTTCTGCACCTATTGTCTATTGTCATCAACCTTCTGAGTGTATTTATTTATTTTCTTGAACTGAACTGTTTACAATCTGAGAGTGTGAACAAGCTTGATTGTTCAGAAATGGCTGTGAATTCTAACTGATTTGTTTTCTGATTTACCCTTACCAAGGAGGGGTTTGGTTTCTCTGTTTTCAACCATCCCCACATTAATTTTGAATATTATGGCAGTTCTTTATTTATTGTCAATTGCTCACTTCATTCAAGCTTTGTTATCTTGCTAATAGTTTATGGTGATTTGCTAATTGCTCTCATGCTACATTTTCTTGCAACTTCCCGCTTGTAGATTACTTTCATTATAGGAGTTGTGTTTTCATAACACAACGTCTCTGAATGCTTCGTGTTTGCACTTGTGTTCTGATTACTAATGTTTCCGTTGTTTAAAACGAATCAGTGAGTTATCATCTTCTGGGTAATTTGGATCAGCATTATCAGTGAGGGATTAGCACTAAGAAGTGATTAACGAAGATAAATCAGACAAAACTGATTTAAATCATAACACATGTTTAAGAAAGAACTGCAGATGCTGGAAAAATTGAAGGTAGACAAAAATGCTGGAGAAACTCAGCGGGTGAGACAGCATCTATGGAGCGAATGAATAGGTGACATTTCGGGTCGAGACCCTTCCTCAGACTGGTGTGGGGGTGGGGGAGCGGGAAGAAGAAAGGAAGAGGTGGAAACAGTGAGTTATGGGAGAGCTGGGAAGGGGAAGGGAAGGAGGGAGAAAGCAAGGACTACCTGAAATTGGAGAAGTCAATGTTCATACCGCTGGGGTGTAAACTACCCAAGCAAAATACGAGGTGGAACTCACTCCAGCCATGGAGGAGGCCCAGGGCAGAAAGGTTGAATTTGGAATGGGAGGGGGAGTTCAAGTGCTGAGCCACCGGGAGATCAGATTGGTTAATGCGAACTGTGTGGAGGTGTTGGTCTCACCAATGTAGAGCAGTTGACACCTAGAGCGGTGGATGCAATAGATGAGGTTGGAGGAGGTGCAGGCGACCCTCTTACTCACCTGGAAAGACTGCTTAGGTTCTTGGATGGAGTCAAGGGGTCGGCGGTAGTCCGGGCCTGAGATCGGTCAGGGAGGTGGTGAGTGTGGGTGCTGCTCCTTCTGGCAAAGATAGCATCACGGGGTCTGGGCCTCATGGTGTTTGGGCAGTCGGCTCGGGTCAGCGTTGGGGCCTAGGGCCTGCAGGCGGTCGAGTCGCGGAGTGCCGGTGGCAGGAACGGCCTGGAGGCGAACGAGTTTATGGTCTTTAGTGGAGTCCAAGTGGGCAAGGAATCGTTTGTTGAAGAGCTGGGGTCTGTTGCAGGTTTTAGTGAGTGAGGCCGACGTTTTGGGAGAGTCAAAGTGAGGTCCTGCTGTTGCCAGCACATCGCAGCAAGAGTAGATCGCAGAGCATGGAAGGAGAACTGCCGTGTAAGGTGGCAGATAGTCAGTCGGTATCTATAGACCCGGTTGGGTCCGAACTGGGAGGTAGGGAACTGGCGCTGGAACTCATGAGGTACAAGATGGAGGCACAGGCAAGTCCCGAGAAATACTGAATATCTCTGATACTGAACGGTCTGTCCTCAGCAGAGGCCTCACCTTTGTTGCCCTCCGTCCACACCTCAATGAGTTCTGCGTCCGCCACGATGTGGAGCTCTTCTTCCGTCGCTTCCGCATCCAAGCATTTTTCCATGGGAAGGAGTCCTTACCCTTCTCTAGTGATGACCCCTTCTCCCGACTCCAATGGACCCCCTCCTCTTGGTCTCCCTCTGATAGCCATCTACCTGCTTTAGACCTTTTTATTTTAAACTGCCGGCGGGACATAAACCGCCTCAACTTCTCCACTCCCCTGTCTCACTCTAACCTTTCCCCCCCCTGAACGTACAGCCCTCCACTCACTCTGCAACAACCCCGAATGGGTGATCAAACCTGCCGACAAGGGAGGTGCTGTGGTAGTCTGGCGCGCTGATCTCTTCCGGTCTGAGGCCACGCACCAATTCGCAGACACCTCCTCCTACTTATCCTTGGCCATGACTCCACAAACGAGCACCAGGCCATTATCTCAAACGCTCTCACTGGTTTCATCACTTCTGACTCCCTGCCCTCCCAAGCCTCCTACCTCATCATTGCCCACCCCCGCAGGGCCAGATTTTACCTTCTCCCCAAAATCCACAAACTGGACTGTCCTGGCAGACCCATTGTATCTGCTTGTTCTTGTCCCACCAAACTTATTTCCACATACCTCGACTTCATCCTATCCCCCCTGGTCAAATCCTTCCCAACCTATGTCCAAGACACCTCACACAATTTTCATCTCCTCCATAACTTCTGTTTTCCAGGCCTCCATTCCCTGATCTTTTCCATGGATGTCCAGTCACTCACACCTGCATTTCCCACCAGGAGGGTCTTAAAACCCTCCGTTTCTTCCTCGACCGCAGAACAAACCAATACCCATCTACCAGTACTCTCCTCCACCCTGGTCCTTACCAACTTTTCCTTTGACTCCTCCCATTTCCTCCAAATCCAAGGCATAGCTATGGGCATGTGCATGGGCCCCAGCTATGTATGCCTTTTTGTAAGGTACGTCGAACAATCCTGATTTGAGGCGTACCGTGGCCTTATCTCCGAACTGTACCTCCACTACATTGACGACTTGCATTGGTGCTACCTCCTGCACCCATGCAAAACTCACTGACTTCATCCATTTCACCACTAACTTCCATCCGGCACATAAATTCACCTGGACCATTTCCGACATCTCCCTACCGTTTCTAGACCTCACTATTTCCATCGCAGGTAACAGCCTACTGACCGACATCTACTACAAACCCACTGACTCCCATGGCTATCTGGACTACATTTCTTCGCACCCTGCTTCCTGTAAGGGCTCTATCCCCTACTCCCAATTCCTCCGTCTACGCAGCATCTGCACCCAGGATGAGATGTTCCAAACTAGGGCATCGGTGATGTCCTTATTCTTTAGGGAATGAGAGATTATTACCTTTCCCCTCTTTGACTATAGATGAGGCTCTCATCAGGGTCTCTTCTATATCCCGTAGCTCTGCTCTCACTCCCCATCCCCACACTCATAACAAGGAGTCCCCCTTGTCCTCACCTTCCACCCTACCAGCCATCACATACAACAGATAATCCTCTGACATTTTTGCCACCTTCAATGGGATCTCACCACTGGTCACATCTTCCCATATCCTCCCATTTAGGCTTTCCGCAGCGACTGCTTCTTCTGTAACTCCATGGTCAATTTGTCCCTTCCCACCCAAACCACCCCCTCCCCGGTGCTTTCCTTTGCAACCACAGGAAATGTTACAGTTGTCGCTTTACCTGCCCTCTTGACTCCATCCAAGGACATACGCAGTCTTTCCAGGTAAGGCAGAGGTTCACCTGCAGCTCCTCCAACCTCATCTATTGCATCCGCTGCTCTGGGTGTTATCTGCTCTGCATCGATGAGACCAAGCGCAGGGAGCATTTCAACTTCCCCTCCCATTCCTAATCCGACCTTTCTGTCCTGGGCCTCCTCCATGGCCAGAGTGAGTCCCACTGCAATTTGGAGGAGCAGCTCCTCATATTTTGAATGGGTAGTTTACACCCCAGCGGTATGAACATTGACCTCCAATTTCAGGTAGTCTTTGCTATCTCCTTCCTTCCCCTCCCCTTACCAGCTCTCCTACACCACACTGTCTCCTCCTCTTCATTTCTTCTGCCCGACACCCCCCCCCCCACCCCACCCGCATATCAAACTGAAGAAAGATCTTGACCCGAAAATCATCTATTCCTTCGCTCCATAGATGCTGTTTCACCCGCTGGGTTCCTCCAGCATTTTTGTCCACCTTAAATCATATCACAAATACCTTTAAGGAACACAACTAAATTGCTTGAACAATGTACAGTGAATAATGCATGCTGCAGGTACAAACAATGAAGTAATCTAGTGCGGTGAAAATCTAATCTGTCAATGTGTTCTTGGCATCAAAATAGGTTTGTTGAAATAGAATAATTACTGAGACATTTTTTTGGTGAATCCGCACAATATTTTGACCACGCATGGAATCTGTTTAATTTTGCTCTGTTAACCATGCATTAAAACATTTTAAAAATATCTTTTTATATTAAGATTTCTTTTAAGTTTACCATTTTTTTTTGTTTCTGATTATTACCTTTCAATGCCACATGTTCCAAATTTTGGCAGTGAAAATGTTCTGATTCTGCATTCTAAACAGGGAGCTTTATCTGCCAGAAACAGATATCAGATAACTGGCAATGAAAACAGAATTTAGCCTCCACCCTATTTCCCAATGCACCCTGAGAGTGGATGTCGCTCCTTGCTGAGGGCACTGCTAGAAAATTAACGGTTAGATCCACGTAAAGGATTGCTCTTCTGATGAATAAATATTATAACTCCCAAGGATGAGAGGACATGTTGCACAAAGCCATGGCCTGTCACAGGTACATGAGCCGGTTCACGGACTCGTACGCCACCTGTAACGTCTGCGGTGAGGAAGAGACTGTGTTCCACGTCCACATGAAGTGTTCCAGGTTGCAGCCCCTGTTCAGGTATCTGAATGAGCTGCTCCTCAAGTTTTGGCTCCAACACTATTGATTTTTGGGTACCCGGTACCCAAAAGGGGGGAGGGTCGGAAGAGAGGAGGGGGTGTCCCTGTCAGTCTGCTTCTGGGCCTGGCCAAGATGGCCATTTGTGGGTCCAGGCAGCGGGTAGTCGATGGCCGTACAGCAGTCGGCTGCCTGCCCCTTTTCCGGGGTTACGTCCATGCCCGCGTGTCCCTGGAGAGGGAACACGCGGTGTCCACGGGGACTCTGGAGGCTTTCCATGAACGCTGGTCACTGCGGGAGGTCGAATGTATTGTTGATAAAAAAAGTTAATATTTAAATTTAATAACTTTGTTTGTAAAATGCCAATATAGGCATTCTTTGATTGTGTTACTACTTTGTATTTTTGTTTGTTCTGAATAAAAGCATTTTGTGTGAAGAAAAAAGGATGAGAGGTCATGTTGTGGTTGTATAAGACGTTTGTGTGACAGCGTTTAGAGCATTTTGTGCAGTTTTGGGCATCATGGTGTAGGATATTGTCAAGCTTGAAAGGGTTCAGAGAAGATTTACAAGGATGTTGCCAGGACCAGAGGGTCTGAGCTATAGGGAGAAGATGAGTACAAACCTGGGTCTCTATTGCTTGGAGCGCAGGAGGATAAGAGGTGATGTTATAGAGGTATATAAAATCATGAGAGGACTTGATCGGGAAGATGCACAGAATCGCTTGCCCAGAGTAGGGGAATCGAAGACCAGAGGACATAGGTTCAAGGTGAAGGGGAAAAGATTTAATAAGAATCTGAGGGGTAACTTTTTCACACAAAGGTTGGTGGAAGTATGGAACAAGCTGCCATAGGAGGCAGTTGAGGCTGGGACTATCCCAACGTTTAAACACCTTTTAGACAGGTACATGGATAGGACAGGTTTGGAGGGATATGGACCAACACAGGCAGGTAGGCCTAGTGTAGCTGGGACATGTTGGCCGTAGTGTGCAAGTTGGGCTGAAAGGCCTGTTTCCATGCTGTATCACTCTATGACTCTATTTACAATTCTTGTACAAAATATTTTAAAGAGACTTTGAGGAACTGCAGGTGCACTCTGATAAGCTGGGGCAGGGCAGTAAGGATTCCGGATGAATTAGAAACCTCTCTCCCACCACCAAAGGTCTCTTTCCCAATAAAATGGATTAATTCATACTTATTTTGTACAATGGACATTGACTAACTTACATCAGAAAATGTTAGTACAAACATGTACCTGCCATTATTGCATATGCTAATTTCCTCTGTTTCTGTTGTAACCTCTGGGATTAACTCCTTATTAAATGAGTGCATGGGCTCCTCAGAGCGACTCATCAATATTTTGTTTCAAACATTGCACACCATAGTTTCAATTCCTTTCTTGATAAACTAATGCAGGTGGTATATTTTAAAATCAATTTAAGAGAAAATTAGAAGGCCATTAACATGGTGAAGTACTGTATATACACTCCATGTATTTTGTAGTAATTTGAATAGTTAGCACTATCAAGTTCATCGGGCAAATTAAACATCCTACTAGCAGCTAGAGAGCAGTCCTAAGCTACAATCTACCTCATTGGAGACTACCTTTTTTTGGACTTGACTGAACTTAATCTTGCACTAAACATTATTCAAGTTATTCCGTTTATCGAATATTTGTATGCTGTGGACGGCTCAATTGTAATTATGTATTTTCTTTCCACTAACTGGTTAGCACACATCAAACGTTTTTCAGTTACTCAGTACATGTGACAATAAACTAAACCAACTAGTTCAAACTGGCATCTGTGGCAGTTGCTAATTCCCACAAGAAGACTTCTGCTGTATTTCTAATTTTTAAATGTGAGTATTTTTGATTAGTGTTATTTTAAATATTCTCACTGTATGTAACATAATACATTCCCTAATCATGTGTTTTTGATTTATGGTTAGCACATTTTAATTAATATTTAAATTTAAGTAAGACTAGCTCATTTACAAATGTTGTTTTTTTTTCATATTGGTTGCAAGGAATAGTTTATATGATTATTTGAATTATTATTATTTTTCTATTAAACGTTTTGAAATGTTCATAAGATTGGGGCTGCTGTTCTTTTTCTTGCTACATAAGCATAGGAGCATTGACATTTAAATTACAGAAAATGGAAGGATAGTATTTAAATACATTTCAGTCAATGTGTAAGTCCTGGCCAAAAAGGATTAGAACCAAAATATAGCAAAGGATTCGTGCATTGTAAGGCCATTTTGGTCAAGTCTGTGTTTCTGTATATGTGAATCCTGGCTAAATTGGAGCAGCCATGGCATTAAAATGGAGTAAGGGCTTAGGTGCTGCTAGGCCATTTTGATCAAGTTAAATGTGCCTCTGCAGAGTTGATACAAGCTGCCGAATGGTGCCAGCATCTTTGTGGGCCAGATAAGTGCTGCAGAGAAAGAATGCGACATCTGCAGAAGTCTTACAATGAAGGGTGAAATGCATAGAGATAATTGGGTCAATGAAAACCAGCTATACATAGTGTAAAAAATGTTGCAAAGCCTTACTTTGTTAGTTGTTGATTGGTTGAAATGTTAAGCTTTGGCTGGATTGTCTGAATCCCAAGGCACGTTGCGTTATTCGTTTATGTTAGCTTCCTTCTCGAAGCCTTACCAGATACAATGTATTAGTCACTATGTTATTGGGTTAGGGAACTGTCAATCATGTACTGTTGTAATCGATATTTGCTATTGGACTGTACAGAGACCACCTTCATGTAGTTCGGCCCATCAAGGTTCGGGAACCTATAAAAGGCAGCCCCCACAAGGTCCTTTCTGGAAGAGCGCTTGGGACTGGGTGACCTTTTGGAGTGTCTCTGCTTGCATGAGGCTGGAAGGGCTTGGCCAAGCAGATACAAGGATCAAACCAGTGGTGGTTATGTATTGTATAGGGGAACTGTTGTTGTGTTATCCAAAATAAAGTTTAGTTGCTCAAGTGTTTGATTCAGTATTTTATTGACTGAAACTAAACTGGAGGGAGCTTAGAACAAGTTATTTGCATATATAACAAGACAAGCTGCTGAATGGTGCTAGTAAGTCTAGGTCCCAGATCAATGTTACAGATAAGAAATGTTTTGTGGACCTATACAAGGTGGCTCCATCTTAAAGTGTGCTTGAGACTGGAAGTGTGTTTGAGACTGCGTGACCTTTTGGAGTGGTTCTGCTTGCATGAGGCTGAAGGGCTTGGCCAGGCAAAGAAAAGGATCAAACCTGCTATGGTTTGGGTATCGTATAGGGAAATTGTCTGTTCAATCTAAAAATAAAGTTTTGTTGTACCAGTGGTTTTTGACTGAACTAGACTGGGGGTAAGCCTGAGAAGAGCGTATTTACATTGGGGCTTATCCGGGATCTTAATGGAACCCAAACACAAGCTTGCGATTAAGGGTGTTGAGTTGTTCCCGATCGCGCCGCGGTGTGGTTTTCGAATTGGTTTTCATCACTTCGCTAGTCGGAGCAGATCGATCATTCGCAGGCTTGGGAAAGTCCCAACGAGATCATAGAACAGAGTCTAGTAAGCACTGGGGGCAAAAGTGCCTTTGGGGTTAGAGGCCATACTAGGGTTGGGTTAAAGGCCCTCTCCTTTGGGTTAAAGGCCCATAAAACTATGGTTGGACTAAAGGTCCTTTCCTCTGGGTTAAAGTCCCGTAAAACTTGGCTGTAGTTAGTAGCTGCAGCTGCTGATTAAAACAAAAAAACTATTCTATTAAAAAAATAAAACTAGATGTTTGGGGCCCTCCCCAGATCGGGTATCCATTTGAGTGGATATTTCAAGATGACCGAGGTGTAACAGTGCTAATCGGCTAAGCACTGCGTCGTTGCTGGGGGTGCAGATTGGAAGAGCGCACCAAAGAACCGAGGTAGAAGCCTTTTTGGCAGTGTGGGCCTATGTTGGATACCTCAAACAGTCCACGCCTGTTTGAGGTATCCAGATCTCTGAAAGGATGGGGGAGGATCCTCATGAAGGTATTGGGCACTGGTTATGAATAAGTTGAAAATAATCTAATCAATTTGAGAATTCTACATCCGAACAAATTTGAATTCAAATTTGCGTATGTCAAGTTACGCACCAAAAATCTAATTGATCAGAACAGAGTGAGTTGAAATTCTTCTATTTAAAGTACTAATATTCAGAAACCCACATTTAGTTTTTTGGGGGATTCTTTAGCTTTTCTATGTGGGAGAGGGGGGTAGGGTAAGGGGGAAACTGTTTCCCAGTCACTTCCTGGCGAGGACGCGATTATTCTCTGAGTCGTGTCCTCGCCCCCCTCCTTGCGGCCTACCACCTTTCCTGCCGGGGACCCGGACCAGTGCTTCAGCAGCGGCGGCACAGCGTTGGATTCACCGCAGAGTGAACAGCGTTGGATTCACCGCACTTTAGGGGCAATGACTACCTGGATCACCGTTTAAAGCTCCGGAGTGTTGGGCCGCTGCTCCAACATCGCGGAGCCGTGGCACATAGAGCTTCCAGCGCGGGCGGTGCTGACTTCAACATTGCGGAGTCCTGGGGCCCTTTGCCGAGGGCCGCCAGCATTGAATCTCCGTACAGCGCAGCCTGCGGACTTCAGGAGCTGAGGACTCTGGTAGGAGGTGGCCATTTCCAATGTCCAAGCTGCTGAGGAAGTCCTCCAGTCTTGATGTTGGACTTCCATTACCCTGGCGAGCGGGCCTGAACATCGGGCCGCCCATATTGGCGACAGCGGGAGGTTCGGCAGCTCCCCGACCACGGGAGGACAACAGAGGAGGATGACTGAATTTCTAAAGCCTTCCCCCACTGTGGGAAATTTTGACCCCACTGTGTGGGGATGTCTGTGTTAAAAGACTTTCGTGCTCTGTGCTCTTTAATACTTGTATGGCAGTATGGCGACCACACATTTCACTATACCAAATGGTACATGTGACAAGTAAATGTATCTTGTAGACAAAAGTGCTGGAGAAACTCAGCGGGTGCAGCAGCATCTATGGAGTGAAGGAAATATGCAATGTTTCAGGCCAAAACCCTTCTTCAGACTGATTAAGGAGGGGTGGGTGGGGAGCAGGCAGGCAGGGAGAAGAAAGGAGAAAGGAAGAGGAGGAACTAGAGTGCTGAGGAAGAGCTGAGAAGGTGAGGAAACAGCAAGGAAATTTGAGAAGTCAATGTTCATGATTTGGACGAGGGAATTGAAGACAACATCTGCAAGTTTGTGGATGACACGAAGCTGGGACGCAGTGTTAGCTGTGAGGATGATGCTAGGAGGCTGCAAGGTAACTTGGATAGGTTGGGTGAGTGGGCAGATGCAGTATAATATGGATAAATGTGAGGTTATCTACTTTGGTGGCAAGAACAGGAAAGTAGACTATTATCTGAATGGTGGCCGATTAGGAAAAGGGGAGTTGCAACGAGACCTGGGTGTCATGGTACACCAGTTATTGGAAGTAGGCATGCACATGCAGCAGGCTGTGAAGAAAGCAAATGGTATGTTAGCATTCATAGCAAAAGTATTTGAGTATAGGAGCAGGGAGGTTCTACTGCAGTTGTACAGGGCCTTGGTTAGACCACACCTGGAGTATTGCGTACAGTTTTGGTCTCCTAATCTGCGTAAAGACATTCTTGCCATAGAGGGAGTACAGAGAAGGTTCACCAGACTGATTCCTGGGATGGCAGGACATTCATTTGAAGAGACTGGATAGACCTAGCTTGTACTCGCTAGAATTTAGAAGATTGAGGGGGATCTTATAGAAACGTACATAATTCTTAAGGGGTTGGACAGGCTAGATGCAAGAAGATTGTTCCCGATGTTGGGGAAGTCCAGAACAAGGGGTCACAGTTTAAGGATAAGGGGGAAGTCTTTTTGGACCGAGATGAGAAAATGTTTATTCACACGGAGAGTGGTAAATCTTTGCAATTCTCTGCCACAGAAGGTAGTTGAGGGCAGTTCATTGGCTATATTTAAGAGGGAGTTAGATGTGGCCCTTCTGGGTTGAGGGATCAGGGGGTATGGAGAGAAGGCAGGTACAGGCTACTGAGCTGGATGATCAACCATGATCATATTGAATGACAGCGCAGGCTCGAAGGGCTGAATGTCCTACTCCTCCATCTATTTCCTATGTTTCTATGTTTCTATGCCGCTAGAGAGCAAACTGCCCAAGCAGAATATGAGGTGCTGCTCCTCCAATTTCCGATGGTGCTCACTCTGGCCATAGAGGAGGCCCAGGACAGAAAGGTCAGATTCGGAATGGGAGGAGGAGTTGAAGTGCTGAGCCACAGGGAGATCAGGTTGGTTAATGCGGACCGAGCGGAGGTGATCGGCGAAACAATCGCCAAGTCTATGCTTGGTCTCACCGATGTAGCTCAGCTGACATCTAGAGCAGCAGATGCAATAGATGAGGTTGGAGGTTGTGCAGGTGAATCTCTGACACACCTGGAACGACTGCTAGGGTCCTTGAATTGAGTCGAGGGGGGAGGTAGAGCGACAAATGTAGCATCTCTTGCGTTTGCAAGGGAAAGTGCCCGGAGAGGGGGTCGTGCGGGAGGGAAGGGAAGATTGATCAGAGAGTTAGGGAGGGAGCGGTCTTTGCAGAAAGCAGATGGGGGGGGGGAATATGTGGCGAGTGGTGGGGTCACGTTGGAAGTGGGGAAAATGATGGAGGGCTATTTGTTGTATGTGATGGCTAGTGGGGTGAAACGTGAGGACTAGGGGTCTCTGCCCTTGTTGCAAGTGGGGGGATGGGGAAACCCTAGTGAGAGCCTCATCTATAGTAGGGGATGGGAACCCCTGTTTCCTGAAGAATGAGGACACTTCCGATGACCTCATCCTGGGAGCAGATGCGGAGTAGACGGAGGAATTAGGAGTAGGGGATGGAGTCCTTACAGAAAGCAGGGTGGGAAGAAGTGTAGTCTAGATAGCCATGGGAGTGAGTGAGTTTATAGTGGATTTCGGTCAGAAGTCTACCATCTGCGATGGAGATAGTGAGGTTAAGAAATGGTGGGGAAGTGTCGGAAATGGTCCAGGTGTATTTGAGTGCTGGAGTTCCACACCAGGGCATCGGAGCGTGTATAAAGTTTGTGTAAGATCGATTCCGAATCATGGCTGATCAACCAGGAGTTCGTACCCCCTCTGATTGATTGTTGATTAGTACCTGATAACGAAGAGTAACTGAGAGAGGGAAAGTAATTTTTAGTAAAGAGCAACCTGACGGGAAAGGCACCCCTAAGACGAAGCATTTAGTGTGAGGAAAAAGTACCTCAAGGTAAAGATAGTTAATAGTCAGATTTATTTGTCACATACACAATAAAGTGCAGTGAAATGAACTTGCCAGCAGCGCTACAATAAAAAGGAACACACAATACACAATAAAAAATGTAACACAAAAGCATCCTCCACAGCATTCATCACTGTGGTGGAAGGCACAAAGTTTAGTCTAATTAAGAAAGACTACCCCTCAGCAAAGAGTACCCTAGGAAGGGGAAAGTCTTCTGTATCGGAGGGAGAGGTTCACTGGTTTTCTAGCAGCGCAACGCCGGATTGAAATATTGTGATTTGCTTTTGAAACTGTATATTAAAGATTGCTGTTGTTGTATTGTGTTTATCATGTATCGCAGTGCCAGTGATAGAATGTAGTAAATTTCAAATGTACGTATTTCTTTCAGATTTGAATTGTGTATAAATACTTTCTTGCTTGTAAGATACATTTGAGAGTGTGATAAGATCGTGAATTGTTTCATTGTACTGATTGTGTATTGTTTAAGGATTTTGGGGTATTAGAAAACTGGGATAAAAGTGGGTTAAAATGAATATAGTTCGGATCTAATTATCACTGGAGTCCGAGTGTGTTTCTGTTTGCTTGTAATAGGTGGTATAGTTTTTGGCTTGGGTATAGTTTTGCTTGTGTGGTTTGGGTTTATTTGTCTATGTTAAATTGAAGTATTTTGAGTGGGAGAGACTGCTGATAAAAAGTATATTTGAATATTAAGCACCTTAATCTGGGAGACTGAGGATTCTTCCGGAGCTGTTTACAGGTTGGGAGTTCGATGAGTGGTTGTGAATGAAACGAAACTGATAAGAGCGATTGCACAGAGCGATTGAACACAGCGATTGAACAGAGCAATTGAATGGAGCGATTGAAACATAGAAACAAAGAAAATAGGTGCAGGAGTAGGCCATTCGGCCCATCGAGCCTGCACCGCCATTCATTATGATCATGGCTGTTCATCCAACTCAGTATCCTGTACCTGCCTTCTCTCCATACCCCCTGATCCCTCTAGCCACAAGGGCCACATCTAACTCCGTCTTAAATATAGCCAATGAACTGGCCTCAACTATCTTCTGTGGCAGAGAATTGAAGAGACTCACCACTCTCTGTGTGAAAAATGTTTTTCTCATCTCGGTCCTAAAATATTTCCCCCTTATCCATAAACAGTGACCCCTTGTTCTGGACTTCCCCAACATCGGGAACAATCTTCCTGCATCTATCTAGCCTGTCCAACCCCTTAAGAATTTTGTAAGTTTCTATAAGATCCCCCTTCAATCTTCTAAATTCTAGCGAGTACAAGCCGAGTCTATCCAGTCTTTCTTCATATGAAAGTCCTGACATCCCAGGAGTCATTCTGGTGAACCTTCTCTGTACTCCCTCTATGGTAAGAATGTCTTTCCTCAGATTAGGAGACCAAAACTGTACACAATACTCCAGGTGTGGCCTCACCAAGACCCTGTACAACTGCAGTAGAACCTTCTACTTAATAGAGCGATTGAATTGTAGATTGGAAAGATTGAGTGTGCGACTGTGTGAGAAAGGTGTGAGACTGGTAGCTCTTCAGAGACATTGGCCATTGTTCGAGAGCGATCTTGGTAGCCTCGGAGACTGAAAGGGAGGAGTGAATTATTGAATTGGTGTGAGTGACTCAGAACGTGTGAGTGACTCAGAAACTTGTCTGTATTGTTTCTATTGTGTAAAGATATGGGGAATAGCCTGCAGAAGGATGTAACTACCACTTCTGAAAGCCCATTACAAATAATATGTAATGAATTCCCTCAGAGAACTGGGAAAGTTGAACAAGAGTTAGGAAGTGAATTATGGCCGATGGGTGGCCTGAAGTCAATTACGGGGATAAGGTGCATAGAGAAAATTATCCAGCAGTGTGGGGATAGCGAAGAAAGAAATTAACTTATATAATTATGGAGAATGTATTATATGGAGAGGAAAGTGATTATGCTAACAAATTGGAGAGGAAAGTTGTTATGCTAACAAATTGGAGGAAGGCATCCTCAAGACTGACTATATAGCTGGAGTAAATGGGAGCTGGTCCTTCTCTGGGTATTTATGAAAAGAAAGCGAAAGATATTACAGATCAAAAGCAGAAGCAGGGAAGAGCGGAGACTCTTAAAGGGGAGTTGATCCCTGTAACTCTTAAAGGGGAAGTGGCCCCGACGACTCTTAAGTTCAAGAGCGCGGTGGTTAGCGGAGACCTTGAAGGGAAGGAAGCCCAGTATTTAAAAAGATGGGCAGAATTTTTCGGTATAGAATCACAGCCTTCATCTCAGCCCTCTCACGTTCCTAGTCCTAAGGTATCTTGTGCAGCTTGTGAACAGGGCACTCCAGTGGAGACAATGGCATCTTTGACTCCACCCACTAAATTTAAACCTGTAACGGACACATTAGATAAGGATTCTCTTCACTGGCAAAAGATAACGGAGTGGTTCAGGGAGCTAGGAGAAAGGTTCCTTGTAAGCTGGTGCTAGAACAAATTAAATGGACAGCAGAAGAAGTTAAGGAATCATCGAAGAAAGCAGTGCTTCTGAGGATGAGACAAGAACGGGCTATAAGACAGCCAATCCTGATATCACCAGTATCATGGAAGCAGTACGAATTCCCTGTAGGCAATTCCCTGTTAGGAAAGTGCCTACTCCTACTTTTCATTTGGATAGTGCAGTAGGTGTAAACCATCCCCGGGCTACAGATGCCCCCACTCCAATGAAGCCCAGTTTGACAACGACCATGAATAAGGACTCAGATGGAAAAGATTTATCTACTTCATTTGGGGAATATTTGAAACCTGCATGGACAGTAACCTGACTCTCGAAGCTTATGGGAAGCAGAGCAACGATTGATCACCCCTAAGAAATACGCAAAATTCTTGACAACTTTAGGTACCCTACATATGAAGCCTTAGTGAGATAGGTAACAAAAGAGGATGACAGAGAAAAGGCTGTTTTGCTGCACTTACAAATTCCTTCCAGGGACCAGTGGAATTGATATAAAAATTGGAAGTTAAATCAAAAGAAGAAGAAGAGTTTGAGGCTTGGATCCTGCAAGATTATCTTAGGCACATGCCTGTTTGGAAGCCTGTTTCCTCTCAGTTCCACTGGAGAAGTTGCAGAGCAGTTAGGCCAGATCAGTGTTATGTCTGTGGAGAGATGGGGCATTGGAGCAGAGCTTGCCCCATGAAAGAACAAAGAGGAGGAAGGGTCGAAGGAGAGGGTCACAAGGTCCAAAAAGTCTGTGGATCCCTAGGGGGTATAGGGATACTTGGAGACCTTGAAGAACAAAGGAGAGGACGCTGGCCAGAGGATCAGGGGGCAGGAAACCAAACACCTTTCTCGCAATCAAATCCATTTCTGTAGTCCTGTTCTGCCAGCCAGTCCAGAGTGTGGACGGAGTAACCTGACCCCTGCCTCAGAACCCATGAAATAAATCTGAGGTAATAGAACATACCTTCCCCATAACACTGAGATGGTCCAGGGGAAATAATAAAAACCACTATTCAAAATCAGAACGACAAATACCTGGAAGGAAGTTATAAAGAGCTATTCCAAGAAACTGCCTTTATTGTATCAGATTGGGATCAAGAATAGCGGAGACCGATAGAAAGGAGCATAAAAAATAATAAAGAAACTATGAAAAGAGACAAAGTAGCTGGTGTCAAAAGGAAAAGAAAAATAGCTCAAAGGAACTCAGATTGGCACTCGGGAGAGGAAGAAAGGAACCTATTGCGCAGGAGGTTTAGGAGTGAGGAATAGGAGCAATTGTAAACTCGTTTAATAACCTTTTGTTAAGTTGTTGTGCCTTCACTGCTTATAAAGGGCCTGTCTCACGGTGCGAGTTGGCCCACGAGGTACCCCGTGTGAAAGACTCGTGGTTGTGTACGAGACTCCAAGCGTATGAACAAGAGTTTAACCGAGTTCCCACGGGTATGACTAAGTTTGCCGTTTATGCGATGTTCCAAGTTCCCCTCCCAAGTTACCAAGTTCGTCTCATGGGTACTCTTGAGTCAACCGTGAATGAAAGCCTGTTTTAAAAGTATCAAATAGAGGAGCTGGACAGAGTATATTATTCAATTTCAGAACTTAAAAAAACTAGGTAGGATCTCGGCCCTGCACTCGCTGCCATTGTGCAGCAAGGAGGAGGTGGCGGCAAAGCAACAGTGTAAAAAGAAGACAACCCCATCCTGCGGCTTTGAGTTAAAAATAGAATTCAGCACGGCCACGTCTATTGATGTGACCTACAAAGGGGAAATGCGCACCGTGCAGGGCCAGAGCTAGGCTGGGATCATTCTCTGCTCTCATCTCTCTCTTTCTGTGTGTGCATTAGCAGGGGGAAGAGCGGTCTACCTCGCTGGGGCACAAGACCACTGCCGCCTGCCCCTTGCAGCCATCAACTTGTTTGTTACTTTGGTGCGCCTCATCTGCCCTGCTCCCATCCCAGCACTGCCCCAGCTCTCTGCCCCATTCTCTTGGAAATGTCGCGTCCGCTGCTGTAACGAGGAGGGGTCCGGCTGGCTGGCTTGGTGGGTGGGTGGGTGAGCAGGGAGGAGGAGTGGGTACAAACCACCAAATCCATTCTCAAACTTCGGGCAGAGCCGTGTAGAATTCACGTTTATACGTGGGAATTCCCTCAGTATGGTCACTCAGCGGGCAGGCAGCATTTCTGGAGAGAAGGAATGGGTGACGGGATGACGTTTAAAATTTAAATCATGGGCAAACCATCTTGCCCCAGGCTGCTTTACATTATTTATTGTGTTGCGTTGTTTCTGAGGCTGGGACTTCTCTGAGGGTCGCCACCTTATAGTGGAGACATATGCGTGTGCCTTAGATCCTGTAAGCTGGCCTCATAACAGGAAGGTCGAGGGGGAGGTCCCTGACAAAGCGCGGCCCAAGAAGATGACCTCAGTGGAACTTGCTGAGGATGGTGTTTGGCCGGCGGCTGAGAGGGTGGAAGAAGACTGCAGTAGGGAGAGACTCGCAACCGTGGTGGAGCCCATATCATTGGACCCGGGACTGTCAGTGAATGTTATTCGAAAAGTGTTACCAATCGCTTTTGTTGGAGATGGTCATTGCCTGATAATAGAATTACAGAGTCAAACAGCAGAGAACCATCCCTTCACATCCTTTTTACCCATCCGCACTAATCGTGTTTGCTCAAATGAGGTCCTTATCCTTTCCCTGCCTTGTCTATTTAAATACTAGGGCCTTTAGCCCACGGGGTCTGTGCCAACCAACGACCCTTGCACATTAAAACCATCCTACCCACACTAGGGACCACTTTTACAAGCCAATTAACCTGCAAACCTGAACATCTTTGGAGTGTGGGAGAAAGCCGAAGATCTTGGAGAAAAGCTACGCAGGTCACGGGGAGACATACACACAAAGTCATTCACATCAAGATCCTTTTTATTTTGATGCTCGTTTTTTGAGCTGATGAAACTGCAATGTTACAGTTCAATCACAATCACTGGAAGCACAGAACACATTGTGAGCTTTCCAAACCTTGCTGCAACAAACAATGTGAAATCAAGAGGGCAACACAGAGAGTGACAGTAATAATTCCAATCAGCACAATCTAAATCAAGACAGGATCAGCCTCCACACAGGGACTTTCCCACAGTTTGTGTCTGCCCATCACCACCACCCCCGTGCCCCTGATGCTTTCTTGTCTACCTGTGTGTGTCAGAGAGATGCACCGAATGCCCTGGACTCTGTACTGCTGCACCTTTCAACTGTGATGCCCAACTGTTCCTGGTGGGATTTGAGGAAGGGCTCCAGCAGAATGGACAAGGAGGGGAGTCAGGTTAAAGAGGGCGGACTTGTCTGTTCTGAGCAGTCCCTGGGCTTCAGTCAAGGGTCAGTGTGTGGGGCATTTCCCTGGAGTTACATCCTTTAGACATCCACCATTGTTCCCCGTTCCCCGTCCCTCTCTCAATGTGTGACGGAGAATGGCCGAGAATATCACTGATTTTGCATCCAATCCTGTAAAATGTGAAGAGTTAAGATTGTCATATGCCACTTTAAAGTTGGAGCTTTACCATCTGAGATGGACCACTAAGACACAGCAGAAATTTGGAAATGTCATCCCGTCACCCATTCCTTCTCTCCAGAGATGCTACTTGTCCCGCTGAGATAAAGAGTTCCCACGGTAAACTCACGAATCATAAAGGTAAACGCACGGGCCACTACGTTATTACAATGAGTTTAAATGTTTCAATTTTAAACTTGAACACTAAATTTGACTTGTGGAAAAAATCAAACATGTTTGACTTTTTTACGAGTTCACAAGTTTCACGGGTACCTGCCGTTAGCGCCACGAGTGGACAAGTTGATCGCGTGATTTCCGACGTTCCCGCTACGTTGGTTGTACGTTATCATCATGAGTGAAAACTCGGGGTCACTCGTGGACCAACTCGCACCGTGAGCCAGGGGTTTAACACACCATTATCTGGGGAGTGAGGTAAAAGGGCATGTGGACCCTCAAGAACGGGCAGAAGACACAGCTCAGGTAGGATGTGTAACCATCATTTCCATCCAAATAGCTCACCAGAGACAGAGACAAATGGAGAGAAAGAAGTTACACTGTCTTGTCCCTTTACAATCTGGGAAAGGCTAACAAACAAAGAAGGCTGCTCGTCATGGTGGTATTCCTACTCCTGCAACTTTAACATCAAGAAGGAAAAAAAGATCCATATATCTTACACATACCCTAGTGCCCAAGCTTACCAATATAACATAAAATAATACTTGACACCAGTGAAAAGGAAGAACGACATCTCAGGAACTTAAAGAAATATAGACAGCCTCTAAAGACCATTGAGGCAAGCTCCAACTTAAAAGAACTAAATATGAAAACCTGGGAATGAACACTCCTCTGTGGTTCGGGGACACCTAATTTGCACCTAAATTTTAGCTACTAGGAATAAATTGACTTGTTCTAAATTAGATCCCTCAAATTGTATAGTAATGTATTGGAAGGACTTTAAAATTTGGTATTTGGAAATGGCTTATGGGATATGACTTAGAAGTATTTGGAATTTGAGCATTAACCTGGTATCTTTTATTGTCTCACCCCCCAGACAGACAGCTAGAGACGGGATGGATCGTTGAGAGGACATCAAGAGTAGGACAAAACTTGGCAGAGGTCCGGTATTGTAGAACATGAACAAATATCTAGGGAAAGTGAGAGATAGCATAAAAAGAATAAGGAATGAGGAAGTGCAAATGACAAAGCTTCCCTTCAGGAGGTCGATGCTGACAACCTAGAAAAGAGTTGCTAGAAAAGAGTTGCATTGGATTAAAAGAAGTACCAGTGGAGTGGGTACTTGTTGTCAGAGTCGATGTATTTGACCGGTGGATCGAAATTTATCCAACCCTTGATAATAAAGAGGCCACTATTATCAAGGTGTAAAGAAAATTGACCCTAGATTAGGCATACTTATTTGGCTTGATTTAAAATAATGGTCCGCAAAATATTGAAATAAATTGGTGAAATTAAACTGCTGGGAATTCCACAGCAATTGAATAGAATTGTGCTTATCAACCACAAGCTGTGGTTTGAAAAGGGGTAACACAGACCCTGAAACTTAAAGTGGTAAATTAAAGGCTGAGACTGACTTTGGCTGTCCCCATGGTTGTTTTGAATAAGAGTCACGCCTGTTGGGGAAATCTGGACTGAACCTAGCTGAAATACATATGAGGAACCTTCATTAAGAGTACATTGGAAACCACCATGTGACTGCGGAGATAACTGACTACATTTTAGCTAGGATCATCGTGCAGGAAGGATTGTATTAGAGTAGGAACCTTCTGGACCTTCTGAATTTGTAGTCAGCAAGGCAGTACTCTGCATATTGCCAACTTATATGTGTTGTGCATACTAACGTGCTGTTAGTGCCCCCTTAAAACTGTCTAGAGAAGGTGATTTGACTATATTGTTGTCTAGTTTATTCCATTCCCTTAAGGTTCTTACAAAGAATGAGTTTTTATAAATATCTGTCCTGGCAAAATGGGGTTTCTATTTGCATATAATTTCTATTTCTTATTCTCCTTTCAGTTATGTAAGTTAGTAAGGAGAAGGATATTGAACTCTGTGGGGTAAGGGGAAAAAGTAGAGTAGCTATGGAAACTATGAGATTCAAAGAGGAGGAAGTACTGACACTTTTGAAAAATATAAAAGTGGATAAGTCTCCAGGTCCAGACAGGATATTCCCTAAGACATTGAGGGAAGTTAGTGTAGAAATAGCAGTGGCTATGACAGAAATATTTCAGATGTCATTAGAAACGGGAATAGTGCCGGAGGATTGGCGTACTGTGCATGTTGTTCCATTGTTTAAAAAGGGTTCAAAGAATAAACCTAGCAATTATAGACCTGTTAGTTTGACGTCAATGGTGGGCAAATTAATGGAAAGGATATTTAGAGATAATATATATAAGCATCTGGATAAACAGGGTCTGATCAAGAACAGTCAACATGGATTTGTGCCTGGAAGGGCATGTTTGACAAACCTTCTTGAATTTTTTGAAGAGGTTACTAGGGAAATTGATGAGGGTAAAGCAGTGGATGTTGTCTATATGGATTTCAGTAAGGCCTTTGACAAGGTTCCCCATGGAAGGTTGGTTAAGAAGTTTCAATCTTTGGGTGTTAATGGCGGCGTAGCAAGATGGATTCAACAGTGGCTGAATGGGAGATGCCAGAGAGTATTGGTGGATGGCTGTTTGTCATGTTGGAAGCCGGTGACCAGTGGGGTGCCTCAGGAAATCTGTGTTGGGTCCATTGTTGTTTGTCATGTACATCAATGATCTAGATGATGGGGTGGAAAATTCGATAAGTAAGTATGCAGATGATACTAAGATAGGGGTGCTGTGGATAATGAAGTAGATGTTCAAAGTCTACAGAGAGATTTGGGCCATTTGGAAGAGTGGGCTAAAAGATGGCAGATGGAGTTTAATGCTGATAAGTGTGAGGTGCTACATCTTGGCAGGACAAATCAAAATAGGACGTACATGGTAAATGGTAGGGAATTGAGGAATGCTGTAGAACAGAGGGATCTAGGAATAACTGTGCATAGTTCCCTGAAGGTGGAATCACATGTAGATAGGGTGGTAAAGAAAGCTTTTGGTGTGCTGGCCTTTACAAATCAGAGCATTGAATATAGGAGGAGGGAAGTAATGTTAAAATTGTACAAGGCATTGGTAAGACCAATTCTGGAGTATGGTGTACAATTTTGGTCGCCTAATTATAGGAAGGATGTCAACAAAATAGAGAGAGTACAGAGGAGATTTACTAGAATGTTGCCTGGGTTCCAGCAACTAAGTTACAGAGAAAGGTTTAACAAGTTAGGTCTTTATTCTTTGGAGCGCAGAAGGTTAAGGGGGGACTTGATTGAGGTCTTTAAAATGATGAAAGGGATAGACAGAGTTGACGCGGATAAGCTTTTCCCATTGAGGGTAGGAAAGATTCAAACAAGAGGGCATGACATGAGAATTAAGGGACAGAAGTTTAGGGGTAACATGAGGGGGAACTTCTTTACTCAGAGAGTGGTGGCTGTGTGGAATGATCTTCCTGCAGAAGTAGTGGAGGCAGAATCGATTTTAATATTTAAAAGTAAAGTGGATAAGTATATGGACGGGAAGGGAATGGAGGGGTATGGTCTGAGTGCAGGTAGATGGGACTAGGGGAAAATAAATGGTCGGCATGGACTGGAAGGGCCGAGAAGGCCTGTTTCCGTGCTGTAATTGTTATATGGTTATATGGTTATATGGTTTATATGTTATGTATATATCTGCAGTTATGTCCACGATCCCCTTTTGAATCTTGCACAAAATGCTAGCCTGTTCCTTGGCCTTCTTGTTTCTAGCATTTCTCACTCCAGGTCAGACAGCATCTAGGTGACACTGCTACGTCGATTGTAGTTCATTATGCAAAATCATGCTGCTTTCCTCTGTACCCCTTCTAGTTTGTTGATATGACCAGTTTTGTATGGGTTCCATGCACTTGAAGGATATTCTCAGTTGTATATGCTGTGGTTTTCACTTCCTTTGGGCAGAACCAGAGGTTTTGTCTAAAGAATCCTAGTGTCTGGTTGGCTTTAGTAACCGTGTTGTCCACGTGTTCCTTGCTATCAAATGAACTCCAAGGTATGGTTGTGAACTTGTGTGATGAAGTATTTGTCCACTGAAGACGTAGTCTCAAGTAGGTTGTTTCCTCTTGTTTGAAATTACCATAATTGAGCATTTGGTTGGGTTGAAGCTCAACCAAAACACATTCCATGTCTTTCATGTGTTTTGCCATAATTCCTACGTCTTCTTGTAAGTAGTTCATATCCTCTACATCAGTGACAGGTGTATATACAAGTGTAGGAGCCGTGTACAGAGAGAGGTCTTCTGTTGACAGCTGATGAAAGGAATGCCTGGGTATATCTCCACCACTGTAAGAGTATCAGTGGAAGTGTGGACTTTAACTTGCTTTATCCTAGGTTCTTCTAGGAACTTTATACTCTACTATGGATCAAGCACAGATGAATAGGCAACAGAGATGGAGGAGATTTGCACACATGAATACTTGAGAGGTGAAGACTCATCAGATAGGAATCATGAAGCTACGCCCACATAAATTCAGGAAGCTTGATGAGATTCTGGGAAGATACATCATCATCTTCTTGTTAATATGTTTGATAGAATGTAACAGTCACCAGTGTACAACTAGTTATCATAAATGATGGTTATCATGTAACAAAAGGGAGGAATGTAAATCCTGGCCAAAAAGAAGCAGGAATAGAACCAACATTTAGCAGAAAATTCATGCATTGTAAGGCCATTTTGGTCAAGTCTATGTTTCTGTATATAATAAGACAAGCTGTGAATGATTCCAATAAGTCTTGGTCCCAGATAAGTGTTGCAGATAAGAAAAGTATGAGTATCTCTTCATTTGACAGAATGAATGATATTTTTGCAGATTATCACCAAAGAAGTATAAATGCATGACGTTGATTGGATCACTGCAAAAGCATTGTAAATAATGTAAATAGTGTTGTGAGACAGTCACCCTGCTGTTTGTTGATTGGCCAAAGTGTTAAGCCCTGGCAGCCTGTTTGAGTTCTAGGGTAAATATTGCATCATTCAGTTAAGTTAGCTTCCATCCAGAAGCTTCTCCCAGAAACAATGTATGGGAGACTCTGTAATTGGTTTGGGGAACTGTCAATAATATATTGGTGTAATTAATATGTTTGATTGGATTGTAAAGAGACCACTCCTATGTAGTTCGGCCCATCAAGGTTCGTGGACCTATAAAAGGTGGCTCCATCTAGATCGGTGTAGATCTTCTGGAAGTGCGCTTGGGACAGCATGACCTTTTGGAGTGTTTCTGCTTGCACGAGGCTGAAGGGCTTGGCCAGGCAGTGACCATGATCGAACCCACAGTGGTTTAGGTATCGTATAGGGGAATTGCTGTTCAATCTAAAAATAAAGATTAGTTGTTCCAGTGCTTGACTCAGTGGTTTTCAACTGAGCTAGACTGGGGATAAGCTTGAGAAGAGCGTATTGACAAACAGATCAGTGATTTCTAAGGTTTATGCAATTTTAGAGTTTAAATAATGTTCAGAATTTCCTAGAGTGTAAAATGAAAGTATGTGACTGAAGTCCATTGCTCGCTTTACAGATACAGACCTGCAATGCAAACAATACACGGCTGGGAAGAGATAAAGACAGTCTGGACTCCTACACTGAACATCCACCATTAGATTTATCAACCATCAAATTGGAATTTTGGAATTTATATTTTAATTAATTCAGTAATGCAGAAGTCACAGCCCAGAGCAACATTCATTGTCCAACCCCGACAGCCTCCTAAGTTCAATAGCTTGCTAAATTATTTCAAGTAAGTAAAGAGTTAAAGGCGGCATGGTAGCACAGTGGTAGAGTTGTTGCCTTACAGCGCTTGCAGCGCCGGAGACCCAGGTTCGATCTTGATGGGTACTGTCTGTACGGAGTTTGTATGTTCTCCCCGTGACCATGTGGGTTTTCTTCGAGATCTTCGGCTCCTCCCACACTCCAAAAATGTATGAGTAAGTAGGTAAATTGGTTTGGTAAATGTAAAAAATGTCCTTAGTGTGTGTGTAGGATGGGTTAATATGCGGGGATCGATGGTTGGCACCAGACCAAGTGCCAAGGGGCCATGTTTCTGCACTGTATCTCTAAAATTAAAACTAGTTAAATATTTTGCAGTGAGTTAGGAGTTATGATCAGACTAGCTAAGGACAGCCCAGTGGTGCAGAGGTAGATTTGCTGTCATACATCATCAAACACGCATGTTCGATTCTGTCCATGGGTGCTCTCTGTACTGAATTTGTCGGTTCGCTCTGACTGTGTGGGTTTTCTCCAGGCACTCCAGTTTTCCTCCAAACCCTTTTGAATTCAGGTTTGTAAGTTAATTGGCGTCTGTAAAAATTGTCCCTAGTATGCAGGATAGCTTTAGTGTACAGGGTGATCGCTGGTCGGCACGGACTCTTTGGGCCAAAGGGCCGGTTTCCATGTTGTATCTCCAAAGTCTAAAATAAAGTCTAAATTCTAAAGGCAGGTATCCTTTTCTGAAGGATGTCAGTGAAACAGATGACACTTTGTTAATGTCTTTGGGACTAGCTTTTCGTTTAATTCCATATTTATTTAGTTGCTTGAATATCTATTCCCTGGTTATCATGGTGAGATGTGAACATCTTCAAATCAATAGCAGAGATCTCTGGATATTGGTTGAATAATGTAACTGCTATGCGACCATGCCACTAATGCATTGAAATTTACAAGGTTGCTCACTTCTGCTATGACTGGCGACAATGAAATGCTAGCATCATCATTGAAAATCCTTTACCATCCTGCCCTTAAGGAACAAAATAAAAAATTCATAAAACTTGTCATCAAGTGACCTTGCAGCTAAGTGACAAGGCTATTTTGTGCTGTAGCTCGGTAACGAGAGCCAAGCTGAAAAATGTTTATTAAATTCTATTCCAGATTGTTCAGCACACAAGTTGTTACCAAAAGGGTATTTTGAGAGCAGCTTCAGTGCCTTACATGGTCCCATCAAAATGTATTAAATGTTTAAAATCTAATAGCTTCCTTACCTTTCATCTGCTCACAATAGAAATTCCCACAATAAACAACCAACATTTACTTTGAAAATGTACTACAATCAATGAATGAGAGACCAAAACATCCCAATTAAAATGCTACCTGCCTGCTCTGAACACCACACTCTGCTGAGGCTGCTGATCTGTCTGAGATGGCTGTTGAGGCATGCAGTTTGTGCTTAATGCCCCCAAGATCCGGAAAGAAAACACCTTAAGTGCTGTATGTAAGCAAAATCAATGATAAGAAAAGGATATTTAACACATCAAAGATCACCTCTCGAGTATCTTTACTCTAAATTAGATATCCAGCTTTATTAAGAATATCGTCTGTTGCTTGCTCCTTTATCAATGCCCTACAGATTTTTCCAAATATTTTTAGTAATATTTTTTCATTTTTTATTTCACATATGTTTTATAATATTTTCTAAAATGTTCAAATTACTAATTCTATAATTTGAAATTGCTTATTTATTTTTTATATACCTATTTCCTAATTTTTGTTTCAAATTTGTTAATTAATTGAAGATTTATTTTTCCTTGTTCGCTACAAACAATGTTCAAACACAGTCTAAAATTGAGAAGTGTTGGTAGGCAATTGCTGGGTTAAGCTTACATGCAACATCATAATACTCAAACTTAGATTTCTATTCACAGTGCAATTCACAATAGAAACCCAAGTTTGAATATTGTGATGATGTTGCATCTATTGTTACCCAGCAATTACATGAGAGATGTCTGAGAGGTGGCAGACACAGATTGACACATAACAGAGCCATCAAATCATAGAGACACAAATCCAGGGGTATCGTCATACACCGATTTACACTCGTCTCATTTTATTCTCCCCACATTCCCAACAACCCATCGGCAGTGGACTGAATCATGACTGCTGGAGCTGTGACTCAGCAGCTCAACTAGTTGTGTGGCTTTGTGTGCTCCCTTTTTCATTAACTTGATTTCACCCCACAGCAGGCAAACAAAAATAAATGGAAAAAGACTGAGGAAGGGTCCTGACCCAAATCATCGTCCATCCATTTCCCTCCACAGATGCCGCATGACCCACTGAGTTCCTTTTATACTTTCTTCGTTGCTCAAATTCCAGCATCTGCAGTCTCTGTATCTCCATGCATTCTAAAATTCTCTTTACATTCCTGGTATTTCTTCTAAGTTTGCTTCATTTTAAGGTAGCACTTTTCTTGGCCAATCGATTTAGTTTTATGTTTATTATTATTGTCATGTGTGCCAAGAAATAGAGAAAAACTTTGTTTTGCTTTCTATCAAAACAAATCAGATATAGCATACATAAATACAATCAAATCAAACTAAAGTACAATAGGTAGAGCAAAGGAGATGATACAGTCAAATGTCTGCAATGGGGTAGAGATGAATTGGACAGTGCCCATGCCTCATAGTGGAGGGGAAGAAGCTGTTTCTCAGTCTGGTGGTTAATGCTTTTAGACTTCTGTACCTGCTGTCACACAGGAACAGGGCGAAGTGAGAATGACCAGGGTGGGACAAGTCTTTGATTAAATTGGCTGCTTTCCCGAGGAAGCATGAGTGTCAATGGAGTAGATGGTGGGGAGTCTGGTCTGTATGCCAAACTGGGCTATATCTACAACTCCCTGCAATTTCTAGCAGTCTTGGACAAAACTGTTCCCAAACCAAGCTGTGATGCAACCTGAGTGTACTTTCTGCAGTTCATCTGCAAAAATTTGGGAAAGTCATTAGGGTCATGACAACATTTCTACAATCTTCCCAAGAACTAGAGGCATTGGTGTGCCTTCTTGGTTGTAACATCAATGTGGTTGGCCCACGACAGATCATTGGTAATATTAAAGCCAACAAACTTGAAGCCCTCCACAATTTCCATTTCAATACCATTGATGCTAATCGGTGCAACTACTCTACCAGACTTTCTGACCGATAATTTGCTTCTTCATGTTACTGTCAGTGAGGAGTGGTTTATTTTTCTGACAGCATGCTACTAAGTTTTCCAACTTCCTGTCGCTGTTTGTGATTGGGCCGACCATAGTGGTGTCACTTGTATACTTATGGATGGAGTTTATACCAAATTTTTCCGCACTGGGTAGGTTTTTCAGAAGAATAGTGGGGGACTGAGAAGCCTACGGTGTTCAGAATTATTGTGAAGGTGGTGTTGTCACCTAGCAACACTGATTGTGGTCTGTGGGACAGAAAGTCGACGATGCAGTAACAGAGGGGGCTGCTGATGCTTAGGACTGAGAGTTTGAGATGATTTTGGATGAAATTATGGCGTTGAAGCTGGAGTTATAATCTTTATTTCTTTTCCTTCTAGTGAAGAATATTCTCCATATTCCAATGAGCTCATTCCCTTCTTCACTGTTTCCATATTGTTTGACAATTGTTTCTATGTAGTTTATTCCTATTACAGATTTTAGTTCACCCAGCAGCCAAAGATTGCTTCTCAAAACCCCATTTAATTCTCCAGATAATCCTCTTAATCTGTCTGCTTCATGCGGAAGGTTATCACACATTATTCTTATCGGGCTTCCGGGTCTATTTGATAAGTCCTTCTCTGAGACATTCCACATTTTTCTGCACAATAGTTACAATACAAAATAAAATTCCAGACACTCACACCTATTCAAACTCATTCCTTCCTTTCAGACTCCAAGGTCAATGGAGTCACTCCCACACAATGGCTAATCATCTCTCCGATTCACACTTATCACAGAATTGTTCGCTTCCAACCATTACTCAATCAACTACTCAATCGCTCCTATTCAATTATTCAAATCAATCGCTTGTATTCAATCGCTCTCCCAACTTTCTTATCAGTTAGATCCCAATCACTTCATTCAACTCAAAATTTTCAAACAAAGGATCTCCTGTTTCTCAACTCAAGACTCCAACTCTCAATCACAGTCTCTCCCAAGCAGCAATCTCTCGCACTCAAACCACTTTAAGTTCACACAGAAAAACAAATCCGAACCACGGCAATAAAACTATAATCAAAACAGACTGCGATGCCTTCAGCGACCCTGCAGGCGGGTCCCAGCCACGGTTCACCTGGTCGAGATCGGACGGTTTAGCCCGATCTCGGATAGACTTTGTCTTCACGACGAAGGCCGTCACGGTGAGACACACTGACCTCACGCCGGTGTTCTTCTCCGACCACTGCCTCCTTCAGGCTTCCTGTCACCTACGGGAGGACCGGAAGGCAGGCAGAGGGACGTGGAAGTTAAACATGAAGCTGTTGACCCCAGAGAACATCGAGGAGCTAAAGAGGGACTACGCATGTTGGAGAACGGTGAGGCCCCTCTTTGACTCCCCCACACTCTGGTGGGAAGCAACCAAGGAGAACATTAAGAGGTTCTTCATAAGTAAAGGGGTTCAGAGAGCAAGACAGAGTCAGAGGGAATTGTGCCAACTCCAGACAGATTTGCAACAACTGCTCCTTCTGCAGTCGAGAGGGGTGGATGTGAAGGAGGAACTTAGAGACGTGAAGGACCGGCAAGCTCGGCTCTTTACCTCTGAATCCTCCAAGATCATCTTCCGATCCAGGGTCCGCCATGTGGAGCAGGATGAGACGTGCTCACGTTTCTTCTTCCATAAGGTTCACAGGGGGAGCTCTGTGATGAACAGCCTTAGGGAGGAGGACGGCTCGGTAGCATCCTCACACACAGACATGCTGAGGATCTGCAAATCCTTTTACACAGATTTGTATGACCAAAAGGCCATAGACAGCACCTCCTCCCAGAACTTCCTGTCCTCGATCACGGAGGTCTTGGAGGACAGCAAGCGGGAGAGTCTGGACCAACCACTGACCCTAGAGGAGCTGACTGGCTCCATCCGTTCCTTTGACTCGGGTAAAACTCCCGGAAGCGATGGCTTACCGGCCGAGTTGTATTCGGCTCTGTGGGACTGGATGGGCCCGGACCTGCTAGAAGTGTACAACGACATGCTTCTAGCTGGTAGCATGTCAGACTCCATGAGGAAGGGCAACATCACCCTAATCTACAAGCAGAAGGGGGAGATGAAGGACATAAAGAATTGGAGACCTATAACGCTCTTGAATGTAGACTACAAGATCCTGTCTAAGGCCATCGCCAACCGGGTCAAGACTGCTCTGGGACAGGTGATCCACCCGGACCAAACTTGTGCTGTACCTGGCAGGAAAATCTCAGACAGCCTAGCGCTGCTGAGAGATACCATCGCCTACGTGCAGGACAGACGGGTGGATGCCTGCCTAGTCAGCTTGGACCAGGAGAAGGCCTTTGACAGGATTTCGCACACGTACATGAGGGACGTGCTCTCCAAAATGGGTTTTGGGGAGGGAATCAGGAATTGGATCAATCTGCTCTACACCGACATCCGTAGTGCAGTCCACATCAATGGGTGGGAATCAGACAGTTTCCCTGTAAGGTCTGGAGTCAGGCAGGGTTGCCCTCTCTCTCCTGTCTTGTTTGTCTGCTGTATTGAACCTTTTGCCGAATCCATCAGGAAGGATGCGAGCATTAGAGGAGTGACACTGCCCGGCAGTGGGGGCATTCAAGTAAAGACCTCCCTGTACATGGACGATGTCGCTGTCTTCTGCTCGATTGATTAGTATCTGCGACCAGTTTGAGTCGGCCACGGGAGCCAGGGTGAACCGCAGGAAGAGCGAGGCCATGCTCTTTGGCAACTGGCCCGACAGATCTTCCGTCCCCTTCACCATCAAGCCTGACTTCTTGAAGGTGCTGGGGATCTGGTTCGGGGGGGCTGAGGCGTGTAACAAGAATTGGCTGGAGCGGATAGCCAGGGTGGGGAAGAAGCTGGAGCTGTGGAGGCAACGCTCCCTCTCCATAACGGGAAAGAATTTGGTCATCAGGTGTGAGGTGCTCTCGGGCCTGCTGTACTTGGCACAGGTGTGGCCTGTCCCTCCTTCCTACGCCACAGGGATCACCCGGGCCGTCTTCCAGTTCATCTGGGGGTCGAGGATGGACCGGGTGCGACGGGCCACAATGTACAAGTCGGCAGACAACGGGGGTAAAAGCGTGCCCAACGTTGCCCTCATCCTGATGGCCACCTTCGTGTGTGGCTGCATCAGGCGGAGTGTAGAGCCAAGGCACGTGGGCACCAAGTGTCACTACCTGCTGAGGTTCTACCTGTCCCCGGTGTTGCGAAGGATGGGCCTGGCGCAGATGCCACGCAATGTGCCAGTCAGCTGGTCACTGCCGCCCCATCTGTCGTCTGTGGAAAGGTTCTTCCGGACCAACACCTTTGACCACATGTCCATTGGGCAGTGGTCAGCACAGAATGTCCTGCAGGCACTGCAGGGAAAGGACTCGATGGACCCGGTGGCGTGGTTCCCTGAGCAGACTGCCCAGCTTGTCTGGCAAAATGCCTCATCGCCAGAACTCACCAACAAACACCAAGACCTGGCTTGGCTGGCGGTGAGGGGAGCCCTCCCAGTCAGATCCTTCCTGCACCATCGGAACCTCACTACCAGCGCACGCTGCCCTCGGGACGGCTGCTATGGAGTGGAGACGGTTGCCCACCTCTTTGCAGAGTGTGGATTTGCCCAAAGAGTCTGGAGAAAAATGCAAGGGTCCCTGGTACGCTTTATTCCAAACAGCTCTGTCACAGAGGACTCTGTGATTTACGGACTGTTCCCAGGGACACATTCAGAGACTGACATCAAGTGCTGCTGGGAGGTTATCAACTCGGTGAAAGACGCTCTCTGGTCTGCCCGAGCTTTGTTCACCACCCAGCAGAGCGAGATGTCCGTCGGGGAATGTTGCCGACTGGCCCACTGCAGACTGCAGGAGTACGTACTAAGGGACGCACTGAAGCTCGGTGCAGCCAACGCCAAGGCTCGGTGGGGGAGGGCCACAGTCTAAGGTCCTTCCGCTGCTGGACATGGGGGGCACTGTATGGTGGAGACGCCCCTCAAAATAAGGGAAGGTACCCCATGCCGGGGGGCCACATGAGTGGCACGGGTGGGGGATTAATTAGTAAAATTTGAAAAAATGTATATAGACTGCATGGAAGAATTTGTATAGCCTCCGAAAATGTCGGATGGTTTTTCTCGCACGGTTGATGTATTGTAAATATTTATTACTTGAATAAAGTCTATTTTGAAATATAAAAAAAAGAAAGTATTCCCCCAATTACAAGTAACCCCAGTCACACCCCAATATAAACTACAAGCATCTGATAAATCACACTAATAAATCCTCCTCTACAGAATGAGGGGTACCCTTCGCATTCGGGTTACTTTTCATCAAGTAAATCAGGGTCCCGTCTCTCAGTTACTCTTCGTTATCAGGTACTAATCAACAATTGATCAGAGGATTATTATTCACTGTTGATCAGCCGCTATTCGGAATCGATCATGAACATGCACAAACTCCAAAGTTTTATCTACACAGAATTTGAATTGTACCATATGAGCCGAACTTCAATGTGAAATTCTGTATTTGGAAATTTGATTCTGCAAATCAAGACTCATTCTCGGACGGCTAGTTTTGGTGTGTACCACTCCACGTATGCGGGTTCTAGAATTCAAACTAAATTGCCCAATTAAATCTTGAATGGACTAGAGCATTCCAAGCCAATCTGCACTCTAGCCATCGAGCCCGATGCCTTTATGAGGTTCCTCATTGGTCACTCCAGGAAGGGACTCAGACACCTTCACGCAGACACCCCGCTCTGCTGGGCACCGGGAGTTCAGCGCCTAGCCTTTCACGCTGGCAGTCGATGCTGATTTTTAGAACACATCTTTCCAATCAGTGCTCCCGGCAAAGATAAATTAATACATAGACCAGACCTGTGTTTGAATACCTCGCCAATTGGATACCAAATCTGGACAATAGGCCACCACTCACCCTCGAAGCGTTTTAGGCTCTTGTTAAAGCATCTGCAGTCTGCCAACTACGACCACGTTTTGGGCCACTCCACGCCTGTTTTATGGGCCCCTAACCCAAAGAAGTGCTAACCACCCCCCCCCCCCCCGTGCTTACTAGACTCTGTTCTAATGATTTTGATTGGAACCTTTCCCAAACCTGTGAATGATCGATTCTTTCCGACTAGCGAAGTGCCGAAAATCAATGCAAAAACCGCACAGTGGGCCCAATTTCTGCACTCACGATCAAAACAGCTCAACATCTTTGATCACAAACTTGTGTTTATGGGTCTGTTTAAATCCCGGAAGAGCCCCCAATGTAAATTTCTCGTTCTAAGCTTCCCCCAGTCTAGTTTCAGTCAAAAATAACTGTCAAGCAATTGCGCATCTAAACTTTATTTTGACAAAACACAATTACAGTTCCAACTACTGTACCTAACCACCGTGGGTTCGATCCTCATATCTGCCTGATCAAGCCCTCCAGAAGGTCATGCAGTCCTAAGCGTTCTCCCAGAAGATCGACACAGGACCTCGTGGGAGTGGACTTTTATAGGTCCCCAAACCTCAAGGGGCCAAACCACATGGGGGTAGTCTCTTTACAATCCAATAACTGATATCAATTAACCCATTACATGACAGACATTTCCCCAACCCAAAAATACAGTGGATAACACATTCTATTCAAACAGTGTTTATCAAAGGAAACAAACATCGCAACATGTGCCCCGATATGCAAGAAAAATAGACATGGCTCAATACTTAATCCAATCAACATCCAGCAAAGTTAAGCTTTGCAACATTATTTACAATGTGTATGGCTGGTTTGCATTCATCCAATTCATTCTATGCATTTTACACCTAATTGTCAGGATCTGGAAATGTTCCCATTCGCTTCCAGCAGCTCCAATCCAGGCTTGAGACAATCTGGCACCATTCTGCAGCTTGTCCCATTTCTACAGAAGGCACTTTTAAATTGACCAAATGGCTTAGCAGCCCAGAAGTCTTTACTCAATTTTAGTGTCCTAGCCTCTCCAATTTGGCCAGGATTAACAATATGGATTCAAAGCTTCACTCTGGTTTATAATGACCAAAACATGAATAGCCTGTTCTTACCTTAATGTTTTCAACTTTCTTTCTTTTGTGGCCAACATAACAAGATGGTGCCATGGAGTTATAATCCTGACATTGAAAAAGCATCCCTTATTAGGAATAGGTGTCAAAACTGCCTTTGTTTTCAAAGGAATCTTTGTCTTTAGTTTGGATGCCTGTGTCCAAATTTTCTTCTTGGTTTCCAACAGATTTTCCACATGGATAAGCCCAAAGATACATTGTAGCTAATGATAATTATTGTTTAAGCGTTGTGGATGGATGGAACAACAGTATTTATGACTTCTCAAGCTATAAAAATGCAGCAATTCTATACTGTGGCATGCATTTTATTGGACTTTCAGATGTCACATTGTGTCCAAAATGGAATCTATCTGGAAGGCCCATTGCTATGTTCATTGGCAGGCAGTGACTAGTGGCGTACCGCAAGGCTCGGTGCTGGGACCCCAGCTATTTACAATATATATTAATGATTTGGACGAGGGAATTGAATGCAACATCTCCAAGTTTGCGGATGACATGAAGCTGGGGGGCAGTGTGAGCTGTGAGGAGGCTGCAAGGTGACTTGGATAGGTTGGGTGAGTGGGCTAATGCATGGCATATACAGTATAATGTGGATAAATGTGAGGTTATCCACTTTGGTGGCACAAACGGGAAAGTAGACTATTATTTGAATGGTGGCCGATTAGGAAAAGGGGAGATGCAACGCGACCTGGATGTCATTGTACACCCGTCATTGAAAGTAGGCATGCAGGTGCAGCAGGCAGTGAAGAAAGTGAATGGTATGTTAGCATTCATAGCAAAAGGATTTGAGTATCGAGCAGGGAGGTTCTACTGCAGTTGTACAGGGTCTTGGTTAGACCACACCTGGAATATTGCGTACAATTTTGGTTTCCTAATCTGAGGAAAGACATTCTTGCCATAGAAGGAGTACAGAGAAGGTTCACCAGGCTGATTCCTGGGATGTCAGAACTTTCATATGAGGAAAGACTGGATAGACTTGGCATGTACTCGCTATAATTTAGAAGATTGAGGGGGGATCTTATAGAAACCTACAAAATTCTTAAGGTGTTGGACAGGCTAGATGCAGAAAGATTGTTCTCGATATTGGAGAAGTCCAGAACAAGGGGTCACAGTTTAAGGATAAGGGGGAAGTCTTTTAGGACCGAGATGAGAAAAACATTTTTCATACAGAGAGTGGCGAATCTCTGGAATTCTCTGCCACAGAAGGTAGTTGAGGTCAGTTCATTGGTTATATTTAAGAGGGAGTTAGATGTGGTCCTTGTGGCTAAGGGGATCAGGAGGTATGGAGAGAAGGCAGGTACGGGATAGTGAGGTGGATGATTAGCTATGATCAAATTGAATGACGGTGCAGGCTCAAAGGGCCAAATGGCCTACTCCTGCACCTATTTTCTATGTTTCAAAAGAGACACGTTGATTTCTGGGCCTTAAAATAATCTAGAGCAAAGGGAATAGTGTTGGAAAATGATGCCAAGGTAGATGATCAGCCGTGATCTTGATAAGTGATGGAACAATGGCCCAGATGGATTATTTCTGCTCTTACTTCTATGTTAAGAACCTATTGGACTGTAATACCTGTTAAGTTGATCCCATTTCCCCAATCCCCAATAGTTTTAAACCTTCCTCAACTATTTATGTTGACAAGCAGATGTCTGCTCTACCATGACAAATGTGACTTCGTTTTAGAAAGGGTTTTATATCAACAATATTCACTACAAAGCAAGTTAGAGCAATGTGGGTTGAAGTTCAAGCTGCAGATTCAGTTCCACTACTTCGAAGTTGTGTGAAAGTAAGCCTGAAAGTTCTCCTGCACCTTTAAGGGCCTGTCCCACCAGCATGCAACTCTATGCGATTAGCGCGACCTAACGTGGTCACTTGAGCCGTCCGGCGTCGCAGGGCCGGTCCCACTTCAATCGCCGGAATTGTGCGGAGTTCGTCCCGACATCACGCGGGGCTCCGAAAAACTGACTATGTTCAAAAGTTCCGCGCGGCAACGGCTTGTCGGCTCACAGTCGCCTCGACGCATGACACACCGCCCCGACATCGTGCCGCCGTGAACCTATCTGTAGGTGCCTCCGTGACCCTCTATGTGTGTGGCTCTGTGGCCCTCTGTGTGTGTGTGCCTCTGTGCCCCTCTCTGTGTGCCCCTCTCTATCCTGGTGAACTTACCTTAGACTTCGCTCCAAGTTCGCCTCACTTTGCGCCGCGTTGCGCCACTCACCCGATCTCCGCGCGGCCTTCGCTGCCAGTTTGGTTGCGCTTGCCGCATGCAGGCGCATGCTGGTGGGAACGGCCCTGTACAGGGGATCACCCGACCTCTGCGCGGCCCCCGCTTCTAGTTTGATCGCGTTCATTGCATAGAGTTGCATGCTTGTAGGACAGGCCCTTTATGCGTGTCTGCTCCAATGATTGCTGAAGCTTTCTCATGAGTTGAAAATAAAGCCTGAGTCATGACTGTTTTCAGAAAACACCTGCTGGCAGGTAGGAAAGAGAGACGGAGAAAGACATATCACCTCGCAGCAGTTATATTCTGAACAGTTTCATTTTATTCTGAGAAGACATAATTGTCCATGCAAGGTTAGACACAAAATTGTTCCTTTCCCCGAAGCTGAACATTCAGATCATTAAATCAGACAGCGAGCTTGATAATGAAAGCAAGAGCACAAAGCCAGTTATGATTTTTTTAGGTGGGTCTCTCACCACAAAAGTCTTTGATCTCCACCGGCAGCTCTGGGGCTGGCAGGACTGGCTTTGATCACCTAATTTCCACCTGATACATTACATCATTGTACTCAGCATCCATTTCTTCCAAACACATTTGAAGGCGGCCGTTATTGAAACCGTAACATTCTGTAACATTGATTGCAGAGGCAACTTTCATCCTGTACGTACTATCACAAGCTTGGTCACGCATGTGTTGTTGGTCCATAAGGCAGTGATACCAAATATACCATCACTCTCCATCACCCAGAATCTCCTTTGAAAGCTCACAGCTTGTGCCCCAGCCATAAACAGGATAACTGGGTCTCCCCATTTCAAATCCAAAGGCTCAGTTTGATCTCAGAGACTGATAAACAAGTCTATTGTCTCCCACGCTGCAGTGCTTCTGCTCTGAGCTTGTCAATGGCGTAATAACCATTACGGTCCCGGGACGGTTCCAGCAGTGGCGGTAGCAGCAGCGGCAGCGGCGACCCGACTCGGTCCTGGAGCGGTTCCAGCAGCTGCAGCTGCACCGGCGGCCCGGCTCGGTCCGGGGTCAGTTCCAGCAGCAGCGGCAGCAGCAGCGGTAGCGGCCCGACTCTGTCCCGAGGCGGTTCCAGCAGCGGCGGTGGCAGCAGCAGCAGCAGCGGCGACCGGACTCAGTCCCGGATCGGTGGTGGCGTCAGTGGCAGCGGCTCGACCGCAACCACGGGACCGGTGGAATCGGCCACGGGCACAGTGGGCAACATCGTCGGGAGCTCGCAGCTTACAGGTTGGTGACCTGTTTGTATGAGCTCCCGCAACAACAGCTTCATCCGCTGCTCTGGAGGGCGGCAGCTTCAACCACCCCGGGGCCACGGAGTTGAACCGGCCCGTTCGCAGGACTTACTTACCATCACCTGGTGGGGTTACAACATCTGAAGCCTGGATCGCCTCGGCGCAGAGGGAAACAAAGAGGGAAAAGACAGAGATTTTAAGACTTTGCCTTCCATCACAGTGAGGAGGTGTTGGGTGAACTCACTGTGGTGGATGTTAAATTTATGTTTATTGTGTGTTCTGTCATTTTTTTTATTTATTTTTTAAAATTATATGTATGAATGCAGGGGAACAAAATTTCGTTCAGACCGAAAGGTCTGAATGACAAATAAAGAATCTAATCTAATCTAATCTAATAATACTTGAGCCTTCCTTCAACTGGCAGGGAACTGTCAGAAATATTCAGCAGGCCATACTGCATCAGTAGAGTGGAGGCATCAGTCGTTCCTCCATGAACGATCCCCATCCCACCAGATCTTCAGAAGTCTCAAAATCGTTTGCAACACCACAAATAAATGTTGCCTTCAAACAGTCTGAAGAATCAGTGGTTTCGTCTGCTGCCTGGGAGAATATATAAAGTCTTTTGTCACATTGTAATGTTTTTTGTCATATTGCTTGTGTCCTTATACAGTGTAATTTCCAGATTGAACACAAGCAGTCGCACGATTCAATACAATATTCTGCACTTTAGTATTATTCTCTTTGCACTACCTGTTCTACTCGTGCATGGCCAGATTGTAATGTATAGTATGGCCGAGTTTAATTGTACCCAAGCAAACAAAATATTTTAATTGTAATAAAAAGGAACTGCAGGAGCTGGTTTATACAAAATACAGACACAAAATGTTGGAGTAACTCAGCGGGCGAAGCAGCATCTCTGGAGAAAATGGATAGGAGATGCTTTATTTCAGGATTCTTCTTCAGTCTAGCTTTTTTATCATACCTCAGTACACATGCCAATAATAAACACAAAAACTGACAAGAGTATATTTTAAAATTCTGGAGTTTTGGTAGAATACAACAATTCACATACTGTGAACAAGTGTGTGGTGTTGCATTCTGGGAGGATGAATATAAGGGGAGAGGAATATTCTTAAAGCATTGATGTGCAGTGCGATCTTGGAGTCCAAGTTCATAGCTCACTGAATGTGGCAACACAAGTAGATAGGGTAGTAAAGAAGGTGTATGGAATTCTTGCGTTCACTGCATTAAGTATAAGAAAAGATAGAAACATAGAAACATAGAAAAATGGGTGCAGGAGTAGCCCATTCGGCCCTTCGAGCCTGCACCGCCATTCAATGTGATCATGGCTGATCATCCAACTCAGTATCCCGTACCTGCCTTCTCTCCATACCCCCTGATCCCTTTAGCCACAAGTGCCACATCTAATGTCCTCGTAAATATACTGGCCTCAACTACCTTCTGTGGCAGAGAATTCCAGAGACTCACCACTCTCTGTGTAAAGAATGTTTTCCTCATCTCGGTCCTAAAGGAATTCCCCCTTATCCTTAGACTGTGACCCCTTGTTCTGGACTCCCCCAACATCGGGAACAATCTTCCAGCATCTAGCTTGTCCAACCCCTTAAGAATGTTATATGTTTCTATAAGATCCCCCCTCAATCTTCTAAATTCCAGCGAGTACAAGCCGAGTCTATCCAGTCTTTCCTCATATGAAAGTCCTGACATCTCAGGAATCAGTCTGGTGAATCTTCTCTGTACCCCCTCTATGACAAGAATGCCTTTCCTCAGATTTGGAGACCAAAACTGTACGCAATACTCCAGGTGTGGCCTCACCAAAACCCTGTACAACTGCAGTAGGACCTCCCTGCTCCTATACTCAAATCTCTTTCACCATGAATGCTAACATACCATTTGCTTTCTTCACTGCCTGCTGCACCTGCATGCCTACTTTCAATGACTGGTTTACCAGGACACCCAGGTCTTGTTGCATCTCCCCTTTTCCTAATCTGCCACCATTCAGATAATAGCCTACCCTCATGTTTTTGCCACCAAAGTGGATAACCTCACATTTATCTACATTATACTGCATCTGCCATGCAGTATAAGAGTTAGGAAATCATGATGTAGCTCTATAAAACTTTGGTCAGGACACATTTGGAGTATTGCCTGCAGTTCTGGTCACTCCATTACAAAAAGTGTGTGGAGGCTTTGGAAAGGTTCGAGAGGTAGTCGACCAGAAAGCTACCTGGATTAGAGGGTTTCAGCTACAAGGAGGGGTTCGATAAACTTGGATTGGTTTCTCTGGAACGTCAGAGGTTGAAGGGAGATTTAATAGAAGTATATAAAATTATGAGAGGCATAAATAGGGTAGACAGTCAGAGCCTCTTTTCCCCAGGGAGGAAATGTCCAACACTCAAGGGCATAGCTATAAGGGAAGAGGGAAAACGTTTAATGGCGATGTGTGGGGCAAGTTTATTTTTAGATACAGTGAGTCGTGGGGGCCTGCCAGGGGTGGAAATGGAGGCAGTAATGATGGTGGCATTTAAGAGACTTTTAGATAGGCATATAGAAGCACAATAAATAGGGGGAGATTGATCTTGTACAGGGAGATGAGATCAGTTAAACTTGGCATCATTGATAGACACAAAATGCTGGAGTAACTCAGCATGTCAGACAGCATTCCTGAAGAACATGGTTAGGTGACATTTTGGGATGGATCCCTTCTTCGGATGTTATAATTACATAAAGTTATTATTACATTATAACCTGGCATCTTGTACTACTGTTCTATGTTCCATGTTCTATGTTCTATATACTATTTACAAGCAGTCATTCACAAAATCTCTAACGATGAAAGGCTGAAATCCCTTAACAGTTAATGCAGCAATTCTGTAGCTTCCCATGACACTTTCCAATTCTCTCTACAACATTTTGAAAGGATTTTATTGGCTCGAGAACTGGTCGCAAAGCTCTGAAGAGTTATCCAGTGATTTCATTAAATGTGGAATTTTTTATGTGATGTTTCTTCATATTGATTTCCACCGTAACTTTCTTCTTATAAACTGATATATAATAGTAAGATTAAACGAGAACTTACCAGTTTGAAGTTTGATCTTTATTTTATGAGGAGTTGCGATGAGGGATTTTTAGTGAAGAACCCGCCAGCACGCATGCGCGACATTCTTCAAAGCAGCGGTGTGGAATCACAGAACCAACAAACAAAGAAATGACTTGTTATAGTAAGATTGAAGAGACTCTAATTACCAGTTGACTTTATAATCGAGGGTTGGGAGCGGAGATCCCTCATCGCAACTCCTCATAAAATAAAGATCAAACTTCAAACTGGTAAGTTCTCGTTTAATCATACTATTTCATTTCGGAGTCACGTGAGTGACTTCATGAAGACTTCAAAGCTCTGTGATTTCATGCCCTGGACTATGTCCATGCTCTCACACACGCCACTATAAGGATGGATAGGAGTAATCAAGTTTTCAGGCTGGGTGTACTGAAAAATAATAATATTTATTAATTATAATAAAGGAAAAAAAAACTCACTGGGGAGTAGCTGTATGTTCTTGACCCGCATTCAGCACGGCCTCCGCGAACATTACAGGAGCGGCAACAGGTTTGTTGTAAAACCGTTGAAAAGTGGCTTCACTAGCCCATCCCGCTGTGGCAAGAATATGGTCCATGGGCACCTCCATGACCTTTGCCACCGACGTCGATGCAGCCCTGGTGGAATGGGATTTAAAGACATTAGTGTCAATACCTGCTGCGTCCAAGATGATCCTGAGCCATCTGGAGATCGTCTGAACCGACACTCTATGGTGTGGTTTTTTGTGGCTGATTAGCAGATATTTTTCCATTCCCCTTAAATTCCGCGTCACTTTAATATAGTGGTGGATATGAGTGGGGTATGCTGGAAACACCAGCTGCAGCCCTGTGAACCCAGGTCTATGCTGCTTTAGTAATTCATCAATATATAAAATTACTTTCTCTGGGGTAGAGACCATTCTGTCAATCTTGATCTTTTGAAGCATCTGTACCCTTTGTGCTGAGGTAAGTGCCAATAACATCACCAGCTTCAAGGTGAGTTTGTCCAAATCGAGCCCAGCCATGGGCGACCATGTCCTGAGTAGGGATAATACTCTCCCAATGTCCCAGGTAACATTGTAACGGGGTCTGGGCGGGTTAAAATTAAATATTCCCTGCATCAATTTAGACACCAGTTTATTGGATCCTACTTCGATATTGAGGTAGAATGATAGCGCACTCCTGTCGCTATTGATGGCACTGTAGCTGAGGTGTTCATCATGATGCAACTCCGCAAGAAATTCCAGCACATCTGTAATGGTGACGGAGTCATATGCAATGTTCAAGCGGCCGCAGTAGGTCTCCCATTTCCTGATTTGCGTTAAATATTGCCGTCTTGTGGACTCGCTGCATGATGCTCCAATTGTATCCATAGTCCTTGAAGAGAGACCATACTGCAGTAATGGTCTATTCAGAACCTGCAAGCCAATAATTTCAAATGATTATGGCAGGGATGATGTTCCCCTGTAACAAGGTTCGTCACCAATTGTGGGCAATTCTCTAAGAGGGCCCATGTTTTACTTATCATTCCAAGGACCACCGGATACCATGGCTGTGTAGGCCAGTCAGGTATGATAAGAATGCCTTTAGCAGCATTTGACTGGATTTTCCGCAATACCCGACTGATGAGGCAAAATGGAGGAAATGCGTAGAAAAACCATTTCCCCCAGTCTAGCGAGAAAGCGTCCATCGCCATTGCCCCAGGATCTGGTTCCCATGATACATATGTTGGTACCTGATGGTTTAACCGTGACACGAAAAAGTCAATATCCGGTTTACCAATTTTGGCGAATATTTGGGGATTTAACATCCATTCAATGTTGTCATTAAATTTCCGTGACCTGGTGTCTGCCACTGTATTGAGCTTACATGGTAGGTAGGTAGCTTAAATCCAAATATTCCGTTGTATGCACCAGAGCCAAATTGTATTTGCCAATTCATCACATGAAATTGACCTGGTACCGCCCATATGATTTAGATATGCCACCGCAGTGGTGTTGTCTATTTGGAGACGGACATGAGTGTCAGTAATGTTTGAACAATAAGCTCTAAGTCCGTTCAATGCCCCTAGCATCTCCAAATAATTTATCCCTTGTGATAACAAAAGGGTAGATTCAAGAGTGTCCCATCTGCCCCCACAACTTGTGTTGTTGTCCGTAGCTCCCCAGCCATGGGAGCATGCGTCTGTTTGTAAGTACACCAACGGACGAGGCACAATGATGGGTTTGAATGAGTTACGGATATTGTCAATCCACCTTTGTAACTCAATTTTTGCCTTGAATGGCAGCTGCATGGGTCTATCAAAATATCCAGCATTCAATTTTAATACTGAAATCTTGGATCTTAGCAAATTTTGATAATGTAAAGGTCCGAATTGAGCAGGTGGAAAAGCTGCTACCATTTTCCCAATTACCTTGGCAGTTTGTCTGATTGATGGTATACTGGCACAGACCAGATTATTACATGCTTCAATGATATCCCCAACTTTGTTATTTGGTATGGTGGTAATCATTCGATTGGAATCAATCGTAAATCCCAGATAGTCCATGATCTGTGAAGGACAGAACTTTGATTTATCTGGATGGATAATAAATCCCATTTTTTGAAATAATTTCACAGTGGCTGTAACTGCCAAATTTGGTGATTTCAATGTATTTCCAATGATAAGGATATCATCCAGGTAAGCCATAACTGTATGGTTTTGTCTCCTTAGTGTTGCTAACACTGGCTTGAGTAATTTAGTAAATAATCTGGGGGCTGTGGTAAGCCCATTGGGCAAAGCTCTGTATTGCCAAAGTTGATCCATCCAGGTAAATTTTAAGAACTTCCTGTGATGTTTCTGAATGGATACCGATTAGTATGCATCTTTTAAATCAACGCATGCCATGAAGCAGCCCTTGGAAACCAGAGATTTGGCTGTCTCGAACGTGTCCATTTTAAAATGGGTATATTGTACAAAAGTATTCAAATGGGTTAGATCTCTGATAACCCAACATCCACCATCTTTCTTGGTTTTTGTGAAAATGTTGGATACAAATTTAATTGGTTCGTGGATCAATCCTTCTATCACTCCTTTTTCTTGTAATCTCAAGATTTCAGCATAGCCTTCTGCTACTTCCTTATTGGAAAGTGCAAATTTGCGATTCGGCATATGCTGAGGTGGAGGAAGTTGACCATTTATAAACTCAATCTCATGGCCTTGAATACTTTGTAAAATAAACTCATCTGAGGTGATGGTATCCCATGCCTCCTTAAAGAACCGTAATCTCCCTCCAACATGTGAGATTAGACATGCAAGTGCATGAAATCCAGACCGCCTTACCTCCATGGTTATCGGCAGTCCCTGGCATGTTTGGTGGGACGTGGAGGTGCTGGGTTGTGCTGGTGATGCGGTTGCCGCATCTTCAATGCTGGCCGCTGTGGGCCTTGCCCTAAAAAAGGCCTCGGCTGTTGGAATTGCTGGTATTGTGGAGGCGCCGGTATGTAGGTCCTTGCTGGCCTTTCGGTTTGACCCTGTGGCCTGGAATATGGCGTTTTCCTGGCCGTTTGTCTGGTCAAGGTGTGCGACCTCATAAGACCCACTGTCTTGGCATGGTCGTCTAGATCCTTGACCTGCTTCGGTAGGTCTTCCCTGAATAGTTGTCTGGGTGGTGGTGTTGGAGATGCTCTGCATAGCCCCGCGAATTTGGGATTTAGAGTGGGCTTGATGGTACTTTTCCGAAATGCATTTATCTCATATTGCGTGTTACACAATAATGCAAGAGTGTCCTCCTGTTCGGTGTTTAAATCCATCCTGCCCACCGACCTCGCAAAAGCGGTAATCCCAGACGTGAGCAATTTTAGGATTCTTTGTAATTTTATCTCCTGTGCTCTTATGCCCGGGCTTATATTGCCCCAAATAGGCATATTTACTATAGGTACATTGAGTGAGTTGCAATTACTCGGTGCTTTGTACCTATTCATGGCTTCCGCAAGGACCTGATCCTGTAGTTGGTGATTGGTGAGGAAGTCAATGGTAGCGGCCAGTTTTGGTTTAAGGGGTTGCCCCGATGATTTGGGTAACGCAAACTTGGCTGCCACGTCCAAAAGTTCTTCCTGAGGAACCTCAGGTGCCACTGGTTCGTGTATCAATATATCCTCTTCTTCTCCTGGCTGCCTCATGCTACCCATTGACAATGGGGATATATCCAAAAGTCCCCTGGAACTGGACATTTCCTGCCATTGACTTTGCTGCAGGATCCGTTCCATCATCCTCTCCATTCGTTCGATGCGTCCTTCATCGTGAGTGAATGGGAGGTCAGAGCCCTCATGCCCGAAGGAACTCCTGAGGCTCCTATCATCAGCCCATACCTCGTCGAGGTAATCTCGGTGCCGTGACGAAAAGTCGCTGCCAGCCGCCTCAGCGGAGCTGTACGACTCCCGTGCGGATCTGCTCATTCGCCTCCTTTTGGATGAGCTAGGTCCGACTGCCTCAAAGGCCATATGGGGTGTAAAGTCGGTACCTGCCCCCGCAGCGTGGTGAGCCGACATACGCGCGGGCTTGCTGCCTGTCCTTCTCCTGGACTCAGGCGAAGTATGGTCCCGTCCTGCTGCTAATGGGGAATGCGGTGACCGTGGTGAGACTCCACCTGCATGACTTCTACTGGTTCTGCTAGGTGGTGAGTCTACACTGGCCCTTCCTGGTCTGCCAGTGGACTCGGGTCTCGGTAAGCCACCTGTCCGCAGTCTAGCGGCCTCTGGTGAATATTCTGCCCTGAAAGGGCTATGCTGTTGAGCTCTATCCCTGGCTCTTCCACAAGGGCTCGGGGAGAAGGGCCGTGCAGCAGCACGTGAAACTCGTTTGCTCATATCAGCCAATGTTTCTCTCCCTGTTGGAGATAGTGAAATGGAGTCAGGGTCTACCTGCTCCGGCGCCATTCCAACTTGCTGCTGTGCGGGTTCCCCGCTCGTACACAGCTGTGTCGGTGGGTCGGGTCCTGTAGTCACAGGGCTCCCCGACTTTCGCGCCTTTTTCCCGGCCCGTCTTGCGGGTGCTGCCGTTGTAGAGAGCTCCGGGAATAATGCCGACGACTCCTTTCGGAAGTCCTGCGGCCTGTACTCCTTTTATCCATATCCCTGTTGAAGAAAACACAGTTCAAACACCAGGGACAACCAACTCAAGGTTGCCTATACTTACCTGAGCGGTCCTTATGAAGGGCTGGTGGTGAGCAAATGCGAGCGACGATATGTCGCGCATGCGTGCTGGCGGGTTCTTCACGAAGTCACTCACGTGACTCCGAAATGAAATCAAGTATTTTCTTCAACAAAGTTGTACTTTTTTATCCGCTTGTCAATACTACTTTTTGGACATGTGTCAGTGGTTTGTATTATCTGCATTGCCAGCTCTGCTGGTAGGATAACGTTGATAAGATCACCAGTGACATCATGCTCAGTGTGATGTCAGAATCATACTGTGCTGGCATAATGCCACTGCTCCTCAACAGTGTCTCAGCAACTCCTTTTACCTTCTTGAATTTCTATATGGTTTCTATGTGGGGCTTCTGCAAACTGCTTTAATTAATCAGGACTATGGTATCAGTGAGCAGTGGCCAAGTGCTATAGACCTGCATGGGAAGGAGACACTCCCTACCCCACGTTTCTCGGGCATATGGGGCTCATCACCCCAAGGTAGTCCATCTAGGAGAGGGAAAACTGTGATTTAAAACCTCCACTGCCTTGTGGCCCTATCTAGTCATGGAAAAGGCTCCAGGAGTAAACCTCAAGAAAATCTGGAGTGAGAGCTCCTAAGGCAGTTCGTCGTTGTCTCCAACCTCACTCTGGCAGCTCCTGCGATGGCGCTGGTGTCAAACACTAATGGCCCTGCTGTTCCTTTGGAACAATCAGCGATGTGGAGAGGGAGGACGTGCTACATGTGTAAAAGCCTGTCCTCCATATGACATTGCCCAGGCTTGCATCCCACCAGGATGCATCACCCATGGTCAGTCATGACCGAGAGGAGCCTACTACTACTAATATGGTATCAGCAATTTAAATTTGAAAAGCAATAATCCAAGTTCACACGTGCCTTTCATGAAGCATCCAAATATTGCGTTGCTCCTAAAATTGTTGCAGTGGAAGCTTCAAATTGGGTTTGTAAGTAGCTCGTTCTAAGCTCCCCCAGTCTAGTTTCATTCAATAAATTACTGAGTCAAGCACTTGCGTAACTAAACTTTATTTTGAATAACACAACAGTTCCCCTCTACTATACCTAACCACTGCAGGTTTGATCCTTGTATCTGCTTGGCCAAGCCCTTCTAGCCTTGTGTAAGCAGATACTCCAAAAGGTCACACAGTCCCAAGCGTTCTTCCAGAAGATCGACATCGGACCTAGTGGGATGCCTTTTATAGGTCCCCAAACCTTGAGAGGCCGCATCACATGGGGGTGGTTTCTATACAGTCCAATAGCAAATATTGATTAACACAGTACATGATAGACAGTTCCCTAACCCAAAAATACAGTAACTAATACATTGTATTCAAAAGGAGCTTCTAGAAGGAAACAAACATCGCAACATGTGCCCTGAGATTCAGACAGTTTTTCCAAGGCTCAACAATTCGACCAATCATCAATTAACAGCTTGACCATCTTGCAACATTATTTATACTTTGTATATCTGATTTGCAGTGACCCAGTCAGTTCCATGCAATGTACACCCTATTGTAAGAACCTGCAGATGTCCCATTCTTTCCCTGCAGATCTTATCTAGGCAAATTGGCACCATTCACCAGTTTGTCCTAGTTCTGCAAAAGGCACATTTAACTTGAACAAAATGGCCTAGCAGCACAGAAGCCTTTACTCAATTTTAATGTCCTGGTTGCCCCAGTTTGGCCAGGATTAACATCCCTTCCTTTTTATCACATATGTTACAGAGTTACAGAGAAAGGTTGAAGAAGTTAGGTCTTTATTCTTTGGAGCGCAAAAGGTTAAGAGGGGACTTGATTGAGGTCTTTAAAATGATGAAAGGGATAGACAGAGTTGACGTGGATAAGCTTTTCCCATTGAGGGTAGGGAAGATTCAAACAAGAGGGCATGACATGAGAATTAAGGGACAGAAGTTTAGGGGTAACATGAGGGGGAACTTCTTTACTCAGAGAGTGGTGGCTGTGTAGAATGATCTTCCTGCAGAAGTGGTTGAGGCAGGATCGATTTTAACATTTAAAAGTAAAGTAGATAGGTATATGGACGGGAAGGAAATGGAGGGGTATGGTCTGAGTGCAGGTAGATGGGACTAGGGGAAAATAAATGTTAGGCACGGACTGGAAGGGCCGAGAGGGCCTGTTTCCGTGCTGTAATTGTTATATGGTTATATAGTTATAAACCATCATTTATGATAGCTAAATAATCAGATAATCAAATATACATATGTGTAACTATTACATTATCTATCGATTAACAACAACAAGGCAATGATGTTTCTTCTTAAAATCTTATCAAGCTTCCTGAGTTTTCGTGGGTGTAGCTTCACAATTTCTGTCTGATGAGTCTTCACCTCCTGCGTTTTTGTGGGATCGAATTCCCTCCATCCGTGTTGTTGCCCATTCCTCCATCCCTTTCCATCGTCGAACCTATAACCTATAATTCCTGAAAAACTTGGGACAAAGCAAGTTACCATTCTTGCACTAATGCTTTCCCACACATTCCACTATTCATATTCTGTCTATACTAACCCTTTTCTATTTCACTATCAATATTCTGCTCTATAATATCCTCTTTACTATCCTCGGATCAACACTATTCAGGTCTCTCCGTAATCACATGATGTTCCTTAAAGTATATCTGATGATGGTTTCTCATATAAATTTCAGCTGAGTTTTGTCATGATTTCCCTCCAGGCGTATTTAGAGTAAACCATGAAGAATGTTTGAATTCAACCAAATTCAGTCTCAGCCTTCAATTTAATATTTTGAGTTTCAGGGTCCATCTCACCCTTCTCATTCCACAGCTTGTGGTTGTTAACACAATTCCATCCAATTCCCGTGGAATTCCCAGCTGTTCAAATTTAATCAATCAAGTTTAATATGTTGTCAATTTTATTATAAAGCGAAATAAGAATGCCAAATCTAGGGACAATTTCTTTACACCTTGATAATAGAAGCCGCTTTACTATCAAGGGTTAGACAAATTTAGATCAACCGGTCAAATACCTTGACTATGATATCAATATCCATTCCATTCTTCCTCCTTCTAATGCAATCAGATCTTTCCTCCAGTAACTCTTCCTTAGCATTTTGAATAGGCTCTCAGTCAATAGTGGTTCTCTCTTGTAACTAATTTCCTTTTACTACAAAGTAACTCTTTCTGGATGGTTCGTATTGACCTTCCGAAGGGAACTCATTATCTAAATTTCCAGTCTACCTAATCATTCTATCATTGGAACCTTATGTTACCAAGGTATGTCTTAACTTCTGATATCCGCTAGGGTCTGCCCCTTTCTTGAGAGCAACTAAGTAGCCCCGTCCTATCTTCAATTATCCTCCTATGGGTGAGACAAGAGAAGAATGCCAAGTAAAAAATAAATTCTCTAATTATTTCAACACTATATCCCAAGTCCTTCTCAAATCAATTTATTTTTAATAACTACATTTATGTTTGGACGGGTTAGTAAGTCAGGACTGAGAATGTTAATCCTGGCTAGATTGGAGAGGCTAGGACTCTAAAATGGGGTAAAAGCTTCAGGGCTGCTGGGAGATTTAGTCAATTTGAAAGTGCTCTCTGTGGAACTGGGACAAGCTGCAGAGTGGTGCCAGCTTGTCTAGAGCCTAGATCCAAGCTACAGGAAAAGAATAAGAACATCTGAAGACCCTGGCAATTAGGTGCAAAATGCATAGAATGGATTGGATGACTGCAAACCAGACATACCCCTTGTAAATAATTGTAAATAATGTTGCAGAGTTTCACTTTGCCGAGTGTTGTTTGAATGAGGTATTGAGCTTTGTCTGGTTTTCTTGCAGATCAGGGTAAATGTTGCTATGTTTGCTTTCCCTGTTTGAATACAATGTATTAGCTACTGTATTATTGGGTTGGGGAAATGTCTGTTATGTATGGGGTTAATCGATATCTGTAATTGGATTGTAAAGAGACCACCCCCATGTGGTTCAGCCACTCAAGGTCTGGGGACCTATAAAAGTACGCTGTCACGAGGTCTTGTGTTGATCTTCTGGGAGAGCGCTTACAACTGCGTGACCTTCTGAGTGTCTCTGTTCGAGCAAGGCCTAGAGGGCTTGAACAGGCAGATATGAGGATCGAACCCGCGGTGGTTAGGTACAATGGTGGGAACTGTAATTGTGTTTTGTCAAAATAAAGATTAGTTGATCAACTGCTTGAGTCAGTGGTTTTTGACTGAAACTAGACTGGGGGGAAGCTTAGAACAAGCAATTTACAAGAGAATGGGTTGGTTTGAGTAAACGGTGTGAGACTTATTTGTTCCTGACATTCGAGCCAACTCTCCCCCTGTTCTCTCCGGTCCCAGTAATCTCTTGAATTGAAGGACCTCCTATAATTCGTGGATTCTCAGATATTTCTATATCTTTCAGAATCCATAATTTCTTCATAATCCTGGAAATCCTTTCTTTGCCCCCTGCCTCTCACGCGCACCCTTGTCGGACAGGCTCGACTCCAGTGTCCCATTCCACCACAAGTGTAACATTGATTAGGTAATGTAGTTGGATTTCTTTTACCCCTTGGTTCCAGTGCACTAGGTTCTAAATTGAGAGTATAATTGTAATAATAATCTGAATAGTCTGGGACTCTAATTTCTCCCATTCCATTCCTCGCTAACAGTTGGGGACTCCATGGTCCTGAGCCAGAGCTTGGTTCCTCATTTCTGACCATACGTTCAGTTTCTTTTCTAGTTACAGGATAATTTTCCTGTTTCCTACCATCCTACCAATAGTGCCTCACAGCTCTGGCCATATGACTGGCGCAGTTCTCAGACCAGTCCCTGTTATCAGTCTTAATTGAGTCCGCTACTGCAGTGGGGAGACAATTCAATAAGATGGCACAATATTTTGGGAAACTTACTCCATTTTGATAGTTTGTCACCTGATTGGTCCATGTATAATTTTGAAAAACGATCTAAAATTTAATCTGCTCCTTCACCCTTTTCAGGGTTTATTTCCAGAATTCGTGTTAGATCACTTGGCTTTTGAAACGTGTTTGCAAGGGCTGTTAAAACAGCCTCTTCTCTTGCACTATCATCCACTATTATGTTTGCGAAAGCTTCATATGTCGGGTGTCCTAGGGCTACTAGAAATTTGTTTTTTTCAGATGGACTCACCTGTTTTATGGACTCCCATACAGCTTGGGAATCTGCATGATATACACACATTGTGGTTCTTAAATAGTCAATAAAGGCAGCAGGTGACTTCTTTCTATCAGGGATTTTGTTTAGTACTGCCATTATTTCATGGGGCTTCCACGGAGTATGGACATCTGTGGCACGGTGATTGTTGATACTTACTGCACTGGTCAAATCAAAGGCTGTGCCCAGCACTTCCCTCACTGGGAACTGTCTATGGGATATCCGTTCAATTCGTAAACTTTCGGTTACATCAAAATCTATCTCGGTATCTTCAATTACGGTCTCACCCTCAGATGAATCTTCCATTTCGGTAGTGGGTTCCCAATACTGTCCAAATAAATTGTTCCTCTTTGTCACTGCTCGTTTAATCTGTCTAGGTTGTGGCTCACAGAAATATTACTAATCAACAATCGATCAGAGGGAGTACGAATTCCTGGTTGATCAGCCGCGATTTGGACTCCAATTACAATAACAGTCTTAATCAACTATTTATCTCATCAGCCGATTCGAACCGATATCACAACAGTGTTTCTAACATTTCCAAAGTTAAATCAAAAACAATACACAGTACACAGTAAATATAATGCAATACCAGTAATCTTTACTACTTTAAAGCTTTATTATGCCCAGGTAAATCTGGAGAGAAATATATATACACTTCAAATTGAAATCGATTCAGAATCATTTAAATATATACCTCTGAAAGGTACCTTTACGATTTTTACGAGGAATTTGTCCACAAGTTAATTTGGAAGGAAAGATGTATACACGAGGAATTAACCAGCACCTGAATATGAGATACTGAATATTATTGAATTTGATCCGAATTCCAAATTTTCACGGACATTTTCAGATAGATTAAAGTACTTTTGACCAAATAACTTTAACCACTGAATTCCCGATATCTTTTGAGATTCTTTCCTCCGTTTTACAGGGATCCAGAGATCTCATGCAGGCAAGGATTTTAACCCACCTAGGTACACCTTAGCAAAGGGTTTCCCTTTTTACCTACTAAGTACTGGGTGTCAGCGCCAAGCCTCTTTGTGCTGGCAGACGATGCTGATTTTCGGAGCACCCCCAGCAATTACGCTGTACTTTACTGCTTAGCACTGAATAAACCCAGTTTGTTTTTAAATATCCCGCCAATTGGATATCCAATTCTGGGCTGGGCCTTTAGCCCGAGTTTTGCAGGCCTCTAACCCAAAGGAGAGGGCCTCTAACCCAACCCTACTTTTATGGGCCTCCAACCCAATGGAGGGGGCTCTTAACACAACCCCAAATTGGCCCAGCAGCAGCTGTAGTTACCAGCTTCGACCAAGAGTTTTGGGCCTCAAACCAAGGAAAGGGCCTCTAACACCACCCTGATTTTATGGGCCCTAACCCAAAGGAGTGTTATCATTCCCCCCCCCCCTCCTCCCCCCAAAGACTCTATCCCCTACTCACATATCCTCCGTCTACGTCGCATCTGCACCCAAGAAAAAATGTTCCATACTAGGACAACCGAGATGTCCTAATTCTTTAGGGAACGGATTTCCATCTCCCATCATAGATGAGGCCCTCACTCATGTCACCTCGGTGCCCCACAGCTCTGACCTTGCACCCCTCCCCCTAGTTGAAACAGAGACACCCTATTCCTTACCTTCTACCCCACCAGCCTTCACATACAACACATAATCCTCCAAAATTTCTGCCACATCCAATGGGATCCAACCACTAGCCACATTTTCCCATCTACACCCTTTCTACCTTTCATAGAGACCGTTCCCTCCACAACTCCCTGGTTAACTCATCCCTTCCCACCCAAACCACTCCCTCCTCAGGTACCTTCTCCTGCAACCCCAGAAGATGCAACACCCGTTGCTATACCTCTTTCCTTGACTTTGTACAGGGATCCCGACAGTCCTTTCAGATTAGGGAGAGGTTCACTTGCACTGCCTCCAACCTCATCTACTGTATCCGTTGTTCAAGATGTGGACTCTTATACATCGGCGAGACCAAATGCAGACTGGGCGATCGTTTCACGGAACACCTTCGCTCAGCCCTCCTGAACCTACCTGGTAACCTGGTTGCTGGACACTTTAATTCTCTTTCTCATTCCCACATACACCTTTCAGTCCTTGGTCTTCTACATTGTCAGAGTGAAGCTAAATGTAAATTGGAGGAACAGCATCTCATATTTCGCTCTGGCAGCTTGCAGCACAGTGGTATGAATATTTATTTCACTCACTTGAGGTAGACCTGGCATTCCCTCTCTCTCTATCCTTCCCCCACCGAAGTCGCACTAGCTTCTCATTTTCACCCTACATTTCCTTTATCATTGTGACGTTTTTGTATATCTTTTCATTTATTCTTCTTAATCTCTCCACATTACTGTCTATATCTCTCCTTTGCCTTATCCCTAACCAGTCTGAAGGAGGGTCTTGACCCAAAACATCACCCATTCTTTCTCTCCACAGATGCTGCCTGCTTGAGTTACTCCAGCTTTTTGTATCTATCTTCCATTAAAAACTAGAAATGGAATGTCATGGTGCAGTTGTTATTACCAAATTCTGATTAAGCCGCATTGAAAGTATTGTGTGCAGGTTTGGTTGCCAAACCTCAGGAAGGATGTGATTAAGCTGGAGAGGTTGCACAAAAAATATTGATACGCATGTTGCCTGTATTGGAAATCTTAAGGTACAAGGAGAGATTGGATAGGGTGGGTCTGTTTCCTGGAGCAAGAGAGACTGAGAAGCGACATGATAGAGTTAAACAATTGTGAGAAGTACAGATAGGATAGACAGCCAGAGCCTGTTTCCATTCATTGGTGTGTCTAAAAACAGAGGGCATAGTTTAATGTGAGAAGGGAGTGGTTTAAAGGGGTTCAGAAGGGTACATTTTTCACAGGAGCAGTAGTTGGTGCCTGGAATGAGCTGCCAGAGGACTTGGTGGAGGCAGGAACAATGATAGCATTTAAGAGGCATCCGTATATGTACTTTAATTAGAAATGTATAGAGGGATATGGAATTAATGCAAGCAGGTAGGATTAGACATGATGGTCAGCATTGACAAGTGGACCAAAGAGAATGTTTCTATGCTGCACAACTTAATGACTCCAACTGAGGCTGCGTCTTCAGCTTACTCTCTCCTTGCTGTACCTCAGCTGTTTAGGGTGATGTTCCTTTCTATCTGAAAGGGAAATAGTTCAAGAGTTAATCAGTGTGGATGGGAGCAGTGGTGAAGTGACTGGTGTTTACATAGCAGGACAGGACAACTGGACATGTGGATAATAAATCAACCTTTGTGATGCAAATCCTGCTCTTCAATGTCTCATTAACCACCAACAATTGTAAGCAATGTGTTCTACTTGAGCATAAGGGTTGGCAAAAGGAGTAGTGCAGCAGTAGAGTTGCTGCCTCGCAGCGTTAAAGTTCCAGGTTCGATCCTGACTATAGGTGCTGTCTGCACAGAGTTTGTACGTTCTCCCTGTGACCGCAAATTTCCTCAGGGTGCTCCTGTTTCCTCCCACGTTACAAAGACGTGCAGGTATGTGGGTTAATTGGCTTCCATAGATTATCTCTAGTGTGTAGGGTCGAACTAGTATATACATAGGTGATTGCTGCTCAGCGTGGACTCTGTGAGCTGACGGGCCTGATTCCACACAGTATCTCTAAACTAAAACTAATAAGGTATTGGTGTAATGCCTGTCCCCTGTTAGTAGGCTGCATCTACCCTTGGGTATGCGCCTGTGAGAAGAGGAAAGAGAGGAAACTGTGGTTGAGTGCCACACAACGAGGATGGATGATATGGTTTTCTCACAGTTTAATAATTTGCGATATGCGCAAACTGAGAAGTGGCTCTGACTGTTGCAGCATCACAATTGAGATATGGGTGTAAATTGAAAGGGACTGCTATTGCTTGAATGATGGGGGTGTGGCACATTGACCTGTAGCTGTGTCTGTTGGAATATTCATCAGGAAATGACAACTGACAAATGCATATATTGATATTGATCATATGAGTTAAATGAATGAACTTCTTCTGGTACTCCATTCAGATCCTCTTGACAACATGTACTTACAGTACATCCATGGCTATCTTATCCCTCTGCCATTGCAGTGAGTGCCTGGAGTTGCCTTACCATATACATTCATGGAGTAGAGATTTGTTCTTGTTTGCAGGCATGAAATGAGTCTCCTTGCTGAGTGTGCAAACTAATCGTTGCTTCCAAATTTGGTTCAATTGACTTCATGGAACCAGGTACCATACTCTGGCTGGCTTAGAATTTAGGTTTGGCTAATTTGGAGCAGGTGTCAACTTGGTAAGGATGGTAAATCAGATTCAGGGATAGTTTTGTTTCAGAACAGAACCATTCTATCAACAAGTAGAGAGCAGTCGTGAGCTACTATCCACCTCAAAGGATACCCTTGGACTATCTTTAATCGGACTTTTCCTTGCGCTAAATGTTATTCCCTTCATTGTGTATCTGTACACTGTGGATGGCTTGATTTTCATCATGTATAGTCGTTCTGCTGACTGGTTAGCACAAAACAACAAAATTTCACTGTACCTCAAATTTAAATCCTTAATCCTGAGGTGAGGAGACACATTGATATGGTGATCACCAACCGGCAGGAGTCAATGTAGCCAATTGCCTCATTATATCATTATTTTCTAGCTTCAAAAAGATAATTTCTATATTACTGTACTCAAAATGATATGGCACTCAAAACTTATCATGCAATAGTTTGTGTTTGTCCTGACATGCTCGTGGGGTCATTGGATATGGGACAATCGTACCACTGGTGAAAATTGTAGGTGTGCATCCATCACTGATTTAAATAATAATGTATTTCACTTCAGAGTCACGTGAGTGACTACGTGAAGAACCCCATACAGCCATTGGTGCGTCATTACGTCAGACGCATTGGTGCAGTCGGCCCTTTGGAGCAGCAGAGCTCCTCCAACCTGTAAGTTTAAAACACAAGGTAAGTTTCAAACTTTTCTTCCGTTCATTTTCAGTTTCAGTGGTAGAGTGTACACCGTTAAAATGTTACAGAAAGTGAAGAAGGTGTTGGCGAGGCGATCCGTAGGGAAAAGGGTCGAGGACCGCAATAGTATTGTTAGCCTAGGACACCAAGTCCAACGCCAGCAATGGAGCTAGCGACACCGGACCCGCTGCCTGTGAGCAGCGTAGCCATGCCAGTAGGGTGTAAGGCTACTGCAAAATCAAATAAGCCCCTGGACCCAGATTCAGGCCTGGAGGTTTTATCCTCAAAAGGAGAGATCGTTTGCTCACGGCTCTCCCAGGTTGAGGTCTTATTACAAAAGATGCTCGACAGGGACGAACTCCGTGAGGAGGAGTGGTGCCCACGCCAGGCTAGTGGAGAGCCTGTGCTAGCAGCGCCTGCAATAGGGCTGCAAGAATACCCAACTTTTGAGGAGGAGGGTATACCGGTGCAGCAGTTTACTGACGCCGAATCAGTGGTTGGGTAGAGCCACAAGGGAGTGGAACTTGAAGTGATTCTGAATATAGCGGAGAAATGTGCAGTCCCAAGAAAGGCAGGAGAGTCGTTAGGGGAAGAATTGGCATCAGCCATCAAATATATGCTCTCTCATCAGCTGCAAGAATTGGCCATGGATGAGGCGGCTAAAAAATATGAAGCCCCTATCAATTGCAGTTTACTAAAAGTATCAATGGTAAACCATCTCATATGGACACAGTTGGGGGTGTCAGCAAGATCCCAAGAACTGAAATTTCAAGAAGTATTGAAATTACTTTCAGCAGGGCTTACGGCATTTGCTATTACAGTAGACAAGGGGCATATGTTGGAAGCTCACCAAGATGCACTGGGACTTCTGTGTAGTGCCTATTTTGAAATTAACAATATAAGACGTAGTGCTATTCGGCCAATTATTAATCCTAATCTGGCATCATTGTGTAAACCGCCCAGCGTACAACTGCCTAATCTTTTGTTTGGCGGAGATCTCGCCAAGAGAGTTAAAGAACTCCATGAGGACACTAAAACTATGGGCCTCATCAAGCCGGGTGGCAAACTAGGAAAGAAGGTTTTTCCTTACCGGCGGGGTGCCATTACCGACGCCGGGGAAGGGACCAGCCACTCAGCTTTGCATTCTCGGAGCTGGCAGCCTGCCATAGGCGTGAGGGGAAGGATGACTTTCCCTACAAAAGGCTGGGGCCAACAAGGGCAGCCAGGACGTATGCAGGTGAGAAATTGTCCTCTTAATGAAACTGAATCAAGTGAAATAGATGTTCAAATTGGAGGCAGGTTACACTTGTTTCTCAAACAATGGCAGGAGATAACATCAGATTCATTTACACTGAGCAGTATAGACGGGGTTAAAATTGAATTTTACTCTACTGTGTGTCCACCTAATGAGGATGTTCCAAGTCGGAAACTTATATTTTCAGAAGGAGAGAATGTGCTCATACAAGCAGAACTTAACACGAAAAAGGGGTTATTGAGAAGTCAGTTCGTCAAAACCGTCAGTTTGTGTCAAGTATTTTTCCAAGGTCTAAAAAGACTGGAAACCATTCTGGACGTGACGAGCTTAAACTCCTTTGTTTGCAATGGGCATTTCAAAATTGTTAAACTCACTTTTGAACAATTAGGGTTCGTCATTCATCTAGATAAATCCAAATTATCACCAGTTCAAATCATTGATTATTTGGGCTTTACCATTAATTCGAATCACATGTTAGTGACTTTGCCTAGGGACAAATGGCAGCAGTTAATTGAGGATTGTGTTAATCTCCTTAGTGAACAACGACCTTCAATTAGACAAGTAGCCAGTTTAATTGGTAAATTGGTGGCTGCTTTTCCAGCTGTGCAGTTTGATCCTCTGCATTATCAACAATTACAATGAGTAAAAGGACAGGCACTGAGGACATGCGGGTTTTGATAGGCCTATGCAATTGTCAGCTGGGGCCTTTTCAGACATTCAATGGTGGATCATAAATGTCTCAAAAAGCTCCAGGAGGTTTTGGTTGAACTACCTTCCATAATATTACATACGGATGTCAGTGCACTGGGTTGGGGTTCTACATATATGTCTTCCAGTCGTGGAGGCAGATGGAATACTGACGAGTCATCCCTGCTTCAATTTAGAGGTTTTGGGAACCTGATATGGGCTTAAAGCTTCTTGCTCTGCCAGGAGTGACTTACATGTGCAGGTTCAGATTGACAACACTACAGCAGTGGCATATGTAAACCACATGGGTGGAGTCAAGTCACAGTCTTGTGAAAGACTGGCTAATCAGATCTGGGGCTGGTGCATTGACCAATACATCTGGCTTTCAGCAATATATTTACTAGGTAGATTCAACACAGTAGCTGACATTAGGTCATGCCAATTAAATGATAACATAGAATGGATGTTAAATCAGGACACATTTAATCAAATGGTTCCTCAGTATGGAATGCCAGATATTGACTTGTTAGCATCTAGACTAAACCATCAGTTGCCAAGATATGTTTCATGGGAACCAGATCCTGGTGCAGCAGCGGTGGATGCATTCTCGCTGCATTGGGGTGGAATGTTTGTATATGCATTTCCTCCATTCTTTCTCATCAGTCGATGCTTGCAAAAAATCAAGCAGGACTCCGCTTTAGGAGTATTGGTAGTGCCAGATTGGCCTACACAACCATGGTTCCCTCTCATATTGCAAATGGCTAGTCAGCCTCACATGATTATTCCCAAACATAAAAATCTACTGGTAAATCCAGTAACGGGCAATCAACATCCTTTACATGATCGTATTGATCTGTTAATTTGCAGATTTAAGGAGTCCATACCTGGGGAAAGGACTGTCTGATCGTACCGTGGATGTTCTCACGTCAGCCTGCAGGGATAGTACTCAGAAACAGCACATCACCTTGATAAGGAAGTGGGAGGTATTCTGTCTGCAGCAGAATATCTCATATCAAACTGCAGGCATCCCAGACGTACTGTTTTTGTCCACTCTTTACTTTGATCAAAAATTAAGCTATAGTGCAATTAATACAGCCAGAAGTGCTCTGCCTTCTTATTTTCAGTTACATTCAGTAAGAACACATCCGTTAGTTTCTCGATTTATGAATGGAGTTTTCAATTCTAATCCTCCGAAACCCAGGTATGCCGGTATTTGGAATGTGAGTGAAGTTCTTATGCTTCTTTGCCAGTGGACTCCTGTAGCAAGCCTATCTCTAGTCAAACTAACCATGAATGTGGTCTTGCTTATGGCATTGGTATCAGCCCAACGTGTGCAAACATTGCAAAAGCTATGGCTAGACAGAATGCAGGTATCGGCAGATGCCATTACTTTTTATGTCTATAATCTGCTCAAACATAGTAGAATAGGCATGACAGGATGTAAGATCGTTTTTTCAGCATACCTCACAGATGCTCGCCTGTGTGTAGTACCACATTTGTCTCATTACATTGAGGCTACCAGAGTCCTACGAGGAACATAGTCTGCATTATTTATTAGCCACAAATAAACACACAGTAAGGTGTCGGTGCAAACAATTTCAAGGTGGCTAAAGCTGGTTCTGGGAAGTGCTGGGACTGATACTGATAAATTCAAATCTCATTCCACCAGGGCGGCATCAACTTCCGCGGCAAGGGCGATGGACGTGCCTATAGACCATATCCACGCGGCCGCAGGACAGTCCAGTGAGCTGACCTTCCAAAATATTTTATCATAAGCCGATTACAAGGCTGGGGGTGTTTGCTGATTCTGTTTTGAATACTGTTATAGTTTCCCACTGAGTTAGAGGGGTGGTTATTGTTTTGTTTGTAAATGAACTGTTATTCATTTGATAATGTTATGATTGACGCATTATTGATTATTTAAAGACTTTTGAGTCAAGCAATGCAGTGTGAACGCTGGATTTGGGTCTGCGGGTCTGAAATTATAGAGCTTTGAAATCTTCACGTAGTCACTCACGTGACTCCGAAGTAAAATAGTAAGATTAAATGAGAACTTACCAGTTTGAAGTTTGATCTTTATTTTATGAGGAGTTACGATGAGGGATTACGTGCCCCCCGCTCCCAACCCTCATGAATATAATCTGGTAGTTCTAGTCACTGTTATCTAACTATTATACTTCAGTCATTATTACCTGTGATTTCACTCCGCTGCTTTGAAGATTGATGCACCAATGGCTGTACAGGGTTCTTCACGTAATCCCTCATCATAATCCTCATAAAATAAAGATCAAACTTCAAACTGGTAAGTTCTCATTTAATCTTACTATTTTCTTTTTTTTTAATATATTTTTATTAGAGGCCATACATATTACAAATAATATAACAATTTTTTTCAGATATAGTTAATACATCTTTCCAAAATTATATAAATATTAGCAAACCATATATATAGGCCTCACTTTTTTTATAGAGTGAAAAAGAGAATAAGAAAAAAGTATAAAGAAAGAATAGTGGGTAATTGAAAGAGTATGATTATATTTGATTAATATAAAAAAAATAAAATTAAAAAAAAACAATAAACAAAAAACAAAAAACAAAAAACAAAAAAAAAAACAAACAAAAAAAAAACGTATAACTAGTAAACTGTTATACTTGTGGAAAAGAAAACAGTATACATCTTATCAATGAATGGAACAATTTCTAAATATAATATATAGAGACGAGTATATAAATCTGAAATTAAACATTTTTGTTTGATCTTTCCACCGGGCACTTATTGAGTTTCAATCCCGAGCCCAGCTACCCCTTCATATAATCAGTGAATGGAGACCATATTTGTGCAAAAAGCTCAAGTTTATCCATTAGGATAAACCTAATTCTCTCCAATTGTAATGTCTCCAACATTTCCACTGTCCACATTTTAATTGTCGGGGATAATGGTCCCTTCCAAAATTGTAATATTAATTTTTTTCCAATTATTAAACAGTAATCCAGAAAATTTCTTTGATTTACTGTTAAAGTGTGGTTTGAATCTAAAACCCCAAATATAATTAATTTTAAGTCAGGGCTTAATGTGATCTTTAAAACTGGAAATAATTAAAAAAATCTCAGTCCAATAGTTATTAAGTTTTGTACATATTACAAAACTATGAGTTAAATCGGCTTCTATATGCTGACATTTATCACATAATGGTGATATATTAGGAAAAATTCTATTTAATTTCTTTTTTGAGTAGTGTAATCTATGTATTACTTTGAATTGTATTAAAGTATGTCTGGCATTTAACGAACAGCGATGAATTCGTTGTAAGCTTTCTTCCCAAAAATCTTCTGATATAGGTAAACCAATTTCATTTTCCCATTTTTGTCGGAATAGTTCAGTTTTTGGCATTTCCCTGTCCAAAAAAATATTGTATATATATGCTATTCATTTTTCTATTGTTGGATGCTTGTTAAGTACTTCATCCAGTAAACCTGGATCTCTATTTCTATAATTTAACGTATTTAATTTGACATAATCTCTAATTTGTAAATATCTAAATAAATTATTTGCTTGCAATCCATAAATCTCTTTCAACTCCTGAAATGAAAGGAATTTCCCATAAAGATGTTCTATCCTTATTATTCCTAAATTTTTCCAATGTCTAAACCCCACATCCAATGTCGAAGGTTTAAACATAGGATTATTCATAATTGGTAAACAAAGTGGCATAGTTTCTAAATGTAAAGTCTTAATGATTTGTTTCCAGGTACGTATATTATTTAAAATTATAGGGTTTTCCTTATATGATTTTTTTTGTACCACCCCACGGGCAAGAAGTATTGTGCTTATGTCGAATGGGAAACAATCTTCCTTTTCAATTCTTAACCAAACCGGGTCCTGTTCCATCTGTATCAACCAATAATTAAAGTTCTTAATCTGAACCGCCCAAAAATAATATAAAAAATTAGGTAAAGCTAAGCCACCATTTATCTTAGATTTACATAAGTGTGTTTTACTTATTCTGTGATTTTTATAATCCCAAATAAAGCTATTAACTATAGAATCAATTTTTTAAAAAAAATTTTAGGAAGATATAACGGAATGGCTTGAAATAAGTATAGTAATTGAGGCAAATTAATCTTACTATTTTCTGCCACAGATTTTACCACTATTGACAATTTCCTATTATATTACATTTGTATTCTAATATTGAAGCTCTTTCATCATTAAACAAATACTTGCACTTGGTAAGGTACTAGACTGTGGGACCCATTGGGTACCTGTCATAAAGGAGGCTTGGTCCCCAAAGCAATATTCCACCACTCATCTATAGCCCGCAACTGCACAGGCGCAGCTCATTTTCCCTCATCCCTAGCACTCTCGTCCCCTCCTCTTCATCCTCCCTCTTCTGTCCCTTCTCCTCCTCCCCTCCCCATTACTCCTTCACCTCCCTCTCCCGCTTCTTTCCCCTATACTCATTCATTCCCTCCCTCCCTCCATTACTCCTTTTCCCTCCCTACCCCTCTCCTATCCCACTATCCCCAACCTCCCTCACTCTTCACCTCCCTCTATCGCCCCCACTATCCCTCCTCACCTCCCCCACTCTCCTCTCCCTCTATTCCCCCTCCTCCCTAACTCTCCCTCCTCCCTCTTCTTTCCCCCTCCTCCTACCCTCCCCCAATCCCTCCCTCACCTCTCCTTTTCCCAACCCTCAGTCATTCCCTCCCTCCTTCTATAATTCCTCTCCCTCTATCCCCTCTCCTCCCCCACACTCCCTCCCCAGGATCTCGAGTTGCTGCTCCTCTCCCTTCTTGCATGCCCCGGAGGAGCATCAGTCATCAGCGCCCTTAGAGCCAGGACTCAGATCCTCGGCACGGCCTGGAAGCAGCAGCAGTTACAGCCATGCTGGCATGTGGGCGGGGGGGGTTGGGAGAGCTCAGAAAAAAGACGGGGGACAAGCCATTGGGGAGAGGGCGGTATCATGGGGAGGGGGCCAGCGAGGGGGACCAGAAGGGATCAGACTCTCCGCTTTCGTTAACCGACATCTCCGAATCTGCACCGTGCCGGGCCATGCCGCTTCCGGCTGTCCAAAAATTGTGTCCGGTTGGTGACTTCCACCGGCCACCCACAGCCTCGCTCAGCTCCAGTAAAGACGCAATGGCCCAGGAAGGGGCGGACCGTCGCGGGGCGTGACAGGAGAAGCGACCAATCCGCTGACTGCCAGAGATCGATCTGCGCAGGTGTGGTTTTTACTCGCTAACTTTTACAATAGACCACCGATCAGAACAAAACTTGGTGCACTCACAGCGCAGGAGAACGGTGAGTGAGCTGATGAACAATCGTAGCACTATCACGTACCACTTTTGCACAAATAGAAAAAACGTGCAAACCGGAAGAGGACAGACAGGCAGACAGACAGCCTTAGTTTTTGGTCTGTATTTTCTGGTCAATTGTCATACTGTATGTTAATAATTATTTTACTTTGGAGTCACGTGAGTGACTATGTGAAGAATGCTGTCAGTCCACTAGCGCATCATTACGTTGACCCGCTCGTGCGAACGAGCCGACTGGCGGCAGCTTCACTCTGTCCAGCGGTAAGTTCAACCCGACGGTAAGTCTTACCTTTTTTCCCGGGTTTTTAGTGTTTACCTTTTGCAGGAGATGTACTTGCACAACTGGGGTGAAGTCCGTACGGGCCTTGGAACCGGTCATGGACCACATGGAATCCCGGTCTCAGCCATGGATACCGGGACCAAGGGGAAACCGGCTACAGAGACCGCGGAAGAGCTCGTAACCGCCGGCTGTCGGACTCGCCATCCTAAATTCACTGACATCACAGTCAGTGGCTTCCAGACCAGCTGTGGCTTCCTGGAAGGGGGTAAAACTACCACACACTGGCAAGGTCTGTAGCCTGGCCAGGAGATTCCCCCCAACATACAGGGGACATCTGCTTCTAGATCGGCTGTGATTCCCCGGAAGGGGGTTAAACTAACCACATGCCTGCAAGGTCTGCAAGCCAGGCCAGGAGGGTCCCATCACCCGACAACAGGGTGATGGGACCACACCCAGTGCGGCTGTGGTTAGGGTTAAATGAACCACAGGCCGGAAAGGCTTAGGAGGTCAGGCCAGGAGGGATCCCCCCCACACACAGGGGCCAGCTATATCCAGACCACTGTGGTTCCCCATGCAAGGGGTAAACCAACAGCAGTGGGGCAGGCCTGTGGAAGTCAGGCCAGGAGGGACCCCACCAAGATATAGTGGTCAGCTGCTTCCAGACCGCTGTGGGTCCACAGAAAGGGGGTCAAACGAAAGGTAAGACGGTGAGGCCTGTGGACTACGGGAGTCAGGCCAGAAGGTTTCCTGATGGACAGGATCCCTTCCTACATGGGTAACGTTTTCAAACATTCAAACCCACATGGAGCACCTGATGGAGAGGTGCTCCACAATGTTATACTCCAAAGAAGGGAGTTATCAGCCTGGGTATTATGGAGAACCCGCAGGCAGCGGCACCTGCGCAATGTCTCCCTCTCTGATCTGAGGAGTGGAGCATTCAGGGTCAGTTTCAGTCTGACCCAGAACAAAAACCTGACATAGGGCCACTGGAGGGGCCGTGCTGGTGCAGATAGCCTCAGGGGACTGCAGCAGCACCTGTTTTCAGGGCTGTCTACAAATCTCCCTCTCTGTGGAGGGGAGTGCGAGTGATCAGTATGGAACTGACTTCAAATTCAAAGTATGTCCGTGGAACATACTGGAGCACATGCATATGGCTTCAAGAGATACTCGCAAATGCTACAAGTGCCGGCAGTGAACAGCGCTACCCGGGTGACATTGGAGAGCATGAAATCCAAGAAATGAAACCAGCCGCCGAATCCTCTCTTCAGGTAAGACTTTTCCCACAGGTAAGACCAGCATGTGGAAGCAAAAAGCTGTTGGAGTAATCAAGGTACCGACGACGAGCAAAGCTTCATCGCCAGGCGACAACACATCCCACGCCTCCATCGGGGCAGTGGCTCACTGAAGCCGGTGGCAGCTTGAAAGCTGCGCACGGAAATATGGCCAGCGTTGTCTTTCGAGGGCAGGCTCAGAATTATGGCCAGAACCATCTTACGAGGCAGGCTCAGTATGATAAGAGTTTTCAGACCAAAGTTAAAATACGGGTTCTGGCCGGGTTAAACGGGTTAAAATACGACAAACGGTAGCCATGGAGGTAGGTGGGTCTGGTTCTTCCAAACCATTGTGGACCATTTACATGTTGTTAATATTTACACTTGTGTTTTTCTACAAGTGACCATGCTTGCATGAGATTTAGATCTGGGTTTAATAAACTGATGATAACGTGATTACTTTATACTGCACAACATACTAGGTTCCAAGCAGGCTTGGAATTGGGGCCGGAGTTTTCTTTCAATACAGGCCCAGTATATTGAGCTGGATTACCTTTCAGGATAGGGTGATAGATGCAGGATGTCACTTCACCCAGATTTAACTCCTATGTGCAGTATAGACTTTAAAAATGGGATACTTCGTTACTGTCTAATTATTGATTCTAGAGGAGCTATATGGCAAGCATCAATCTCAAAGATGCATGCTATTCAGTTCCCATTCACAGGCATCACCGGACATATTTGAAATGTATCTATATGGGTCAATGCAACAGTAAAACCGTTGCAAATGGGATACTTCAGCTCCCAGGTTTATTTACCAAATTAGGTAAACCGGTGCTTGGGCTGCTCAGAGCTCTAGAACATTTGTTATCGTCTATCTGGATGATGTTTTTAAACGCTGTATTTTACTAAATTAACTGTTGTAGCCCAAGCTATATTTGAGGAATGGGGTCCTTTAATCCATCCAGTTAAATTTAAGTTGATACTAATCAGAACAATTGACTGTTGGGATTACATTTTACTATCAATTTAACAGGGACTCCGCCCTGGGGCAGGAGGTGGAATTATCAGAAGCCTGTAACAACCTCTCAATTACCATATACATCTTTGTTAATAGACCCATGCCTAACCCCAGCTGAAGCTACCGAAGTTACAATGGTGGCCGTATTCAGCATTGCTCCAGTAAGTTTGGTCAGTTATCCTCAGTAATTACAAACTGATGCTAGTCCTCAAAGATGAGAAATTACAACTGCCATCTCCAGTTATGGAGGCGGATGCGGTTTGCATGAGTCACCAATTTTTCAGTTATTGGTATCAACTACCTTTAACACTAGGTGCATCCTATAGGTTAAAGGTTATTGTGCATAATCTGCACGCTCAACTCCAAGTTAATACACTATGGTGGTGGCATATGTTAGTCACATGGGTGCAATAAAGTTAAACTATCCCATGATATTTACCCAACCTCATTTGAGGCTATTGTATCATCAAGTGAAATCAATGACAACACAGAATGAATGTTGGATCACTAAGTGTTTAATGTCATCATGACTCGATAGAACACCGAATATCGATATGTTTACATCCAGGCTCATTTTCCAGTTGTAAATATATGGCATGTCTTTCCTCCATACTGCCGCATCAATCGAGGCTTGCAATAAATCCAGCAAGACACCGCTTCAGGCGTTCAAACTGCCTGTCTGGCATACGCAGCCACGGCTAATGTTGGGAATAATATAACACCTAATATGGTCATTCTAGCATAACACTTGCAGGTTCTGCCTGTGACATGGGAAACTAGCCACTGCAAGAAAATCAATTAATTGACTTGCAGACTCTGAGACGACTTTGCCTATGGCTCGGGTTGTCCGACTGATCCATGTGGTGCACACTGCAGAGTGCAGGGGAGGCACCATAAGGCAGTACAATTCTACTTCATCAGATGGGAACCGTTTTGTTCAAATATACATGTTATGTACTACACAGCATAGATACTGATGTCTTACAGTTCATTTTCAAATGGGTCTATGACAATAATATAGAAAAGTGCCATACACTGTGCCTACATGCCTTCTCATCAAATCTGCTGCAGCAGTGGGACCCACTGTCTGGCCTCACACTCCGATCTCCAGAATATGAGGATATCTTTAATACAAATTCTCCCAGGCCCGGTACCACGGAAGTATGGGACATAGACGTAAAGTTAACATTACTTCACCAGGGGGCTCCAGCTACATCCTAAACTTTAGCCGGCTCTCTAAGGTCTTATCCTCATGGCACTAGCCTCAGTGCAACAGGTCCAGTCACAACGTAAATTGCGACAGGACAGGGTGGTACATCTGCCAATACATAACATTTTATGTTTTTGATTTAATTAACCAGCACTAACCAGGTGCTTAGATCTCAAACAAGTGTCATGGCATACCCTATGGACCTTTGGTAATGTGTAGTCACACCTTTACACTATATGTCTAGGTCACCTAGAGCCTCTAATGCTCCTCACTAGCAATGTTTGTTAGTTACAAAAAACTTCATAGAAGTATTAGTTCCAACATCTCCAGGTGGTAAAACCATGGTTTTGGCTAATGTATGAGTTGATACCAATATTTACCACACTTACTCCACCAGGGCTGCTACTACATCAACTCCAAGGGTAATGTACGTTCCACAGGACAACAGCCTAGCAGCTGCAGGATGGCCAAACGAACATACTTTACCAACATTTTAAATAACCCATTGCCAAACTGGGGGTACTTGCCAACTCCATTTTAGACTCTGTTTTATAGTTTCCCCTTTGATGAAAGGGGTCACTATTATTTTCTTTTGATGATTAAAGCATCAGCATTTTAACAATTGTCATGTCTGAATGCATTAATCTTTTTCACTCATCCATGGTCACTTAGTGCAGTGTGTAATGCAAGGATTTGTTTCCGGCATGAAATCACAGAGCTTTGAAATCTTCACGTAGTCACTCGCGTGACTCCGAAGTAAAATAGTAGTATTAAATGAGAACATACCAGTTTGAAGTTTGATATTGATTTTATGAGGAGTTACGGTGAGCGATTACGTGCCCACTGCTCCCAACCCTCATATTATTAAGGTCATCTGGTAGTTCAACACTTTTCTAATCTTACTATGTTCAGTTCAACTACTGTTATCTGTGATTTCACACCGCTGCTTTGAAGATTGACGTGCTAGCAGACTGACTGCATTCTTCCCATAATCGCTCATCGTAACTCCTCATAATATCAAGATCAAACTTCATACTGGTAAGTTTTCATTTAATCAAACTATTATAATGGAATCATGAAATTCTTACTTGCTGCAGCTTAACAGACTATTTAACACAATAATATCATCACAGAGTGACTTCAAAACGTAAATGCTCAACATAGCAATAAACATTGAAGGATCATTGATCATATTCCTTATGCCTGGAATTTTTGGAATTTAAAAATATCCTTCAATTACATGTCAGAGCTCTGTCACAGCAGATATTACCAGTTCTTCAGCGACAGTGGGATTTCTCCTCAAAACTTCTCCTAATAAGCCTTTCATTTCTTCTCTCCAGAGATGCTGCCTGTCCCACTGTTACTCCAGCTTTTTGTGTCTATCTTCAATACTGCATATCATGCTCTGAAAAATAACACACAATTGCCCTGAGCTTTGTTGCCAACAATGAGCACCAAGGGAGCTTGGACTCATACTATCTGCTCAGCCCGTTAATCCACCATAAGAACGAGAGGATATAGGTTTAATACCAGAGGACATAGGTTTAAGGTGAGAGTGGGAAGGTTTAATAGGAACCTGAGGGGTAACATTTCCACACAAATGGTGGTGGGTGCCAGAGGAGGTAGTTGAGGCAGGTACTATCGCAATGTTTAAGAAACATTTAGATAGGTACATGGATAGGGCAGTTTTAGAGGGATATGGGCCAATCGCAGGCAGGTGGGACTAGTATACAGTAGGTGGGACATGTTGGCTAGTGTGGGCACATTGGGCCAAAGGACCCATTTCACTAAGTGTGACTAAATGACTCTAGGAGAAAATAGAACCACAATGCCCAGTGTAGTTGAATGATATCCTGAGCCACATTTCAATCACAAAATCTACTCTTAGAATAAGTGCTTCATCTGCCCAAAATCTTCCACAATTAATGAATGAAAGCATGCAGATCATCTGGCAATTATTGTCACAGGTAATAGGCCCATGGGTCCATCAGGTTAAGTCATGGCAATCTTGAGGTATGCTAGCTCCACGTTATATTGAGAGCCAATGTTTATATTAGTTTAGAGATATGGCATGGAAAGAGGCCCTTTGGCCCGCTGAGTCCATGCCAACCACCGTTCACCAAAGTTGAACAATATCCCACTTTCTCATCCACTCCCTACACACTTTGGGCTATTTCCAGAGGCTAAGTTACCAATAAACCTGCATGTCTTTGGGATACGGGAGGAATCTGGATCACTCGGAGAAACTCACGCAATCACAGGGAGAATGTGCAAACTCTGCACATAGCACCCAAGGTCAGGATCAAACTGGGGTCCCTGGTGCCAGCAGCTCTACCAGCTGTGCCACCCAAACTTTACCTTGGATGAGTATATGGATTTGGGCTGGGTTGTGTGTGGGTTTCCAGCAAAGGGTAATCCAGTTAAATATGGAGAATTTATAACATGTCAGGTAGCTGGCTCCATTCTCCCCAATTTCACTTTTAACCGAAATACATAAGATTGTGCATGAGCAGCCCCCCGAGGACAATGTTGCCAATGTTAAAGGATCAAAGATACAACTAGAATGACGCTGACTTGGGATTGGAAGTTGAAATTAATTTTCTGGAACTCAACAGCAGAACAAGAAGACAGCAGAGTGGAGGGAGCTGAATAATTGACAAGAATTGTACCCTTTCAGTTGGACATTTGAGTAACCTTGTGAAAGGCTTTGTTCACAGTACTTGTGCTGAAAGTTAACTTTGTAAACATTGGATCAGTTTTGTTTTGAAATTTGTGGTTTAATGTCCGAACATTTGCAGTGACAGCAAGTGAACAACATTTAGTAGCTCTTGATGTTCACAGTTAATGATACCTTACTTTGGAATTCCAACAAAGGGCACTGCATTGGCAGGGAGAGACATCAGTATACCCTCACATATGTCAACAGCACAGGAGGTAGGAAGTCACTGGAGAGGTGTAGCTTGAAGGAGACCAAATATGTCATACCGGATGTGCAGATAGAAAGCAAAAGCTCTCAGCATGTTTGACCACCACTGCCCCAAAAGCTGATGCCTCTGTTTAGTAGTCATGTTTCAGTAGTGAGTGTTCATCAGTAATCCATTTGTCTTAATTTCTTTTCAGAAACATACCATTCACAGTTAGAGGAAGATGCAGTCTATTGCACCCCAAAGTCAGGCTTGTGACCCTAGGGCCAATTTGATGCTGAGCCTTGGATCTCAGGAACACTTAGTCATAGAGCCATACAGCGTGGAAACCAGCCAACATGTCCTAGCTACATTATTTCCACCTGCCTGCATTCGGCCTACATCCCTCCTAACTTGGTTAAGAAGAGTTCTGAGGGCTCATTGTCAGACCTCAATCCTTGAGACCCACCTACTGCGAGACCAGGTCCTCAGGGGGGCATTTAATATTGGGCATGGTCCTCAAGATCACCCAATGTTTGCCTGTGTCCTCAGAGTCCAGCTAGCATCTAACCTTCACCCCTGTGCTCTACATTGCTGGGTTTAAGGCCTAAGCACCTACTCAACATCAGCTCTAATGTTCAAGGCCCAATCAATGATTCTAACTCCCTCCAATTATACCCTCCCACCCAATTGATTGAATTATTGGAAACTAACAATTTTATTCCAAAGAAGTAATTCCAAAAGAACAGTTTGTTCCTGGTAAATTAGCATCTTAAAAAAACAATTCATGACAAGTGTACCCTTGTTATTGCTATAATTCATTAATATGGTAAATACAAAAATGGAAGCAACTTTACCCAAGTATCTTTCCATGAGTTAGTCCACAAGCAACTTTAAAGAATGCTAATTTTTAAAAAGCAACACTTACAACTACAAGCAATGATAAGAGTTAACAAGTCTATGAGTGGTGGAAATAGATTCAGCAAATGAATACGAAAGTAATTTGCTAATGAAATAACACAATTAGAGGTTAGGCATTTAAATATAGTACAGAATACATTTGTTTGACACATTTAACCCTTTGCTGATCTTTTGGTTGTCAGTACTTTCTCGCTGGTAAAGCTTCACTGATTCTCTCATCTTTCAATATTTGCAGAAATTTTATCTCCCTCTGGTTTTGTTTCATACAATGTTCAGTTACTGGGGATCGTTTGGCCTGGAATATCTCAATGGGGGTTTGCTATGCTTCAGTTATGTAAATCACCACCTGCTAACCCTGCCCTTAACAAGCTCCTCCCTTAATTTATCCATTATTGTTGTAACATGGTTGGTAGCCTTACTCCAACTGACCCTGGTCACAATTCAGACAAGGTCAGGATGGACTAGTAGGGAAATGGAATTTCATTGTTTCCTCACTTTCAGGAGGCTTTGAACTTTATGAACTTTTGTTCATGGCAAATTCCTTGCCTGCTACTCTGCCTGGCTGATTTTGTTTTCAGTGAAGGGAACACCCAGTAGCAGAAGCTACAGTATGAAAATGTAAGGTTTCAGCTGTTGCTTTGTGTGGGAATGTAGATTCTGAACTCCCACCACAACTCACCTACTTCCTTGTTCAGTTTTGGTGTTCCATTGCTTAAGTGTTTTTAAAAACTCGTATTGAATTTAGCATGATTCGCAGACATAAAATTTGCATCTCTGGAGAAAATGGATCTGTGATGTTTTGGGTTGGGACCCTTCATCAGACTGACTGCAGGGGGCAGCAGGAAAAGAACTGGAAACAAGAAATGGCTGAACAAATCACAGCCAGCAAACAGATTACCTCAAGCAAGGAGATTCCATGATAGGCAGATTGTTAGACAAAGACTAGAGATAGTAGCAATTGTCCAGCCCTTATCCAGCAATCTGCCTATCAGGGTTTTCCCTCATCTGAGGTAATTTGTTGCTGACTGATTTGTCCGGTCCCCTCTCGTTTCCAGTTTCTTTTTCTGCCGCCGTGTTGCAGTCAGTCTGAGGAGGAATCCCACCCGACCTGAGACATCACCGATTAATTTTCTGCAGAGATGCTGCCTGACCTGTTGAGTTGCTCCAATATTTTGTGTCCGTCTTTGATATAAACCAGCATCTGCAGTTACTGTAATAATAAAATTAACTGTCCTTAATTTGGTTTCATTGATTTTAGCCTACATATCTCATTGCAATTCATACTATCCAATATTTGTCTTGGACTAATGATCTGGAGTTCAAATTCCTTCATGACAGTTAAGGTAATTAAATTCAATGAACTATTTCAAGAAATCAAGCCCAACATTCTGGTATCAGCAATGATGATTATAGAACTATGAACGGTTGTAAAACTTACCTGGTTCTTTAATATTTTTCTGGAAAGTTTGATACCACATGGATAAAGTATGTCATTATATTAAATGTATAAATAAACTAAATGTTTGAAAAAAGAATCTAATGAACCGTAGCATCAGCAACCACACATTGTAGTGATAATGAACTTCAGAAGCTGAGTTCAATACATCGTTAAATCCCAAGGAAAGGTATTTATCCTGTTAAAGAAGGAACTGCAGATGCTGGAGAATCGAGGGTTACACAAAAAGCTGGAGAAACTCAGTGGGTGCAGCAGCATCTAAGGAGCGAAGGAGATAGGTGACGTTTCGGGTCGAGACCCTTCTTCAGACTGGAGAATCTGAAGAATCTGAAGAAGGGTCTCGACGCGAAACGTCGCCTATCTCCTTCGCTCCTTAGATGCTGCTGCACCCGCTGAGTTTCTCCAGCTTTTTGTGTAACCCAAGGTATTTATCCTGAAATGTTAACTCTATTTCACCTCCCACATGAGGCCCGAGCTGTTATTTCCAACATTTTCTGCTTTTAATTTAGCTTTCCAGCATCTGAAAAGTTATTTTTCTGATTTTCATTTACACATCTGATACTGATTGAGGACAGATTTCTTCCCTGCTTTTTTTCTTAACTGCAGAGCATCTGAAATGCTGCTGCATTCTCACACAATTTTTTTTTGTCTCTCATTTCCTAAAAGGTCATATTTCAGATTATTTCTTCAACACGCTCTTTAAAATGTATTTATGAAGCTTTGTCTAAATGATTCACTTTTGCTTCTTGCCTGGGATTTTGCCCTGTTGCTTTTATTGCTTCAGATCTCATAAGTATCAGTGTTGTTTATTTAAGGTCAGGTTGTGCCTCCTTAGAGTATTATTCGGATAGTTTTTGTTTGTCCTTTGATGATGAACTGAGGGGTAATAGGCGAGACTTCTAATCTATAAGACATCAGATGTAATTTGTGATCATTTTTAGGGATTCTGTCAGCTTAGTTAGTTCACAGATTTTACAATAAATTCTTAATTCAGTTTCAAGCTGTTCAATGACAACAATCATTTTCTCCATCCATGTGAAAGCACTTTGCCTTTTATAAGCTACATTTTAGACTGTGCTATCTCTCAAGCATGTTCATAATTATACACAGGTACAGACTATCTCTTCACCACAGATGAAATTCTAATAAGCAAGCACTTTGCTGTCATAGTAACACATAAGAAATTGGATGTCATTTTTCATTTTTAATCTTCTGCAATAATATCATTTGTATCTTTGTTCTCTGACTGAGTCTCCTTATTTCACAATTGCAATTCTTCTTTGTAAAAAGAAAAATGGTTTCTTAGATCATTACATGCAGAGAAATGTTCGCTATTTCAAAACATCTTTAAATGGGAGATTTCCTTCCACTGTATAGCCCATCCTATGTTCTAAAATTATTTATTACCAATGACAGTGAGTAGAGCTGTTAATTTAGCACAGATGGCAAACTGGTAATGCTGGACAGGCAAAGTTTCCAGATTATTGAATGTTATTCTGATTAATAATACAACATGCTTTTAATTTGTTTTTTTAATGTTACACAGTGGTATAATAAACCTGGTAAGGTTAAGGGAAGCAGATTAAACAGAATAAATGAGCTTCAAATGAGGCCAAGAACTGGGGCTCCATGTGTTTAAAGTGAGCGTGGGAAACAGACCCGTGCATTTCAAGTCAAGTCAAGTTTATTCGTCACATACACATACGAGATTTGCAGTGAAATGAAAAGTGGCAATGCTCGCGGGATCTGTTCAAAAAACAAACAAACTACAAACAGAATGGAACAGAATCACATATTCACATATTGTGAGACGAACGAAAAAGGAAACAAAAAACAACAATTAAAAAAAAAAACACAGTAGAATGGTACAGTAAAGTTAGTCCCTGGTCCCAGCATTTGGAGGACCAGCATGGGAAATGGTGTGTGGCAGAAGTTCAAGGATCAGCACTCAGTAAGCCAGAGGCCAACAGGATTTCTGAACATTCAAATAGTGAATTTTATTGTATACTAGGCCAAGTGCTGACCTGTTGGGTCTGTTCCACCAACGTGCGGTTGCAGGGGGGGCGGGCGGAGGGGTGGGGCAGCATGTCCCTGAGGGTGGGTGAGGGGGTAGAGAGGGGATGGGTAAGGGAGAGGAGAGGGATAGGTGAGAGGAGAGGGGTTATGGCGAAGAGGGGAGGAAAGGGAGGTGGAGGGGAGAGGAGAGGGGGAGAAAGAGGGGTAGGGGAGAGGTGGAGAGAGAGTGGAGGGGGAGAGAGAGAAAGGAGAGGGAAAGAGGTGGGGAGAGCGGGTGAGAGAGGAGGGGGAGAGAGAGATAAAGGGGAGAGCGAGAGGTGGAGAGGGGAGGGAAAGGGGCAGAGTGGAGAGTGAGGGGGAGAGGGGTAGCAGGGAGTGGCGCAAGAGTGAGGGGAAGGGGGTGGGGGGGAGATGGGGGTGAAGAGGGGTGGGGAGAGAGGGGGTGGGAGGGGTGAGGAGAGAGGGAGATGGAGAGAGGGGAATGGGAGGAGGAGGGTGGTGGGGGAGGGTGGGAGAGGGTTCAGGGAGGGGGTGAGTGAGGGGTGGGGGAGGTATGGGGGAGGGGGAGAGAGGGAGGAGGGGAAGGGGAGAGGGGGAAGAGTGTGGAGGGAGGGGGTGAGGGGGGAGTGGTAGAGGGATGGGTAAGAGTGGGGAGGGAGGGGGAGAGAGGGGGAAGAGTGGGGAAGGAGGGAAGGGACGAAGGGAGAGAGGGGTGGGGGAGGGAGGGGAGATGTGGGGGATGGGGGAGAGAGAAGTGGAAGTGGGGAGGGAGGGTGAGAGGTGTAGGGGAGAGTGGCGGATGTGGGAGAGAGAGAGGGGGAAGGGGGAGTGGTGGAAGAGGGAGAGAGGAGTAGGGGAAAGGGGTGGGGGAGAGGGAGGGAGGGAGGGGAGAGAGAGCATGGGTGAGGGAGAGGTGGGGTGGGAGAGGGTTGGGGGAAGGGAGAGAGGTGGAAGAGTGGGGAGGGAGTGGGAGAGGGGTGGGGGGGTGGTGGAAGAGGGAGTGAGGGGTAGGGGAAGGGGTTGGGAGGGAGTGGTGGAAGAGGGACAGGGATGGGGAAAGGGAGTGGGGGAGAGAGGGCAGGGGAAGGTGGAGAGAAGGAAGGGGGTGGGGGAGAGAGGAAAGGGGGTGGGAGGGAGTCGTGGAAGAGGAACAGGGGTAGGGGGAAGGGGGTGGGGAGAGGGAAGGGGAAGGCGGAGAGAAGGAAGGGGGTGGGGGAGAGAGGGAAGGGGGTGGGAGGAGGAGGAGGGTGAGGGGAGTAGAGAGGGGTGGGGGAAGGGGAGGGGAGAGGGGAAGAGTGGGAGGTGAGAGCAGAGGGGTGGTAGAGAAGGGAGGAAGGAGAGGTGGCGGGGAGAGAAGAGGGGGAGGAAGAGGGGGAGGGGAGGTGGAGAGAGAGTGGAGGGGAGAGAGAGGAGAGGGAGGGAGTGGAAGGGAAGAGAGCGAAAGGGGAGGGAGAGTTGACTTTCCTGTAGAATTAAATCAAACACAACAAAATAATTTAAAAGAAAACGGTGAAAAATATGGGTAAATTTAGCGGAGCAAATAACAGAGAACTCTTAAAAATGTTAAAAATGATGTAAATCGAATAAAGAGAATTTAAAAAACGGATTTTGAACGTGTTTTTTTTTAATTATAGATAAGCAATGAAAATCAGTAAATGAAATAAAATTATCACTTGTGTAAAACAGCAAATCATATAAGTGCAAGATTTTTAAACACAATTATCTGTCCAAAATGAATTAAATTGAAAATAAAGATAACATTTGAAAAACACGGGTGAGAGAGGAGGGGAGAGAGATGGAACGGAGAGGGGGAGAGGTGGGGAGGGGATGGAGAGGGGAAGAGTTGTGAGTGAGGGGTAGCAGGGAGTGGTGCAAGTGATAGGAAGGGGGTGGGGGGGAGATGGGGATGAAGAGGGGTGGGAGAGAGAGGGGGTGGGAGTGGTAAGGAGAGAGGGAGATGGTGAGGGGGAGAGGGAGGAGGAGAGGGGGGTGGGGGAAGGCGTGAGAGGGTTCAGGGAGGGGATGAGAGGGGTGGGAGGGGAAGGGGTGAGAGGGGGAAGAGTGTGGGGGGAGGGGTGGGGAGAGAGAGGGAAGAGTGTGCAGGGAGGGGGACAGTGGTAGGGGGAGGGGAAGAGTGAGGGAGGGGGAAAGCAGAGAGAGGGGGAAGAGTGGGGATGGGGAGGGAAGGGAGGGGGGAGAGAGGGGTGGGGAGGAGATGGGGAAAGGTGGGGGATGGGGGAGAGAGAAGTGGAAATGGGGAGGGAGGGTGAGAGGTGTAGGGGAGAGTGGTGGAAGTGGGAGAGAGAGGGGGGAGTGGTGGAAGAGGGATAGAGTAGTAGGGGAAAGGGGTGGGGGAGATACGGAGGGAGGGGAGAGAGAAGGTGGGGGAGGAAGAGAGGTGTGGTGGGAGAGGGGTGGGGGAAGGGAGAGAGAAGTGGAAGAGTGGGGAGGGATGGGGAGAGGGGTAGGGGGAGTGGTGGAAGTTGGAGAGAGGGAGGGGAGGGGGTGGGGGAGTGGTGGAAGAGGGAGAGAGGGGTAGGGGAAAAGGGGTGTGCGGGATAGGGGAGGGAGGGGGAAGGGAGGGGGAGAGAAGTGGAAGAATAGGGGGTAGAGGGGTAGGGGGAGTGGTGGAAGAGGGACAGAGTGGTAGGGGGAAGGGGGTGGGAAGGAGTGGTGGAAGATGGACAGGGGTAGGGGGAAGGGGTGGGGGGAGAGAGGGAAGGGGCCGGGGGAGAGAAAGAAGGGGGGTGGGGAGAGGTAAGGGGGTGGGAGAAGGAGGGGATGAAGGGAGTAGAGAGGGGTGGGGGAAGGGGAGGGGAGAGGGGAAGAGCGGAAGGTGAGAGCAGAGGGGTGGTGGAGAAGGTAGGAAAGGGAGAGGTGGTGGGGAGAGGAGAGGAGGAGAAAGAGGGGGAGGGGAGGTGGAGAGAGAGTGGAGGGGGAGAGAGAGTAGAGTGAGAGAGAGGAGAGGGAGATAGAGATGGTTGACTTTCCTGTAGAATTAAATCAAACACAATAAAAGAATTTAAAAGAAAATGGTGAAAAATGTGGGTAAATTTAGTGAAGCAAATAACAGAGAATTAAAAAGTCTACAGAGAGATTTGGGCCATTTGGAAGAGTGGGCTGAAAGATGGCAGATGGAGTTCAATGGCTACATCTTGGCAGGACGAATCAAAATAGGACGTACATGGTAAATGGTAGGGATTTGAGGAATGCTGTGGAACAGAGGGATCTAGGAATAACTGTGCATAGTTCCCCGAAGGTGGAATCGCATGTAGATAGGGTGGTAAATAAAGCTTTTGGTGTGCTGGCCTTTATAAATCAGAGCATTGAATATAGGAGTAGGGAAGTAATGTTAAAATTGTACAAGGGATTGGTAAGACCAATTCTGGAGTATGGTGTACAATTTTGGTCGTCTAATTATAGGAAGGATGTCAACAAAATAGAGAGAGTACAGAGGAGGTTTACCAGAATGTTGCCTGGGTTCCAGCAACTAAGTAACAGAGAAAGGTTGAACAAGTTGGGTCTTTATTCCTTGGAGTGCAGAAGGTTAAGGGGGAACTTGATTGAGGTATTTAAGATGATGAAAGGGATAGACAGAGTTGACGTGGATAAGCTTTTCCCATTGAGGGTAGGGAAGATTCAAACAAGAGGGAATGACATGAGAATTAAGGGACAGAAGTTTAGGGGTAACATGAGGGGGATCTTCTTTACTCAGAGAGTGGTGGCTGTGTGGAATGATCTTCCAGCAGAACTGGTGGAGGCAGGATCGATTGTAACATTTAAATGTAAAGTGGATAGGTATATGGATGGGAAGGGAATTGAGGGGTATGGTCTGAGTGCAGGGAGATGGGACTAGGGGAAAATAAATGGTCGGCACGGACTGGAAGGGCCGAGAAGGCCTGTTTCCGTGCTGTAATTGTTATATGGTTATATGGTTATTTTAGAACCAAAAGATACTTTTTGCAAACATTTTAGAACCAAAAGACACACTTTTTGCAAGCATTTTCGAACCAAAAGACACATTTTGCAAGCATTTTAGAACCACATTAAGGGCACAGTTAAGTCGACATGTGTTCAGTGTCATTCACAGCTCAGAGAGACATGACCCTCTCACTTTCTGCAACTTGCAGAGACTGACTGAGGCACTCAACACTTCTGGGCTTTAAAGTCGCCCCCCCCCCTCCCACCAGCAGGGGCAGCAGAGAGAATCTCTACATTTTTAAAACTTTAATAAGTCGTTTATTTTCATCGATGGGAAAGATCCCCTTGTCCTGTGCAGCGGAGGGGGACTCTGCGTAAGATAGCCAAAAATCACAGCCATAAGTGGCAGCATTTATTCTAAAATCAATATAAAGGACAACAGGAAGTGGTCAAGATCAGACTTTTAGTAATATCGATGTCAGGTCAATGACATTTCATCAGATCAAAGGGTTTAATTATTTTCTTAAATGTCACTGTTTTTTTTTACCACCGTACTTATACATTTCTGCCCCCTCCCACCCTATTTATCTCATCTAGAAAATCCAAGGGGTAAAGTAGCTGCTACAGCTGATCCCAGTGAGGTAGAACAGTGAAAACCATGTCAAGAAAGAGGCAGTAAAGGATTTGTGTCCCTATTATTCTGCAAACTTCCTCAGTCATAGGTTCCGACTAGAATAGAATAATGGAAAAAAAACTTGGTTCACAAATTCCACCGCAGGACACAATTTAGGTTTCAACAGCTTTTGAACAACAAATAAATTAGGATTTAGATCATTGCTCTGAAGTGTTTTAATAGCTAATTTTAATTGTAATAGTGTAATTTCTCCTTCAGAACCATGTGGACAATTGATTTATATTCACCTTTACTATAATAATTAATGCTTGAGGTTAATATTTCAGCCATTTAAAGTTCTGCTAAGTGACTGTACATATATTTTATCCGGCATTTTAGATTTGTTTTTTTTTAGCTCTAAATATAACTAGACAAAGGGGGACCCATTGGGTCCCGTCCCCTCAATGCACGGTTTCAGTGGATGGAGAGGTCACCTGCAGCATCATGCACACACACTAACCACCCCCACAATCACTAACCAGCCCCCTACCCCACCCCCCCCCCACACACACTAAACCCCCCTTGATATTATGTAAATATTATTAATTTGCTCCATTTAACCCATCCCCCGCCCTATCCACTCACGCATAGCCCCCAACTGCGCAGGCGTGGCTAGAGAGGGGGGGGGGGTGGAGAGGGAGGGGGAGGGAGGTAGAGAGGGAGAGTGAGGGAGGTAGAGAATGAGGGGTCGGGGTGGCACATGGCATCACAGGGGAGGGCTGCTTCCATAACACAATATTCCACCACTTACCCATAGGCCCCAGTATGCACCACTCCCTAGAGAGGGAGAAGGGGGCAGAGAGAGGGGGGAGGAGTAGAGAGGAAGGGGGGGTCATAGAGGAAGGGGGGGTCAGAGAGAAAGGGGAAGAGAGTGAGGAGGAGCAGAGAGGGAGGCGGGTGCAGAAAGGGATGGGACACAGAGGGAGGAGGTAGAGGCAGGACCTGCAAAGGTCTTGAGCAGCAGTCTCCCCACTAGGTGCCGGGCCAGAGCAAGGCTGTGGGTGGGCGTGTACCCGAGGGATGCCCACCTCCTCTCTCCTCTCCTCTCTCCTCCCCCCTCTCCCCCTCTACACCCCACACTCCTCTGCCCCTCCCTCCCTCTCCTCCTCCCAATCTCCCCTTCTCTCCTCCCTCCCCATCCCCATCCCCAACCTCCAACCCCCCCCTCTCACCTTCCCTCCTCTCTCTCTCTCTCTCTCTCTCTCTCTTTTTTTTTTTTTTTTCATTTCAAAAACTTTATTCGACACAAATCATAAAATACAATACATCAAAACACAATCAAAAATCACACTATAACGAACAGATCATTGTAGTACAACAGTACATTCATTTATAATCGCCTCAACCCCACGCGGTGACCAGCGCTGACGGAAGGCCTCCAGAGTCCCCGTGAACACCGCGTGTTCCCTCTCCAGGGACACACGTGCACGGACGTAGGCCCGAAAGAGGGGCAGGCAGCCGACTCTCGCCTGACCGTCGACCGCCCGCTGCCTGGACCCACGAATGGCCATCTTGGCCAGGCCGAGGAGCAAACCGACAGGTAATTCCCCCTCCCACACTCGGCTCTCCCCACTCCCTGCCTTATGTCCAAACACCAGGATTGTGGGGCTAAAATGCAGCCAGAACTTGAGGAACAGCCCCTTCAGATATTGGTACAGGGGCAGTAACCTCACACACTCCATATACACATGGAATACGGTCTCCTCCTCTCCGCAGAAAATACATGCGGCAGACGAGCCCGTGAACCGACTCAAAAGTTTATTACAAACCACCGCTCCATGCAGCACTCTCCACCCCAGGTCCCCAATATAAAGGGGTACGACTCCCTTATAGAAGGACCCCCACTGGGGCCCCCCGCTGCCTTCGGATGGTAACACCGTCCTCCATGGTGAGTCAGGACGGGAGACGAAGGCACGGTGGTTCAGAATGTGCAGGAGCATCCTATACAGTGCACGTCTCCTTGCATCACAAAATGGCATGCTGGTCATCTCAGAAAGGCAGCTCAGATTATGCGGAGCCGGAGGCCGAGAAATATCCCGGAGCCTAGGCCCGATGAGCAGATCTGAAGGAGCGGGGGTAAGCTCTATCTGAACCACTCTAGGCTCGCGCCTCTCCTCGACACCCACCATGACAGGATGAGGACCAGCCACACCCGCAGCCACAACATCCCCCTCTCCTCGTGGAACAACACTCTGGCTGAACACCACCAAATTCCTCACTCTTAACACATCCCTGTAGAAAACAGGCAAGCCCCTTAGAGCGGGTCGACTGACGCCCGCCACCGGGAGCCGCGAGACCCCCCTTAGGCAACGACCCTGACGAAAAAAATACGTGGCCATCTGGGAGGGTTCTCTACATACATGTATCTCCGCAGAGTCCTGAGACGGAGAGCCGCCACCTGGGTACGCACGCACACCAAGGACTGGCCTCCCTCCTCTAACGGAAGACTCAGGACCGCCGCGGAAATCCAATGCTTCCTATTTCCCCAAAAGAAATCCACCAGCTTCTTCTGTATAGCAGTTACAAATATAGAGGGCGGGACAAGAGTAGCCAGCCGGTACCATAACATAGAGGCCACCAGCTGGTTTATGACCAGCACCCTCCCCCGAAAGGAGAGAACTCCAAGCAGGCCTGACCAGCGCCCCAGCCGAGCAACCACCTTCGTCTCCAACTCTTGCCAGTTTGCCGGCCAAACATCCTCAGTGGGACTCAGGTACACCCCCAGTTAGAGGAGGTGCGTGGTACTCCACGCATACAATGCCATCTCCTCCGGCAGGGAGTCTACCCGCCACTGACCCACCAAAAGTCCAGAGCACTTACTCCAGTTAATCCTAGCAGAAGATGCAGCCGAGAAAATCTCCTGGCAGTCACGCATCCTCCGCAGGTCACCAGGATCAGTGAACATAAGAAGTACGTCATCGGCATACGCCGATAGAATCACCTCAACCCGCGGGCCAGGTAGGGCCAGGCCTGTCAACCTCCTCCGAAGAAGACACAGGAACGGCTCCACACAGACCGAATACAACTGGCCCGACATAGGGCACCCCTGGCGGACCCCCCTCCCAAAATGAAAAGGAGCTAGCACCGCGCCATTAACCTTTACAAGGCACTCCGCAGCAGCGTACAAAAGCCGGACCCGGGCCACGAAGTGTGGTCCAAACCCAAACGCTTGCAACGACCCAAATAGGTATTCATGCTCCACCCTATCAAAAGCCTTCTCCTGATCAAGAGACAGAAAAGCAGCTGACTCACCAGTACCCTGGACTAAATGAATCAGGTCCCTAACCAGGTGGATGTTATCCTGGATGGACCGGCCAGGGACTGTATAAGATTGATCAGGATGAATCAATTGATGCAGCACGGAGCCCAGGCGATTTGCCATTGCCCGTGCAAAAATTTTATATTCTGTGCAAAGGAGAGAGACTGGACGCCAGTTCTTCAACAAACGGAGTTCGCCCTTCTTAGGCAGCAAGACAACAACCGTCCTACGCCACGAGAGAGGCATCACTCCAGTCGCCAGGCTCTCCCCCAGAACCAACATATAGTCACCCCCTAGGATGTCCCAGAAAGCTCTAACAAACTCCACCGTCAACCCATCCAGCCCGGGGGACTTACCCCTCCTGAGCTGATGCAAGGCGCGAGTCAACTCCTCCAAAGATAAGGGGCCATCAAGAAGATCAGCCTCCTCCCTATCTACGGTCGGTAGACCCTCCCACAGATTTTGCTGAGCCTCCACACTGAATCCTTCCGCAGAGAACAGGGACCCATAAAAGGACCTAACCAAGGCATTAATCCTCTCTGGCTCAGTGACAGAGGAGCCATCATCTGCAAGCAACTCCACGAGCTGTTTTCGAGCTCCCCGCCCCTTCTCCAAAGAGAAAAAGAAAGGCGACGCTCGGTCCAGCTCGTGCAGCATCTGGACCCGAGACCTCACATATGCGCCTCGAGATCGCTCAAGCAGCAGACTCCTCAAAGCCTCCTTCTTCCTCTGAAACTCTCCCCATTCGCTGGAGTCTTCACCAAACTGACCCAGGCGAGACTCAGCGTCCTGTATCTCCCTCTCCAGCTTCTCGACCGCTAAGTCCCGCCTCCCAGTCGACCCCCATGTATATTCCTTACAAAAGAGACGGATGTGAGCTTTACCCACATCCCACCACTGCCTAAGGGAAGAGAAGCACCTCTGCCTCTCTCTCCACTTCACCCAAAACCGAGTGAATGACTCCCGGAAACACCGATCCTCCAGCAGCCTGTTGTTAAAGTGCCAGTACGCGGACCCAGCCCGAGCGCACGCTGGATTAAAATCCACACGCACCAGACAATGGTCCGAGCACGGCACCAGCCGCATTGAGGCCGCTGAGACACGGGAAACAAACGCTCGGGAAATATAAAACCGATCAATGCGGGAACCACCGCCCTCAGACCTCCGCGAAAAAGCAGTGGAATCAGGGTGAAGGTCCCTCCAAGCATCAACCAACTCAAAGGAGTCAATCAAGCCTCTCAGCTTCTTCGCTACAGCAGGCGCACACTGAGTACCAGAACGGTCCCGCACCTCAAGTGTGCAATTAAAGTCCCCACCAAGGAAGACACACTCTCCCCTATCAATAGTGCCCAACAGAGCATTCACCTCCCGAAGTAGGCCGGCCTGCATCGTGCCGGAGCTAGGGGCATACACGTTAATGAAATGCAACGTCATGCCATCCAGGCTCACGGCCAGATGGAGCAAACGTCCTGGCACCACTTCCTGCACTTTTAAAATGCTTGGCAGAAAATGTGGGGCCAACAGAAAAGCCACCCCACTCGAATTTGAGCTGAGATGGCTCATATAAACCCTCCCTTCCCACTCCAGTTGCCAGGTAGGTTCATCACTAGCAACGGTATGTGTCTCTTGCAGATAACAAACTGCAAATCTCCCCTCCCTTAGGGCTGATAAGAGCTGAAATCTTCGAAAACTCGCTCTACTCCCATTTAAATTTAATGTAGCTACTGTGAATGTGTAGGCACATTAGATTGAGACCCTCACACTCCCTGTAGTCTCAAGAACTCCTTTTCTGAGGACCTTCAAAAAACCCCGAAACTGCCCCAAATCCGAGTCAGAAAGACCACTATCCTTGTTACTAAGGATAGCCTCGAGACTCGCCTGCAAATCTAGACAGTCCCCCCACCGCCTTGTAGCAGCATCCCATAATGTTTTGGAAGCACGGCTTGTTTTTAGGAACTCTCGCACCTCAACAATAAGCTTCGCCTCAGACACGGCCTTGGAGTCTGGGCTCACAGCCAACCCGCTCGCACCTGAATCAACAACCTCAGAAAGACCAGAACTCTCTGACAAATCACTCTCTGTGCCACACCCACTGGCCGCATCGCTGTCCCCCTCCTCAGCCATGACACGACCCCCCGGATCAATGCTGGGGGTGGGTCCCGACACCCCTGCCTGAGACTCGCAGCCCTCTGAATGGCTGGGCTCCTGCACGCTACCATCACCCTCCTCTTCTGGGCCTGGGGAAGCAACAACAAGAGGCATCCCCAGGGCCTGTGGAACATTGGCACCCTCGGAGTCTGAAAGAGGATCACGACCCATAACAGCCCTGACCTCCACATCATCCAGAGTGCCCTCTCCACAGGCATCACCCAGAGAATCACCACCTGCTATTAAACTCACCCCAGACAGCGCATCCGGTGAGGCATCCCGCCCCCCAGCACCTCCACTGGCACTGATATGGAGCACAGACTTGAACGACAACACCCCCGAAACTCCCCCCTCGGCCTGACTCTGCACATCCCCCGTCACAGAGGGCACACTACCAGGGGAGCCAACCACGTCACCTAACGTGCTAGCAACCTCAGTAGGCCTCTGAAACGAGGGGACCTCGTCCGACCCAGAGGGTACACACCCAAGGGAGCTAACCACAGCACCCGCCGAGATAACTCCCTCAGAGGGTCCCTGAGATGAAGGGACAGACTCCCGCCCAGTGGACACAACTCCACCGGAATCACCTTCAGCACCCAGTCCTGTGACACCCGCTGTAGATCCATGAAGAGAAGGCCCAACCACCGACCCAGAAGACACCGGGTCAAGACCACTTTCAGCCACCTCAGTGGTGGAAAGCCCGGAGAAAGACATCCCCTTCGCTCTGGACCCACGCCCTTCCTCATCTTCACCAGGCAGTTGCCTCCTTTTAGTACCACTCACATGCGGAGGTGCGGTAACCTCCATAAGGGAAGGGTCATCCGCCCCCACATTACCCCCATCCACTTTGCCACCCACACGTTTAGGCTTCTTTACCCCCTTCCGAACCACCGCAACTCCCCCCTGGGCCCCAGCAGGTGCAGTCTGCACCACACTGGAGCTAAACTCACCCGATTGCACTTTCTTCGCTCGGGCGGCCCTATCCCTCTCCTTCTTCTTGTTGTGCTTCCCCTGCTTCTCCCAAAACCCCCCCTCAACACTCCCTTCCTCCTGCGCCCCACCTCCATCCGCCGCCACAGGCGCAAGACGTGGGGGACATGGGGGGCATGGGCTCTCACTGCCCAGGGTCCCCAAAGCGGAACCTACGGACCCAGAAGGCTTAGCACTGCCGCCCCGGGTCACCAAGGCAGAACTGGCAACCTTAGCCGGGTCAGCAGTACCACCCCGCGCCGCTGAGGTTTGACAAGCCACCCCAGATGGGCCAGCAGTGCTTACCTGGGCCACTGCACTAGAACCTCTAGCAGTGCCCCCGCGAAAAAGACACTCCCTACGGAGATGTCCAAATTCGCCGCACGCATGACACCGTGCCTTTCCCCAACTCCAACGCACGGTTCTGGGGACACCCTTATGCACCACCTCAAAACTCCCCTCGGCACCATCCCCCTCACCCACCTTCATGAACACCCTCCTCTTGAAACTGAAGACCCCTTTTTCTCCGGGTCCCCCCCGGGATGCAAGAGACGAAAACATTTAGACCGCACCTCCCCGAACTTGGACAGGTGTGGAATAAGTACTGCATCCTAAAAATAGGTGGGGCAGCTCCGCAGGAGAACCGGTCTCACCGTTGATACCCACGGATCCACCTGTATGTGGACCCCCCCCACTGAGATCCCCTCCTCCAACGCTCGGGCCACACACTCCCGGGTCTTAAGTATCATCTCCACCTTTCCTCTTTCGAGCTCAGAAGAGACAATAGCCCCCCTCCCAAGAAGTTCATTCATGGCCTTCGTAATTTCCCCCCTCGACATCATAGGCCCAGTTTGAACAGAAATACCAAAACTGTCCCCATCCAAGTCAACATGAGGCTCAAGCTCAGATGGCCTCGCACCCGCCACTGATGCCATCGCTGCGTAGGTCCGGACCTTCGGCCGCACCCCTTCCATCGCCATCCTCACAGAGGCACAAACCAGCTCCAGGCACCTCAGCAGCACAGCTCCAAGTTAAGTCCCAGAGACAGGCACAGTCAAAGACAGGCAGCAGAAAACAGAAACCTCCAGCTGAAGCAGGAAAGTCCCCAGGTTCGTCCACAGCCAAGAGCAGCTTTTGGAAAGCTCTATCGCAGTCTCGCCGGAAGCAAAAGTACCTTCTTCACATTATGCCAGGCAGCCGCACTGAGCAAAATGACTTTAGGGCAGAGAAACGGCGCTAAAAACAACAAAGACACTGCCAATATTCCAAACCCACGATCACAGGCACTATTGGCAATCCGCCAACGACAACCGCACCCTCGACAACATGGAGAAACTCAGGAATTCTCTCACTGTTGGAGGCATCCCAGACCAGAGGAAAGCTTCAACAGCCCAACGATAAGTTAAACTATGAAACCCCCCTGTGTCTGTGTCCTCTTCGACGACAAAATCCTTGAAAGGCTGCTTCAATCCTTCTCTTAGCAGAGCTGAGAAGAAAACACGACCTCTCTCTCTCTCTCTCTCTCTCTCTCTCTCTCTCTCTCTCTCTCTCTCTCTCTCTCTCTCTCTCTCTCTCTCTCTCTCTCTCTACCCCCCCCCCCCCAACTACCCCCAGCAAGGTGGTAGAGAAGGAGGGGGAGGGGGTAGAGGCAGCACCTACCCAGATTGTGGAGCAGCAGACTACCCACCAGCCACCAGCCCCAAGCTAGGCTGCGAAAGCCCACCCACCCGCATAACACATGATCAGGCGGGGTAGGCGGAGAGGAAGTCATCCCCCGTGATGGCCAGGTGTGATCAGGATCACCAGCGAGCAAAAGGTGTCACGATTCCCTGAGTCCCTGCGATCGATGGAGGGAGTAATGTCCACCACAATCAACTTCCCATTGCGATGTCCCACACCCTCACATGCGTGGAGATAACGGCCCCCGCCGCAATGTTCTAGAACTTCAAGGAGCCCAGCGGAGCGCGGAACATGACCTGAACAGCAGTCTAAAACGCTCAGTGACAAATTTAAAGAAGTGAAAGTTAAGAAGCCAACTACAGAAGATAGAATAGGAGTGACATCACTCATAGCATGAGCATAGGCTGGCAGGCAGATCCATTGTAACCGTGCAAGAGAGACAGGAAGGCAGAACCATTGTGACATCATCAGCGAGATCATCTCATTTATTTACCAAGTTATTTGAAAATTTTGAACATTTTCATAAATAACTCGGGAAATAATGCAAAATTTTCAGATGACGCAATTTGTGACATGATGGTGTGGGGTATGATCCCGAAATCAAACCAAGAAGCCAGATGTATTGGGAAGTACCTTTTATTATGTCCTTCCAGGTCGTAAGGAAGTCCACGAGAGGAGGGTGGCACCCAAAACCCTTGCCCTTAATCCCTCTGGTTAAGGGCAGCCTCTGGATTGAACCATTGCCGTGCCGAGGGGTTTGACAGTTAGGATGGCCCGACCCTTGGGAGCCGCCACAATGGCGTAAATCACTATCGGAATATGTAAACATTTCACCGTTAGTGCGTCGAGTTTGAGGAAATGTGAATCACAGATGAACAAATACACACACGCACACACACACACAAATAAATACATCCACATCCAAGCTCAGTTTTATAATTTATATATTTTTGCTTTCCTCTGAAGGAGCAATGCAATTTTGTTAAATAATTCAAAATTATGAAAATATGCACTATGTGATTACAGTAAAATAACTGTAACTTGATAAGGTTTTGTCCTTGACTATAAATTGGAAATACAGCCACATTCACCACGTAACGACGTGAAAAAAAATTGTTTTATTTTAACAGCGCATTTTCAATCCATTTATTGTACAAAACTTGATAAATAAAATGATTGCCATTCATATCCCTGTACCAAGCTTATTTAGATATGTTACAAGGTCACTTCTAACCGGCTCTCAAGTGGTAAGCTTAAGGGAAGGAAAAACTGATTTGTTCTCTTCAATACATGACAGCCAATTATTTTGAATCTGTCAGTTATAAAAATAGACAAAGCCCTGACAACCAGTGAAAGTGTAGTTTAAGTAAACTCCAGGCTTACTTTGTCTATAAGGGTTTATTCTTGCCTCTTTATCCAGGTATAGAAAATTTGTCAAAAGGACAAAAGCTACTATATCTAAGTGCATGCATCATTTACAACAAGGGAGGTAAACTAATAGTACCTATAAATAACCAAACGTAATCTCATTAATATGACTGCAGGATGATGCAAAGCAAGGTGTTGAATGTTCAAAAGTAATCAACATTAAGGGAAGTAAGCAAATGGGTAGTCTATTAATTCGACATAGGAGCAATAAATGTGCAGGAAGGAACTGCAGATGCTGGTTTAAACCAAAGATAGACACCAAATGCTGGAGTAAATCAACGGGACAGGCATCATCTCTGGAGAGAGGAATGGGTGACATTTTGGGTTGAGACCCTTCTTCAGGAGTCATCCTGTGTGCTGTGTGAAACGAGTAAGGGTCATGCCATATGAACCGAGTATATACAACCACAGCTCCTTCATTGACAAATGTAGGGAACACATTCATAATACATACACTCATGACAGATGTAAAACATGTTGATGCTGTTTAAATGAAACAATAATATTTCTATCTCTCACCCAGATGGAAAATATAACCAGAACATAAATAGAGTTAACAAATACCCCTGGTTCAGCAATGGGTTATTATAGATGTTTGGAGATTCTTTCATTGGACCATGCTGCAGCCGTAACCATGCAACCCAGCGGAACATAAGTAGCCTTGCTGCTGATGTTGTAGCAGCCCTGGTGGAATGAGATCTGGAATCAGAATCCATTCCTACATAACACAAACTCCGTTTTTATCATCTGGAATGGGCTGAACAAATACGTTTTTCAATTTTTTTTGTGACTAACAACATTGCTAGTCCAGAACTCCAAGGCTCTTGATGACCTTGACAAATTGTTGTATATATGTGTCCTTATCAAAGGTCCCCTGGCATGCCTGTGACTATTTTGAGACCTGACCCCCTTCTGGTCTGCTCAAGTATTTATAACATATTATATATTATAATTTACAGACGTAATCATCCTGTACCATCACAATTATATAGAGACTGAACCTGCTGCACTAAACAAGTGCCAGAAGGATAACTACCTAATACACTCCAGTCAACTTTAAGGATATAGCTGGAGCCTCCTGGTGGAATAGTGTTTACAAATATCAACATTGCATATGGCATTATACTGGTCCTGGGAGACCTATGTTGAAGATATCCTACCACTTTTTATCCGGTGTGGACCCGACAGAATAAGTCTTGTTTTCTATAGGTAGGTAGGATACAATACAATAGGTAGCCTGCCATAACTTGGCATTCCCCTGGAGCAGTCCTGAGCAAAGGTACTGCTGGCACTGCCTCTGCAATAGGCTTGCCTGCCATAGCTTGGCATCCCCATGAGCAGTCCTGAACAAAGGTACTGCTGTCACAACCTTTCCCATAGGCAGGCACTACCATAACTTGGCATCCCCATGAAGCAGCCCTACCCAAAGGTGCTGCTGGCATTAACTTTACAGCTGACACGGCTCTCACATTAAGCCGCACTGACCCAACTGCTGCTGAAGGAGTGTCTCTAACTTCATTCCCAGAGAGGAAACCTCCCAACATCTTTCCTAATTGTACTGACTATTTTTGTCATTTGTCCCCATATCCTAGGGATTACTATGGTTTGGGAACCCCATAGGCGAATTTCCCCTCCCACGGAATCAATATAAATATACATATGTGAGTTTAACCCCATTTCCTAGGGACCACTGTGCTCTGGGAACTGCATATACTTGGGTTTCCCCTGCACCGGGAACCCAGCCTAACAGTTTAGGTTAGTTTTAACCCAATGTCCTGGGGACTACTGCGGTCTAGAACCGCATATACTTGGGTTTCCCCTCCATCGGGAACCCAGGCTGACCGTTCAGGTCAGTTTAGCCCCATACCCTAAGGCCTACTGCGGTCTGGAACCGCACTATTCTTGGGTATCCCCTCCCCGGGAACCCAACATGTGGAGTCACTGACCGCGTTATCAGTGACTCCGATTGCAAACCCGACATTCCCAGCTCTCCGCTTCCACGGTCGGACCAGGGTTTTCCGCCAAAGCCCTAAGCTGGTTCACTCGTCGGCATCGCGAACATCCCGCAAAAACCTCGGAGGTTCCTGCAGGAGACCTACAACAGGTAAGGAATAGCACTCGCCTGAAGTTTTAGACTTACCGTTCGAGGAGCTGCGCTGCTCCACAGTCGTCTGCACAAAAGCGTCTGACGCAATGGTGCATGAACGGCTGTACGGGGTTCTTCACATAGTTACTCACGTGACTCCGAAGTAAAATTTATAAACTGACACAATGTGCAAGAGTAACTCAACGGGTCAGGCAGCTTCTCTGGAGAACATGGATAAGTAAAGTTTTGGGACGGGTTTGGAGAGAGCTTTTAAAGATAGCGGAGTCAGGGTATATGGAGAGAAGGCAGAAACGGGATACTGAGTTGGATGATCAGCCATGATCACATTGAATGGCGGTGCAGGCTCGAAGGGCCGAATGGCCTACTCCTGCACCTATTTTCTATGTTTCTATGTTTCTAATTGCTGCCTTGGCAACAGTCTCTCGTCCTTTCCTTCTTTGTTGTTTTTTACTATGTTTTAAATGTATGTTTTTGTGTTCTTTAGCTTTGTTCATGTGGGGGTTGGTGGGTTCGGGGAAACTTTTTTTAATCTCTTACCTTGACGGAGATGCAATTCTTTACCATACCGTATCTCCATCCACACTGCTACTTAACATCGAGGAGCTGGCGGCCTCTTGCTGGGGACCGACTTCAGGTGCTCCATTCGCAGGTGCCTTAGGACGTAACATCGTGGATCTGGCGGTCCCTGCCAAGGACCGACATCGGGCCTCCAACCACTGGAGCCTGCGGGTTTAACATCATGGAGCTCACATTCCCTGGTTAAGGACTGACTTCAGGAGCTCCAACTGCTGGAGTTTCAACCGCCCCGATTATGGGAGCTTCGATCACCCCAACACGGGAGCTTCGATCGCCCCGACCATGGGAGAATAAAGAGAGAAGAGGATTAAACTTTATTGCCTTTCATCACAGTGAGGAATGTGGGGAATCTGTCGTGGTGGATGTTTATGTTAACCTTTATGTGTCTTGCTGCTTGTTTTAGTATGGCTGTATGGTAATTGAGTTTCACTGTACTTTAATTGGTACACGTAACAATCAACATACCTTTGAACCTTTCTTCAGACTGATTGTGCTGGAGGTGGTCGGGGAGAAAGATGGGACAGGAGAAAGCTGGTCAGTGATAGGTGGATACAGGTGAAGGGGTTATTTATAGGCAGATGGTAGGACAAGGGCCAAAGGTGAAAAGACAAAAAGTGTGAGATAAGGTAGAAGAAGTGTAAATTGTGTAGCCAGAAGAAGGAATACAGGTTGCGGGGAAGGGAGTGTACAGGTGGGGCACAGGGAGAAGAGAGGGAAAATGGGGAAGAAGGGGCCGGTATTTAATATAACCATATAACAATTACAGCACGGAAACAGGTCTTCTTGGCCCTTCCAGTCCGTGCCGACCATTTATTTTCCCCTAGTTCCATCTACCTGCACTCAGACCATACTCCCCCATTCCCTTCCCGTCCATATACCTATCCACTTTACTTTTAAATGTTAAAATCGATCCTGTATTTACCATGTATGTCCTATTTTGATTTGTCCTGCCAAGATGTATCACTTCACACTTATCAGCATTAAACTCCATCTGCCATCTTTCAGCCCACTCTTCCAAATGGCCCAAATCTCTCTGTAGACTTTGAAATCTACTTCATTATCCACAGCACCACCTATCTTAGTATCATCTGCATACTTACCTATCCAATTTTCCACCCCATCATCTAGATCATTGATGTACATGACAAACAACAGTGGACCCAACACAGATCCCTGAGGCACCCCACTGGTCACCGGCTTCCACCCTGACAAACAGCCATCCACCATTACTCTCTGGCATCTCACATTCAGCCACTGTTGAATCCATCTTGCTGTTCCGCTATTAACACCCAAAGATTGAACCTTCTTAACCAACCTTCCATGGGGAACCTTGTCCTTACTGAAATCAAGATTAGTTATCTAAAATTAGTTATTTGTAGATTAGTTATCTAAAATTGAAAAATGAATTGTTCATACCATTGGGTTGTATACCTCCCCACCAGAATATGATGTGTTATTCCCTCAGTTTGTATATGACCTCACTCTGGCAATGGAGGAGCCCCAGGATAGAATGTTTTGTAAGTTAATAGGAAATGAAGTAAAAATGGTCAGCATCTGAGAGATCCAGTACACCTTGGCTGACCAAGTGCAAGTGTTCGGTGAAACGGTTGTTTGGCCTCGCCGATGTAAAGGAGGCCACATCGGGAACACCGGATGTAGTACATGAGGTTTGATGAGATACAGGTGAACACCTAAAAGGACTGTTGGGGTCCCTGGAAGGATGTGAGATGAAGGTATAGGGCAGTTGTTTTATCCCCTACGTCTACAGGGGAAAGTACCTGGGGAGAGGTAGGTTAAATGGGTAGGGATGAGTGAACTAAGGGGTTGGATCTGGAGCAGTCTCTTAATAAAGCAGAATAAAGATGGCAAAATGTGACTGATGGTGGGATCTGAGTGAATGTGGCCAAAATGTCAGAGAATGATGTGTTGGATGCAGAGGCTGGTGGGGTTAAATGTGAGGACAAGGGGAACTTTGTGCTTGTTCCGTGTGGGGGGAAGGGGAGTGAAAGCAGTAATATGGAACACAGAGGAGACATGGATGTGGGATCCATCTATAAGAACATGGAGGGGGAGTAGGGGTAGGCATTAATAAAAGTCCTCTTTCTTTACTAAACATCCTTCAAGTCAAACTGAAGAAGGGTTCCAACCTGAAACATCATCTTTCCATGTTCTACAGAGATAGAGATACAGCATGGTATCAAGCCCTTCAGGCCAACTTGCCCACAACGATCAAGATACCCCATCTATACAAATCTCACCTATTTGTGTTTTGCCCGGATTCCTATAAACCTTTCCTATCCATGTGCCTGTCCATATTCCCTTTAAATGTTGTCATAGTAACTGCTTCAACTACCTCCTCTGGCAGCTTGTTCCGTATACTCACCCCCCTTTGTGTGAAAATGATCCCCCTCAGATTCCGATTAAACCTTTCCCCTCTTACCATAAAGGTATGAATGAAGAAGATACAAAAAAAACTACCAGATAATAATAATATTAATATTATATTTTATTGTCATTGCACAGAGGTACAACAAGATTTGGTATGCAGCTTCCATCGGATGTAATAACTTAATTAACTAAAAATGTAGACACCCAGGGAAACAAGATTAAAAAAAAACCCAGTAAAACAGTATAAAGTGAAAATAGGTCTGTGCAGGGTCGATGTGCGACGTGACCATCCGAGGGAGACAGTTCATGTTGGTGGTAGGGGGGGGGGGGGCACTTAGCAGGGCCGGTTCAGAGCAGCTATAGCTCTGGGGATGAAGCTGTACCTAAGTCTGGAGGTGCGGGCAGAAGGTAGAATGCTACTTCAGAAGGTAGAAGTGCGAACAGACTAGTGCAAGGGTGTGAGGATATACTAGACCACCAAAGGTCAAGGGAGGGCGAGAAAGTGAAGGAAACAAAAGTACGAGAGAGATTGATGAAAATTAAAACTGATGCATCAGAGAGGTTCCATTCTTACCGACATCCAGAAGTCGATTCTGTCCAAAGTGGAAAGATGGAAAAATACTTTTGCTCTTAGAAACATAGAAACTAGGTGCAGGAGTAGGCCATTCGGCCCTTCGAGCCTGCACCGCCATTCAAAATGATCATGGCTGATCATCTAACTCAGTATCCCGTACCTGCCTTCTCTCCATACCCTCTGATCCCCTTAGCCACAAGGGCCACATCTAACTCCCTCTTAGATATAGCCAATGAACTGGCCTCAACTACCCTCTGTGGCAGAGAGTTCCAGAGACCCACCACTCTCTGTGTGAAAAAAGTCCTTCTCATCTTGGTCCTAAAGGATTTCCCCCTTATCCTTAAGCTGTGACCCCTTGTCCTGGACCTCCCCAACATCTTCCTGCATCTATCCTGTCCAACCCCTTAAGAATTTTGTAAGTATCTATAAGATCCCCTCTCAATCTCCTAAATTCTAGAGAGTATAAACTGAGTCTATGCAGTCTTTGTTCATAAGACAGTCCTGACATCCCAGGAATCAGTCTAGTGAACCTTCTCTGCACTCCCTCTATGGCAATGATGTCCTTCCTCAGATTTGGAGACCAGAACTGTACGCAATACTCCAGGAATGACCGCACATACGTACATTGGACTTTGGAATTTATTAATAGCAACATTGGCATTATATGTGTAAAAATAACAATAAAAGAACAAAACAATAAAAAGAGCCTAACAGGTTTGGTAGTATTATATTGCTTTTATATTGTTTATTATTGATTAATGATCAGAAAACAGAAAGTAGGATTGAATAGGTCATTTTTGGTTTGGTGCTTTTTGAATTGAATACTTTATTATCACATGTGACAATCACAGTGAAATTCTTTGCTTGCATAGCATGCTGAAGTATGCAAATAGTCGCCCATAAGGGGTAGTTACAAAGTTAGAAATCAAAGTTAGATTACAAAATGCATGGGCAACAACCATTTATAATCTATATTGATCATTTTATTGAGAAGACCATCACATACTCTGTGAGGACGGTCTGAATTGCAAGAATGATTCAAGGGTTTTAGAAGGAAATGGATGGGCTTAATAATGGGGAGGAATTGCAATATAATGTACAAAAATGCGAGGTCATTCATCTCAGCAGAAAAAAGAATAGAAAAATTGGGCTTTTTTTTATATTGTTGGAGGTTGAAAGATGGTGGTGTACAATGGAACATGTCTGTATTGCTCATGAATCACTGAAATAGATTGTTGGTCTGTTCTGTGAGCAGATTTGAATGCAGGAAAAAAAGTTATTTTAATGTATATAAAGGTCCTGGTGAGGCAATATTTGGACAAATGTATACAGATGTGATCTCCCTTCCGATACACTTCATTGAAGGAATACAGTGAAATGTTTACTTGATTGACTCCTGGAAGTTTGGAGAGATGGAGATTTAGGAGGAGGAGGGGTTGGGATGGGAGTTGTCTGATCAAGAGTAATCGAGCAGAATGAGCCTGACAGTCTTTAGTATAGAAGAATGAGAGATTAGCTCATTGAACTGCTGAGTTTTTCCAAAATTATTATGGGATTTTGCTGTTGTTTCTCCTGGCCAGGGGTAAGTATGTCTGAATAAGGATTTGCCCATTTAAGACTGTGAAAAATAATGTCTTAATTCAAAGAGTCGTGACTCTTCAGAATAATCTACAAGAATGCCCTGCAGAATTAGTGGCTGAATGATGTTGACACAAAGGTCAATTGATTTGTGGAAATGATGTACATTGAGGGATGTGGGATTTGTGCAGGAAAGTGCAGCAAAGATGGACCCATTTAAGGTCAAGGAAGATGAGCTATGATATTGTTGAATAGAACATCAGACGTAAGGGAATGAATTGCCTTCTCCTGCTTCTTTTTCTTACTTTCTCACGTATAAGTGGATAAGATGGGAGAAATGTTGCAGATAAAAACATTGGGCACAAGAGGATGTGTCAAGGCAGGAAATGGTGACAACTTTTCAGTGGACAAAAATCACACAGGAGTGCTGCATCAAATCACTGAGATCAATCGCATTTGGAATATTATGAGCAATTTTGGGCACCGTATCTGAGGAAGGATGTGCTGGCTCTGGTGAGGGTCCAGAGGAGGTTTACAAGGATAATCCCAGGAATCAGTAGGTTAACCTACGATGTGCGTTTGTCAGCATTGGGCCTGCACTCGCTAGAGTTTAGAAGAATGACGGGGGACCACATTGAAGCTTAGAGAATAGTGAAAGGCTTGGATAGAGTGGTTGGGGAGAGGATGTTTCCACTAGTGGGGGGAGTCTAGGACTAGAGGTCATAGCCTCAGAATTAGAGGACTTTTCTTTAGGAAAGAGATGAGGAGAAATTTATTTAGTCAGAGGATGGAGAATCTGTGGATTTTTTTTACCACAGAAGGCTGTGGAGACCGTCAGTGGATATTTTTAAGGCAGAGATTGATAGATTTTAGATTAGTAGAGGTGTCAGAGGTTATGGGGAGAAGGCAGGAGAATGAGGTTAGGAGGGAAAGATAGGTCAGCCTTGATTGAATGGCTGAGTAGACTTGATGGGCTGAATATCCTAATTCTACTCCTATCACTTACAACCTCATGACCTTACATGTGCAGACGTGGTTCGAACTCCAGTGAAAAGTGTTTAACTTACCTGGCGTCTGCATACTTACCGCTGGAGGAGCTCCGTTCCTCGCAGCCTCTGTGCATCAATGCGGCTGATGTACTGGTACTCATGCGGCCTGGCGGGTCTTCATGGAATCACTCACGTGACTCCGAAGTAAAATCTGTTTCCAATAGGCTAGGTATTGCATTGGAAGCATCAGATCTTTGAATACCATTGTGCAAAGAACTCTCCCGAGCTGATTGTACTGATTGTGGATGATCAACCATGATCCCATTGAATGGCGATGCTAGCTCGAAGGGCTGAATGGCCTACTCCTGCACCTATTGTCTATTGTCTATTGTCATCATACCAATTTGTTAATTTGATTATCACTATAATATTGTTGCGTGGAATTATTATTTGCCAACCTGTTCATACCAGGAATACATTTTATGAACCCGTGTTTACATTTGTGTTCCAAATGATTTGCAAACCTACACTGGATTTCCCAAATGCTTGTTGTAACAGCAAAATAACTTTATGATTCATGTATGCAGATATTCAATACTTCACATACTATTTATTGGTCTTTTCTCCTTTAAAGATTACTCTGCTTCATTTTCCAAAATGCATAATATTTGATTTTTCATCTATGGGACCAACTCTCATCTCTGCTGCAAATTAATTCACTAAATCTTCCTCTATCCACTTTATTCTTTTCCATTTAGATTTGTATCACCTGTGGTGCAATGTCTCTGCTTGTACATCACAGGAACTTTGATGCCATCTGTGTGAGTTGATAGAGTCTTCATTTAATGTCCCTTCTGATATACTCCAATGAGGCAATCATAAGCCACTGCACTGGAGTGTTAGACCAAATTATATAAGTGAGCAAGTAAGTAGGACAAAGGACAAAGGACAAAGGACAAAGGACAAAGGACAAAGGACAAAGGACAAAGGACATTTATTGTCACATACACCAATTGTTGTAGTGAAATTTGAGTTGCCATTTGCAGCAATAAAAATAAAACACAACATTAAAGAAGAATTTAATATTAAACATAAAAACATCCCCCTACAATGGTTCCCACTGTGAGGGAAGGCAGCAAAGTCCAGTCTTCTTCCTCTTGTTCACCCCGTGGTCGGGGCCTATTTGAGGCCTCCGCAGTCATCGCAACATCGGCCCGATGTTTCCGGCCCTCTCGCCGGATGATGGAGCTCCGGTGTCGGAAGAACACTCTCCAGCAGCTTGGAGTGTCTGGAATGGCCGCTTGCTGCCAGAGACCATGGCTCCTGAAGTCCACGCTGGTTGGAGCTGGTTGGCTGTTAAATAGCTACTACTCGTGGATAAGAACTGTTTTTATGTCTGGCCGTGGCAGGTTTGACAGTTTGGAGTTGCCTTCCAGAGGGAAATAATTCAAAGAGCTTGTGGCCAGGGTGAGAGGGGTCAGAGATGATCTTGCCCGCTCGCTTCCTGGCCCTTGCAATGTACAGTTCATCAATGGAAGGTTGCAGCCAATAACCTTCTCAGCTGATCAGACGATTCGCTGCAGTCTCCAGGTGTCGTGATTGATGGCTGAGCCAAACTAGACCATGATGGAGAAGGTGACAACAGACTCTACAATGGCCATATAGAATTGGACCATCATTGCCTGTGGCAGATTGTGCTTCCTCAGCTGCCGTAGGAAGTACATCCTCTGTTGTGCCTTTTTGACTGTGGAGTCAATGGTAGCCCCCCACTTAAGGTCCTTGGAGATGATGGTTTAAAAGATGGAATTTAAATGACTCCACAGATGTGACTGTGGTGCTGTTGATGGTGAGTGGGGTGAGGGGAGGGGGAGCTCTACTAAAGTCTACAATCAATTCCACTGTCTTAAGAGCATTGAGCTCTAGGTTGTTGCGATGGCACCAGGGCACCAGCTGTGACACTTCCTGTCTGTAGGCAGATTCCTCCCCATTCTGGATCAGTCCAATCAGGGCTGTGTTGTCCGCAAACTTGAGAAGCTTGACAGAAGTGTCTGTGGAGGCACAGTCATAGGTGTAGAGAGAGTAGAGGAGAGGAGAGAGTACGTAGCTTTGCAGTGCTCCTATGCTTAGCATTTGCAGGTCCGAGATGTGCTTTCACAACCTCACATGCTGCTTCCTGTCTGTCAGGAAGCTGGTGATCCATTGACAGAGGGGTTCAGGCACAGTCAACTCGAAAAGTTTGGAGTGTAGTAACTCTGTCACAATGGTGTTGAATGCAGAGGGAAAATCAACAAACAGGATCCTTGCATAGGTCCCCTGTTGGACTAGGTGCTGTAGGATGAACTGCAGGCCCAGATTGACTGCATCATCCACAGATCTATTGGCTCGATATGCAAACTGCATAGTGTCCAGGAGGGGGATCATGATATTTTCAGCTTGGCCATGCAGGAGTCTCTGCAATGGGACTTCATCACATGACTTTCTGACTGGCCATTAAAGCTACCAGTCAACTGTGAGACTCCTAGATCACATCAAATAAATTTGCGAGAATGCATAAAAAGGGGCAATAAGGTTAAGTTTATATTCAAAAACATTTATCTGTTTCCAAAAATAAATTATAATTTTTCCTACTATGTTGTTGTTATCAAAATCTGTGGACCCAGTTGGATCAGAAGTGGAAAATGTCAGTCAACCTTTCTCCAGCGAGGAACAGGCCAGAAGATAGCATGCTGAATTCATCTAAAGTGGGATACTGGTGGTTATTAGCTGATGCAGGCACCAGCACAGAGGGTGTGGTGTGCTCTTATATTCACCCAATTGTAACCACCACAGGTGAAGATCTCCAAAAACAAATCTTACAGGCACACCACCTTGATATATTGATTGCATACCAAGAGCCCTATGCAACATACTATTCAATAAAATTATAATGGTGCCAGGATCCCACAGCACCAGGTTATTCAATGAGTCTATATACACCTAAAGTAGACACAAAATGCTGGAGTAACTCACCAGGTCAGGCAGCATCTCTGGAGAAACCTGTTAGGTATAGGGATATGGGGACAAAGCCCATATGAGGACATTGCATATGGGGAGAAAGCAGGAATGGGGTGCTGAATCTGGATGCTCAGCCATGGTCATATTGAATGGCAGTGCTAGTTCAAAGGGCCGAATGGCCTACTCCTGCACCCATTTTCTATGTTCTTTGCAAAAGCAAAAGTGATGTTTTAGGTTGGAGCCTTTCCGTCAGAATCCTTCGCAGATGACCTATTCTTTTTCTCCAGATATGCTGCCTGACCTGCTGAGTTACTCCAGCATTTTATGTCTATCTTTGGTATGAACCCGCATATGCAGTTCCTTCCCCCACTATTTACACCTTGCGGGCTCATAACGCAAGAGACTGAATCAATATAGTAGACCATGCCAACATATCATCAACTCTGCAGAGAAACCCAGTTATGGACCCTACAATGAGAATTCTGACAGTTCCCGTGGTAACTTAAACCACAGTTGTTTGAGCTCCGAACTCTTTTAGCATCCGAAGCCTTACAGTCAGCAAAGTAAATTAATTCAAAGTAGCTTAATTCTTGATTTTTAAGTAATGCAGTGGCAGCGTGGGATGTAGCCTCATGAGATAGCAGAGTTGCCACAGCAGAAAAGCATGCCGTGTTTCTATGTCTTTTCATGAGAGCCTGGCTGATTCCGTTTATTAACAATTGTCTGATTGGTGCTAAAGTGCCCAAGCTGCCGTTGAGATGGTGCAGTGCGTAGGCAAGCTCTCACTGCATTAACTCATTAGAACAGTCACAAGTGAGTAATCAGCAGCATCATGTTTGTTGTTCATTGGGATTAAACCTCAGGAGCAGCAGCGTCGACGGAAGAGCAGAAAGCGCTCGCAATTCTCTTGATACAACTCCAATTCTATTGAGCTGTTGTGCGATAGAAAGGAGGACTAAAACATACCAAGGTCAAAAGAGAAACATTCAGTGGGAATAACAACTGAGAATTTTCCCTCAGAAAATGTAATGAGTTGAGCTGTTCAAAAAATGCAAACTCCTGAATAGAGAAGTAGTGGAGAATATGACCCCTGCGTGGACCTTACATGGTTGTGCAGGTCATGTATGATTTGCAGCTTCGTCAATTTTCGGGTCTTTAATTTTAATGAAAGAAGTCAGGATCACTGGTGAATTGGTAATGTTGACCTCTGTACTCAATCCTCCCAACTGCTCTCTTGCAATCTCACAAAATGTACTATTTTTCTTTGAACTGATTTGCTTGCTAGGCCACTTGATTTTCAGAATCGAGTTAGTGAACTTTATCTGGATAAGAGCCCTGCTTATTGTAAGGTACCAAACTGTAAACTCATTACACGTAAGAATGATCTGTCATCTCAACTCTGCATCAGAGTTATTTTCAAAATTGTATTAATTTATCATTTGTTACAGTTTCTAAAATTAATTAGCTATAGCATCAAAGGCTTAGGTGCATTCAGATCTACAGAGACTGCAGATAACACTTCATTACCTCTGTGCTGTGCAGTCAGAATCCATACATCGAAAAAATGTCAGGTTATATTAAAACCTGTACGATATGCCCTGTTTTCTATTTATTAGCTTAAATTCCCAAAGTACAAGCAATAATATTTAAAAGAGTCACATTCCTGCAATAGGAACATTAATTATTTTGGGTGGACTCAATAGCTGGGATTGCACTTGCTCAAAAACATACTTAAATTTTGATGGTCCACTGGTGCAAATTTGCTCTTGCAGTATTTACAGCAGTGTGTATACATTTTACCTGAAATAACATTTCAAGTGATAATTGTGGCTCTGCCGAATTTTATGTGTAGATATTTGTTTCTCTCATGAGACTAGGCTATGGGGAGATCTCCCAGTTATATTATAAGAAGGTAAAACCTAATATATGCTGTAAAACCTAATATATCACATGAAGTCCTATGACAGTCTGGAATTGCTAAAACTGCAAACATTCGCCTGCTGTATGTGTTTTTATTACCTATATAAAGCAAGACCCAATGCAATGGTATCACATGTAAGTTTCTATCCTATAATTTCAGGGATTAAAAATATATAAATCTTATTTGAAAATATGCAACTTAACATTTGAGAACATTTGTGCAGATCATCTGCCTTTCCAGGTCATTGCTGTTTGGTGAACCATACTTTGTATAAAATAATCTTTGTACTTATCAAGAAAACTGTAGACTCAGAAGTAATTCCTTCCATATGTCAGGATACTATTTGATTCACCTCTACCCTACAATGGACATTAGACTTTGTTTATGGAACTGGTACGCTATGCTGCTGAGATCTATATTCTGCATTCTGTATCTTCCCCTTTGCTCTACCATTGTGCTTGAGTTTGACTTAATTGTACTTATATATGATATTATTTGATCTGTTTGGATAACATGCAAAACAAAGCTACTCACTATACCTCTGTAAGTATGACACTAATAAACCCAAACCTAAATACAATGCATGTGAAGAAAGATGCCACAAATTGCTATAAAAGGTTAAGTTAAATACAAAACAGATTTATTAAACTAGGTTTTGCGCATGGGTTATTTGAAATTCCAAATCTATTTTGATTTTGTGCAAAGTCTATATTCTACATATTCCTATAGGAGTGGCTTTGAGCAAGGAAGAGTGAGAACTATCATCGACTTATTAAGCTTTAAGTAAAGTGACTGTCGCTTGTAGAGTCAGTGCTAACTGTCCACTATAAATGTCCCTTGTGATGGTGGTGAAGAACAGTACTCTTGAGCTGCTGCTGCCTTTGCTGTATTGCCATTATGCCACTGCTAGTGCAAAGAAGTTAGAGGATTTAATTTTTTTTTTAAGTTAAATTTTATTAGAGGCATGTACATATCATAGTCTGAACCACTACAAACTTTGTTAAACGGTTACATATTAAATATCCAGGATTCCAGGGACTCCGCTACCAATTGACTCCAATTATTATTATTATTTTTTTAATAGATAGAAAGAATAAAAAAAAAGAAAAGAAAATTAGAAAAATAGAATAAACTATCCATAATAAAACTTAGGAGATAGGTCCGTAGGTAAGAAAGCATAATTATTCACCTAGTCCTGGGTTCAAGCTTCTGTCAGGTATCAGCGCCGGCCCATTCTACCTCTTCAAATAATCTCAGTTTGGCAAAAGAATACATCAGGGAAGGTCGTGCATCCATGGATAACAAGGGAAATCAGGGATAGTATCAAAGCAAAAGATGAAGCGTACAAATTAGCCAGAGAAAACAGCCTACCAGAGGACTGGGAGAAATTCAGAGTCCAACAAAGGAGGACAAAGGGCTTAATTAGGAAAGGGAAAATGGATTATGAAAGAAAACTGGCAGGAAACATAAAAACAAGAGTGCAAAAGTTTTTATCGATATGTGAAGCGAAAAAGATTAGTTAAAACAAATGTAGGTCCCTTGCAGTCAAAAACAGGTGAATTGTTCATTGTGAACAAGAACATGGCAGACCAATTGAATAACTACTTTGGTTCTGTCTTCACTAAGGAATACATAAATAATTTGCCGGAAATAGCAGGGGATCGCGGGTCAAATGAGATGGGGGAACTGAGTGAAATCCAGGTTAGCCGGAAAGTGGTGTTAGGTAAATTGAATGGATTAAAGGCTGATAAATCCCCAGGGCCAGATAGGCTGCATCCCAGGGTACTTAAGGAAGTAGCCCCAGAAATAGTGGATGCCTTAGTGATAATTTTTCAAAACACTTTATATTCTGGAGGGTAGCTAATGTAACCCCACTTTTTAAAAAAGGAGGGAGAGCGAAAACGGGGAATTACAGACCAGTTAGTCTAACATTGGTAGTGGGTAAACTGCTAGAGTCAGTTATTAAAGATGGGATAGCAGCGCATTTGGAAAGTGGTGAAATCATTGGACGAAATCAGCATGGATTTACGAAAGGTAACTCATGTCTGACAAATCTTATAACTAGTAGAGTGGATAAGGGAGATGCAGTGGATGTGTTATATCTGGATTTTCAGAAGGCTTTCAACAAGGTCCCACACAAGAGATTAGTATACAAACTGCAAGCACACGGTATTTGAAGTTCAGTATTGATGTGGATAGAGAACTGGCTGGCAGCAGGAATCAAAGAGTGGGAGTGAACGCGTCCTTTTCAGGATGGCAGGCTGTGACTAGTGGGGTGTCGCAAGGCCCAGTGCTGGGACCCCAGCTATTTACAATATATATTAATGATTTGGACAAGGGAATTAAATGCAACATCTCAAAGTTTGTGGATGACACGAAGCTGGGGGGCAGTGTTAGCTGTGACGAGGATGCTAGGAGGCTGCAAGGTGACTTGGATATGCTGGATGAGTGGGCAAGTGCATGGCAGATGCAGTATAATGTGGATAAATATGAGGTTATCCACTTTGGTGGCAAAAACAGGAAAGTAGACTATTATTTGAATGGTGACTGATTAGGAAAAGGGGAGATGCAACGAGACCTGGGTGGCATGGTACACCAGTCATTGAAAGTAGGCATGTAGGTGCAGCAGGCTGTGAAGAAAGTGAATGGTATGTTGGCATTCATAGCAAAAGGATTTGAGTACAAGAGCAGGGAGGTTCTACTGCAGGGTCTTGGTGAGGCCACACCTGGAGTATTGCGTACAGTTTTGGTCTCCAAATCTGAGGAAGGACATTATTGCCATAGAGGGAGTGCAGAAAAGGTTCACCAGACTGATTCCTGGGATGTCAGGACTGTCTTATGAAGAAAGACTGGATAGACTCGGTTTATACACTCTAGAATCTAGGAGATTGAGAGGGGATCTTATAGAAACTTACAAAATTCTTAAGGGGTTGGACAGGCTAGATGCAGGAAGATTGTTCCCGATGTTGTGGAGGTCCAGGACAAAGGGTCACAGCTTAAGGATAAGGGGAAAATCCTTTAGGACCGAGATGAGAAGAACTTTTTTCACACAGAGAGTGGTGGGTCTCTGGAACTCTCTGCCACAGAGGGTAGTTGAGGCCAGTTGATTGGCTATATTTAAAAGGGGGTTAGATGTGGCCCTTTTGGCTAAGGGGATCAGGGGGTATGGAGAGAAGGCAGGTACGGGATACTGAGTTGGATGATCAGCCATGATCATATTGAATGGTGGTGCAGGCTCGAAGGGACGAATGGCCTACTCCTGCACCTAATTTCTATGTTTCTATGTTTGACATTGACATTTATCGCAGATAGGAGAAATATTAGGAAAAATTCTATTATTAGGATAAATTCTATTATTATCAAATGTATTAAAGAATGTCTGGTGTTTAATGAACATTGATGTATATGTTGTAGACTTTCATCCCAAATATCTTTCGTTATGGGTTGAACCAATTCATTTTCCCATGCTTGTCTATGTAATTCCGTCGATGGATTCTCATTATCTAAAAGAATATTATAAATATAAGATCTTAATTTGACTGTGTTGGGGTGTTTATTCAAACATTCATCTGGAATCTCTGGCTCTCTAGTTCTCTATTCTTGTGTATGTGATTTAACATAATCTTGCAGTTGTAAATATCTAAAAAAAATATTTGAATGTAATCCATAATTCTGTTGTGCCTCCTGAAATGAGAGGAACACACCTTTTCTATAAAGATGTCCCTTTTTTAAAATTGCATAATTTTTCCATTGTGCAAAACCTGTATCCAATACCGAAGGCTTAAATAAACGGTTATTTGCAATAGGGAGCGAACATGATAAATTATCCAATTTTAATGTCTTTTTTATATGTTTCCAAATTCGAATACCATTATGTATTATTGGATTTTCACTGTAGATTTTTTAATTCAATTTTGTAGGTGTTAACAGAATTGGGCCTATTTCAAATGGCAGACAATCCTCCTTTTCCACCTTTAACCAGTCTGGTTGTTGATCTATATCTTCCAAACAGAAATTTAAGTTTTTGACATTGACTGCCCAGAAATAAAATAAGAAATTTGGTAAGACTAATCCTCCAATCGTCTTGTGTTTACATAAGTGTTTTTTTACTTATTCTGTGATTCTTATAATCCCAAATAAACTTGTTACAATAGAGTCAACTTTTTTAAAGACATTTTTAGGGAGATATATCAGAATTGATTGAAAAAGGTATAGAGGTTGAGGAAGGAAAACCATTTTAATAGCATTAATTTTACCTAGCATTGAAATGGGAAGTGTTTTCCAATATTGAATATGCTTATGAAATTTATTAAGTAAAGGTACAAAATTTGATTTAAATAAAGAAGTATATTTCTTGGTCATATGAATCCCTATATATTTAAAATTTTCATTTACTATTTTAAAAGGTGATTTTTGCAATATATATAAATTAGGTTCCATTATTGGCATAATTTCACTCTTATTCCAATTGATTCTGTATCCCGAGAATAAACCAAATTGAGTTATAAGATTTAACAGGTTTGGGATGCTAATTTCTGGATTTGTAATATACAGTAATACATCATCTGCACATAGGGAAATTTTGTTAACTATTTTTAGTGTTCTACCCATGTATTTCTGGATGTGCTCAAGCTCTTTCTGCTAGTGGTTCAATAGCAAGGGCGAATATTAACGGGGATAGCGGGCATCCTTGTCTACAACCTTTAGATAAATTAATTTTTTTTGATAACATTTGATTTGTCATTATTCTGGCTGTTGGGTTGGTATATAGAAGCTTAACCCAAGTACAAAACTTCTCACCTAATTGAAAAATTTCCATCACCGAAAATAAATAGAGCCATTCAACTTGATCGAATGCTTTCTCAGCATCTAGCGAAATGATTGCTAAATCTACATTAGCTATTCGATTTGAGTATATAATGTTAAATAATCGTCTCAAATTAAAATATGAATAATGTTTTGGAATAAAGCCAGTTTGATCGGGGTGTATTAATTTATGAATCACTAAGCTTAATCTATGTGCTAAAATTTTGGTTAATATTTTCTGATCGGTGTTTGAGGGATCAATTGCTCTATATGAACCTGGGTCTTCAAGATCCTTATCCGTTTTTGGTATGTATTATTGTTGATTCATTTAAAGTTTCTGGAAGTTTCTGTAGCATGAATGCTTGAGTCCTTCTGCAGATACGTGACTCTCAATCTTGCAGGGTACAGCAATCCATATTTCAAGTTGTCTATCTTCTTTAGAATCCCTCTTGTCTCGTTGAATAACGCTCTCCTTCTGACCACCTCTGCAGGGTAATCTCGAAATATGCTTATTTTGCCTCCATCAAGCATAAGATTTCTTGTGCCAGCAATTTTTTTCATGATATCCTCCAAACATAATCGTATTGGACCTTCACTAACAGCTGTCTTGGGGGGGGGGGGCATTCGCGACATCCAAGAACTCTGTGTGCCCGCCCTAATAACGGCTTTGATCTAAATTTAAGACTTATTTTAATAAGTCGGCGGCAAAGTCACAGAGATCTTCATTTCCTTCTTTACCCTCACGAACACCCACAATTCTTAAATTCTGTCATCTCTGACGGCCCTCCAAGTCAATACATTTTTCAGTTACTTTATGCAGTAAATCTGATAGACGCTTGTTCTCGGCAAGGAGTGTGTCTGTAGTTTCTTCCAAGTGAGTTATGGCATCAGCTTTCTGCCCCAGTTGTTGATGCATTGTAGTGAAGGTCGACTCCAGCTTATCATTAAAGTTGGTTTCATTCGACTTAATTTTCTAGTTTACTTCATTGATTTGGAAGTCGAAATTTACTGACATTTCCTCCTTCATATTAGTCATTTTAGTTTCATACGGACAAGATTAGTCATTTTATTTTCAAACTCTAAGAAGTCTTCTTTAATCTCTTTTTTAAGACTTCATTATTTCTTTAATATTCAATTATTTTTAAAACTTATCAATTATTCTTTTATACTTGCAATTTCCCTTCTGATGAAGTTGCAAAGTTCGTCCATTTCACTTTTCTTTAACTTTGACTTCTGGGCCATTGTGACATCCTCCTGGGATGATGTTAAAACTGAGCCCGAGGCTTCAGTCTGCCCTACTTCCCCCTTCGGTTGTTTTCCTCTTGTAGTGTTTTTAGTCGGTTCCTTCGTGGGGGAGCGAGTTAGCAACATTAGGTCTCCAGAGTTGCGGTCTGATGACGTCACGCAGGCTGCCGGAGCGATTTCTGCAGGTCAGTTCTTTATTTAATTCATGTTTTTTTCGCGTGGAGCTAGCTGGCACTCGCCCTACTCCACCATTAGCGCCACCGGAAGTCAAAAAGTTACAGGATTTTGATGCAGAAATATAATATGTAGTATGTTTTAGCCAGGAATGTATGTGACTTTGAGGTGGGAACATTAATCTCATGCTTTTGCTGAATTCATCCTATGAGGTACCATGCATTTGTAGATTTGGGGGGATGTTGTTGAAGGAGTCTCAGCAAATATCTACAGTTCTATGGATGTAACACCATGCATACATGTTGGTGGAGCGAGTGAATTATTAAACATACGATTAAGTGCTCATTAAAAGTCACTTTGTATTGTTGAAACTGCACACATTCAGTTGGTGAATAGTTTGTAACTCTCCCGACTTGGGCTGTGCAAGCAATTGAACATAATCATAATCATAATAATATTCTATTAGCCAAGTATGTTTTGCAACATACGAGGAATGATTTGCCATACAGTCATACCAATAAAGAGCAACAAAACACCCAAATAAATGTTTAACATGAACATCCACCATAGTGACTCCCGCACATTCCTCACTGTGATGGAAGGCAAAAAAAGTTAAATCTGCTTCCCTTCTTTGTTCTCCCGCGGTCAGGGCACTCGAACCTTTTGTTGTCGGGGCGATCTTAGCTCCTGCAGCCGGAGGTTGAGCCCTCCGCATCGGAGTGATACATTTCTGTGGTATTAAGAGGTCAGTCAGTTACTGCAGGATTTCTGTCACAACCTCTGACCTGCTGTTGTACCTACAGGTTTCACCAATTTCAGTTGATTCTGATCAATGTTGACCCTTATGTTGATGACTATTGCATTAAATGTCAAGTGAAGATGATTAGGTTGCCTTATTCAGCACACTTGTAATCCTATAATGGAGCTCCTTCAGTTTAGTATCCACATTGGTTGATACATAACTTCATGTCATAGAAGCAGAATTAGGCCATTTGGCTCATCAGTCTACTCCACCATTCAATCATGGCTAATCTATCTTTCCTTCTCAACCTTATTCTCCTGCCTACTCCAATAACCCTTGACACCCTTACTAATCAAGAATCGGTCAATCTCCACCTAAAAAAATATCCAATGACTTGGCCTCCCCAACCGTCTGAGGCAATATCTTCCACAGATTCACCACCCTCCGACTAAAGAAATTCCTCCTCATTTTTATAAAGGTACGTCCTTTTACCTCAAGGGTGCGCCCTATGATCCTAGACACTAGTGGAAACATCCTCTCCACATCCACTCTATCCAGGCCTTTCACGATTTGGTAAGTTTCAATGATCCCACAATCATCCTTCTAAATTCCACGAGTACAGCCCCAGTGATGTCAAACAATCATCATATGATAACCCAATCATCCCTGGGATCATTCTTGTAAACCTCCTCTGGACAGTCTCCAACACCAACACATCCTTCCTCAGATATAGGGCCCAAAACTGCAACACAATACATAGTCACTAGCCCTCTCGAAATAAATACAACATTACAATGCGTTGATACTATATATGACATGTTATTTTCAACACGTCATTCAGCACGAGTTGGGTGTTTTAGTTTTTGTGAAGTGGCAGACAGAGCAATGTATCAAATCATGTGTTTGCAGTGTGTGGTGGAATAAATGTCCATACTGCTGTTCAAGGCACAGGGCACCTCCTGGTTGTTTAGTGATGAGTTGCTAAATATTTGAGACTCTTTCCCATTTCACATTTAGTGACGTGAAGTGTTAGGAAAGGAATCCTTCTATCCCCATAACTTTAAGATGAATCGAGCAAAGTTTAAAGGAGATATGTAGGGCAAAGAATGATGCGTGTCCGGAATGTGCTACCGGTGATGGTGGTGGAGGCAGATATGTTAGTGGCACGCAAGAGGATTTTTGATAGGCATATGGATATGCAGCGAATGGAGGGATCGCGTGTAGGCAGTTGAAATTATCTTGGCATCTTGTGGACAAATGCACCTGGGATAAGTAAATAGATAAAGATAATGCGGAAGGTTTTAATTTTCAACTCGAGTTTGACAGGAATGTCTATTGAAGGCCAAGCCATTTTTTACCTGGAATTAATATTAAGTACTTGCAAGGTCACTTCCTTCTGAGTAAATTACACTGATGGTGATTCAGCTTGATCTCACAGTAGAAGTAAAATCTGGGGTTATAGAGCTTGCATTGTGTGCTTGACTGAGCATTCCCACTGTTTTATGGGTCTGTCCCACAGGCGATTTTTCAGCGGACTGCCGGCGACTGTCAAGTTGCCAACAGTCGCCTGAAAAACCGGCAACTGGAATGGCGACTGTTAGAGTGGAACACACACACACGCTGACACATCGCTTCCTTCACCAGCCCGTTATGCAGGCGGGAGACAGGGCAAACTGGGGGAGTGCTGCCTAAAAAATTCACTCTGTGCAAAGCCCAGGTGAAGCAGACAAACACCGTGATGAACAGGAAGGTTGGTGCTGTAAAATGACAGCTAAAGCACAGTGTACGGTAAGTCCTTTAAAAGAGGGGAGTGAGGGGTGAGAGGGGGGGAAGTGGAGAGAAGGAGTGGATACAACTTTTAAGAAGCCAGAGATACACAGCTGTGAAGCTCGGCAGACATTTAACATTACCGGTCGGTTTTCGTTGGTTCTGAAAACTACTGGTTACCTTTTTTTTTCCATTGAGTCAATGAAATTCAACGTTCAACACAGGCTAAAACCCACGAGTACCTCCGAGAACCTTCAACCAGCAGGCAACCCATTAGGATCTCCTGGCGACCCACCTATGGGATGAGAATTCTTGTTACTCTCCATGGCGGCATCAATCTAGTCGCCGCTAATTTTTCAACATATTGAAAAATTTGCGGCAACAATAATGATGCCATGATTAGTTCCCAGAATGTGGGAACACCTTATGACCATGAAGGCAACTCCCCGGCAACCACCCACAAACCTGTGGCGACCGTGTGGTGACTGTAAACTGCCCTACTTTGACAAAAGGAACCAACTGACAGAAAGGCATCTTCTTGTAAATGAGGAAAATGTATTTTTCTTTCAGCTCTCTGTGATGGAATTTATTACTTCTCTGGCATAAATATTTTCAAAATGTATCAGAGAAGACTTATTTTGTTCACCATTGTGTAGATCGTATCTCAAATACCTTAAAACAAGCAATAACTCAATTTTGATGAAATTGTCAGTTGCTTTCTTTTGCCAAATTAGGGCAGTATAGTCTCCTGCAGTAGCCTGTAAAGTTGCCTAAGTGGGAAAGGCCCATTAGTTGCACGAATAAAAGCTCTATGACCATGTGCTGCATCTCAGTGGAGAGTACAATCGTATCTGCGTCAGGAGAAGGTGAAATTCTCCACTCCAGCGTTTTGAGTGTAAACATTATCTGTTCTAACTTAAGAGTGTTATGATGTCATTCTGAGCTGATATCCTGAATAAATGAATGAATTAATGAATACTTTATCATCACATGTAACAAATCACAGTGAGATTCTTTGCTTAGAATTTCAATAGTCATTCAATGGGGGCAATGGTCCCCAAATTCAATGGGGCAATAGTCTCCCCATAAAGGGCACCGACAGAGTTATAAAGTATCCCAGGTCCACCTTTGTCCTCCCTCCTCGGGAGGATCTGCCCAATGGACTTGCAAGGTTTGTGTTCTGTATTCCAGGTGGAATTAAATGTAAATTTCCTTTTAGCACTAAGTTTTTTTGTAATGAACTGAAGGGAAGCAAGATTTTCTGGAATTTTCTGGATGTAACTAGGAAAATGGACAAAGGGGAGCCAGTCGATGTAGTGCACCGGACTTTCAGAAAGCATTTGATAAGGTCCCACATAGGAGATTAGTGGGCACAATTAGAGAACATGGTATTGGGGCTTGGGTACTGACATGGATAGAAAATTGGTTGGCAGACCCAGGAAAAAAAAAGTTTAGGGATTAACGGGTCCCTTTCAGAATGGCAGGCAGTGACTAGTGGGGTACTGTAGGCTCGGTGCTGGGACCACAACAATTTACAATATAAATCAATGATTTAGATGAAGGGATTCAAGGTAACATTAGCAAATTTGCAGATGATACAAAGCTGGGTGGCAGTGTGAACTGTGAGGAGGATGCTATGAGAATGCTATGAGGATGCCGGGTGACGGACAGGTTGGGTGAGTGGGCGGATGCATAGCAGATGCATTTTAACGTGGATAAATGTGAGGTTATCCACGTTGGTGGCAAAAACATGAAGGCAGATTATTATCTGAATTGTGTCAAGTTGGGGAAAAAGGGAAGCACAATGGGATCTGGGGGTCCTTGTTGATCAGTCACTGAAAATGAGCATGCAGGTACAGTGAAGAAAGCTAATGGCATGTTGGCCTTCATAACAAGAGGAGTTGCGTATAGAAGCAAAGAGGTCCTTCTGCGGTTGTGCAGGCCCCTAGTGAGACCACACCTGGAGTACTTTGTGCAGTTTTGGTCTCTAAACTTGATGAAGGACATTCTTGCTATTGAGGGAGTGGAGCATTGGTTCACAAGGTTAATTCTGAGGATAGCGGACTGCCATATGTTGATAGAATGGAGCGGCTGGGCTTGTATACTCTGGAATTTAGAAGGATGAGAGGTTATCTTATTGAAACATATTTAGGGATTGGACACGCTAAAGGCAGCAAATATGTTCCTAATGTTGGGGGGCCACAGTTTAAGAATAAGATGTAGGCCATTTAGAACTGAGATGAGGAAAAACTTTTTTCACCCAGAGATTTGTGAATCTGTGGAATTCTCTGTGTCAGAAGCTAGTGGAGGCCAAATCTCTAGATGCTTTCAAGAGGAAGTTCGATAGAGCTCATAAAGATAGTGGAGTCAGGGGATATGGTGAGAAGGCAGGAATGGGGTATTGAATGTGCATGATCACAGTGAATGGCGGTGCTGGCTTGGACGGCCGAATTGCCTGGTACCCCGACGTGGCGCCGACAGACAAGAAGCCGAAGCAAAGAAGTCGAAGCAAAGGAACAGAATGGAAACGAGGCCAAAACGCTAATAAACTGAAAGAGTCCGAAGACGAAATGCCATGCTTCACATCACTGTGAAGGCATGAACATTGTCCCACCGGCTGGGTCACTGTGACAGCAGCCTCAATGGCCGGGCCACTGTGTGGCAGCGGTCTCACCAGCTCTGCCACAGTGTGGAAGCAGTCTCACCAGCTGGCACACTGTGTGACAGCAGCCTCACGGGCTGGCGCACTGCGTGAGCATCTCTGGAGAGAAGGAATGGGTGGCATTTTGGGTTGAGACCTTTCAGACGCACTCGGAAGAATGGTATCGGCACGAAACGTCACCCATTCCTTCTCTCCAGAGATGCTGCCTGTTTTGTGCATGGGAGCTTGGGTGTGTTACGCAAGCACCGAGACAGTAATAAATAAAACGTCTGTCCCGCACCCGTTGTGGGTGTTGAGGTCCTGGGGTCGGATGGGGGAAATCACCTTGGTGTGGATGTTGAGGTCCAATGGCAGTGCATCACGGTCAGTGACTGAGGAATGCTGAGGGTGGAGACGGAGGAAAAAGAGAAGGGGGAGAGAAGGGGAGAAAGAGAAGGGAGAGGGGTGGGGGAGAGAAGGGGGAGAGAGAGAAGAGGGAGAGAGAGAGAGAAGGGGGAGAGAGAGAAGGGAGGGAGAGAGAAGGGAGAGAGAGAGAGGAGAGAGAGAGGCGAGAGAGAAGAGGGGAGAGAGAAGGGGGAGACGGGAGCATGGGATTCATTTTCCCACACAAACCATAGGTGACTGGGCAATCTGAACCCAAGCACCAAGTTGAAAACGGACTAAGGTGTGCATCACTCGGGACAGCCCCCACTCTCCCACGGCCACCCTCCGCGGGTTGCGGGTCGATTGGAGCTGAGGTGTGGGACAATGTTCATGCCTTCACAGTGATGTGATTGATGCGGGGATCTGGACCAATCGCTGTCAAGTCCCGCCCCCCGGCAACATCATGCCCGTTATTGGACGTTTCTGTTGAGCGGCAGTCGATTCGTTGGCCTGTAGGCGACGCTGCCTTTCGGGTAGATGGCGTTTTGACAGAGCAGCCATTCGGTAAGTTTGCTTTTAGGCTACGCAGCCCTTTGGTTTGTTAGCTTTTAGGCGTCCCGCCCTTTTGGTTAGTTTGCATTTAGGCGTCCCATCCTTTTGGTTAGTAGGCGTTTCGTCTTCATAATCTTTCAATTTATTTGCGTTTCGGCTTTGTTTCCATTTGGTTCTTTGGCTTCAACTTCTTTGCTTCGGCCTCTCGTCCGTCGGCACCACGTCCGCACACGGAATTGCCTACTCCAGCACCTATTGTCTATTGTCTATTGTCTAATGTAAAAAGTTGCTAAAATGGACAAACCAAAGAGGGAAACTGGGTACATTTTTAAATGTTTCCTGTAACAATATATTCAAATCAAATCCAAATAGGATACAAATATATTTTCTCTGATGTTAAGATAATGGAAGCTGGCTAGCATATATCCAATTCCCAATGTGCACTAGGCTACAGTGTGAAGCTATGTATAATTTTGCACTAATTACAACAGGCACTAATTGGGTAACCTCGCTCAAGGAAGCTATCAGAACAGATGTGGGAAATGAAATTTTTCGCTAGCGCAGCAGGAGAATTTCTTTTGAGGTTTATGCAAGGTGTACTCCTTAGGCAACAGAAACAGCAGTGCATTGCACCCGAAATTGGATGAAATAAGCACTTTATTCTCAACACTGGCAGATCTCATCTTGATGGGCTGCAACTAATATATGCTTGATCTTTAAAAATGAAAGGTAATAACACTAATCTCAGATGAACCACTGATACGCAGGTGTGAAAACATTAAGTGTTTGAGACTGGATCCATTAGCGCTTGTTTTTTTTAATGTGCAAGACGTGCACAGAAGTGATATGAAATTGTGAGATTGTGCTAACGATCATTTCTCGATGAAACCACAGCCATCGGTAAGTCTATGGCCAATTCTCCTTGGCACAGCAGAGCTTTCCCTGGCTTCAGTGCACATTCATTGAGATACCAAGCTGCATCCTGAGATGAATTGGAGCGTATAGTGCAGCCTATAACCCAATCTAATCCTCATGCAAAATAATGAGGACTACATCATGCTGAGATTGGCAAAGGGTAATCAATTAAAGCGTGCCCATATTTCTCGCTCTGTATCTACCAGCCTCTGTTGCTGAAGCTCACGAAATTTCAAACCATATCACATCTTGTTACTTTGCTGATTACAGACTTTTTTCACCGAGCACATCTGAGTGTCTGCCTCAGCTCTGCCTCATTGCCCATCCAACACTTCGCGGAGGTGTGCGGCTACTCATGACATGTGGTTCAGTCAGGACAGAAAATCAATTGCGTGGTATCGGACAAACAGAAAATTGCCACAGTGGCGCAGTGGTAGAGTTTCTGCCCTACTGCACCAGAGACTCGGTACGATCTTTACTACAAGTGCTGTCTCTATGGAGTTTGTGTGTTCTCCCTGTGACCACATGGGTTTTCTCTGGGTGCTCTGGTTTCCTCCCACATTCCAAAGACCTGCAGGTTTGTATATTAATTGGCTTCTGTAAAATGATCCCTAGTGTGCAGGATAGAACTAATGTATGGGTAATGTGTTGAAAGGAACTGCAGATGCTCTCTGCAGAAGGGTCTTGACCCAAAATCACCCATTCCTGCCTGTTCCGCTGAGTTACTCCAGCATTTTGTTTCTATCCTTAGTGGACAGATGATCGCTGGTCGGCGCAGACTCGGTGGACCGAAGGGCCTGTTTCCACATTGCGTCTCTAAACCAAACTACAACTAAACTACCACATCTGAGCAATGATATGACATTTCAATGCTTCAATGCAACTGATCTGCAGTGCGATAGAAATGCTCCTTAAACTCTCATGTCCTTCCCAGTGATCAAAGGCAGGAGCTTTTTATAACATTTCCATTGTGAGTTTACATGTACTCATTTTAGTATATGATTCTTGGTGTAAACCTTAATTAATATTTTGTGGGGATTCAATTGTCACTAGCGTGTTCTGCTAGTCCATCATAATAGGATGAAATCCAACCGTCAAGAGTATTTAATGGTCATATACACCGACACAACAATGAAATACTTACGAAAACATGGTGTCAGAGTTTAGAGCCACATCTCCACCACTTTTGCCTGAATTTATTTTAGTTGGTTTTTTTTTAACATTGAACCATGGCAAGTTCTTTCCGTAAACCAGATCCTTTGGTATTCGACAGTGAACTTGCCAATCGTTGGCACATCTTCAAAGTGGAATTCTGAATCTTAATAGATGCTGCCCACCTGGGAGCTGATCCCTACACAGTTGCATCAATTCTCCTCAATGTGGCGGGCACAAAGGCTGTCCTGCTGGCACAGATTTCCATTACGCCCCATAACATACCGATGCGGCAACAAATGTTGTGACCCTAGCAGAGTCCATCAGAGACCCCGCCTGCCTTTTCTGAAAGTTCAGAGAACTGTACCAACTACGCACTAACGTTAGCATGGAGCACCACAAGTTTTTTTCCCATAGCCAACAAGAGGGTGAGACAGTCAAATCCTACATTGGCGCCCTCAAGAGCATTGCGGTCAGTTGCCACTTTCAAGACCACGATGTATTCATTCACGGCAGACTCATATATGGCATCCTGAATGACAAGGTGAGAAATGAATAACTCCGGGATGATGAGCTTACACTAGGTAAGGTTGAACGTGCTTGCCAGGTTGCAGAATACACTGACACCCATACCTAAGCCCTGGGGAGCACACTCTGCCTACAATGTGCATGCTGTCTATAGGTAGGTATGTTACAAAACTTACCTTGAGCAGCGCTGCAGTTCTGCCGCTCCCCGTGTGCGTGACTTTGGCACCTTTCAGAGGGGGGCGGGCTTAAAGTGCCGTTTTTCTTCAGACTGGGCAAATCAATCAATGTCGGGCGATTTCGTTGCGGAAGAAATATCGCTCCGACATTTCATGAATGAAGGTATTTTTAAATTATGCTAGATTATTTATTATCTAGAGTAATTTAAAAATCACCTTCAAAAGCCGTGAGAGCCGACAACGGGATGGACTTTGCGTAGGGGAGAAAAAAAGGCACACAGTTTATTTTTATATTAAAAGTTGGTTTTTAGGGAGGCTTTAATAATATTTTCATGTTGCGAAATGGGGTCCAAAAAAAATGTATGAACCAACAGTATTTTTCCTCCCGACTTCACAGCAAACCGCAACGTTCCAATCCACCGCATTCCACTAAAACCCACTCGCTAGTTGATTTAAATGGCCATTAATTTACAGGCATTAAACACTAAATTCCTTCCATTTGGCCCAGAAATTCATGAAAATGAGATTTAAAAATTATGTTATATTGTGGATTATTGTGTGAATGTTATTTGGACACTTAGGCAATTTAAAAAAAGTTTATCTTTTCTTAAGAAATGGATAGATGTTTAGATCTACTCATTGAATTTTGTAATTAGCTACAATTAGATAACTGACTAATTATATGCTTTAATTTCAGGTCATCCAAGTAAGATTGTTTCATATTTGTTTCAGAATGCTTCAATCTATAATAACTGAAAATTTCATTGAGTTCTCTTAATTTTTAAGAAAGTTATGGGCTTTTAACAGTTCTAGATCACAGCTTTTGAGTTAAGTCAACTGAAAGGCAATGAGGAACAAGATGCTAATTTCCGAGTATGAAAATGGTCATAACTTTCTTAATACTGAAGATATGAAAGTGAATTAGGTGTCAAATTAAACTTCTTTTTATGCTTTATCTGATGGGATAAATTGCAGACTTGATTTTTAAAATCTCAAAATTTTGTAACATTGCTACTATAGGTCCCCACAATAAACAATAGCAACCCCTCGACAACCGCCAACAGCCCCAGGGAGGGTAACCGATCCTCTGGTCCATAACTGTGGTAATTGTAGCAATGTTACAACATTTTGAGATTTTAAAAATCAAGTTCACATATTCACATTATTCACATATTACATATTTGTGGGAGGAAAAAAGTATTTGTATTTCCTCCCATCTTGACTACCTGCAGCCTGGCGGTGAGAAAGCCCAGGACCCAGGCACACAGGTGTCACTGCATATGCCACCACGCCTCACCAAGTGGGATGCGCATGTCACGAAAAGCCAACCAATTTTTAGGATGTTGTGTAAAAGACACGCAAATGACGCCCAAGTGGGACAGGCCCTTCACCCATCACCCTCACCTGTGATGCCTCCCAGTGTGGACTAGATGCTGCTTGCCTACAAAATGACTGGAAGGGTCCCAGACCAGTTACCTATGCCTCCCACACCATGACCGACACTGAACAGCACTACGCTCATATCAAGAAGGAGCTACTCGCAGTCTCCTTTGGAGGTGTGTGTTCCAATCCCACTTCTGACACCATGTTAGCGAATGAATGAATTGGTTAAGAAGGTTCAATCTTTGGGTGTTAATGGCGCAGTAGCAAGATGGATTCAACAGTGGCTGAATGGGAGATGCCAGAGAGTAATGGTGGATGACTGTTTGTCAGGGTGGAAGCTGGTGACCAGTGGGGTGCCTCAGGGATCCGTGTTAGGTCCACTGTTGTTTGTCATGTACATCAATGATCTAGATGATGGGGTGGAAAATTGGATAAGTAAGTATGCAGATGATACTAGAGATAGGTGGTGCTGTGGATAATGAAGTAAATTTTCAAAGTCTACATAGAGATTTGGGCCATTTGGAAGAGTGGGCTGAAAGATGGCAGATGGAGTTTAATGCTGATAAGTATGAGGTGCTACATCTTGGCAGGACAAATCAAAATAGGACGTACATGGTAAATGGTAGGGAATTGAGGAATGCTGTGGAATAGAGGGATCTAGGAATAACTGTGCATAGTTCCTTGAAGGTGGAATCGCATGTAGATAGGGTGGTAAAGAAAGCTTTTGGTGTGCTGGCCTTTATAAATCAGAGCATTGAATATAGGAGTAGGGAAGTAATGTTAAAATTGTACAAGGCATTGGTAAGACCAATTCTGGAGTATGGTGTACAATTTTGGTCACCTAATTATAAGAAGGATGTCAACAAAATAGAGAGAGTACAGAGGAGATTTACAAGAATGTTGCCTGGGTTCCAGCAACTAAGTTACAGAGAAAGGTTGAACAAGTTAGGTCTTTATTCTTTGGAACGCAGAAGGTTAAGGGGGGATTTGATTGAGGTCTTTAAAATGATGAAAGGGATAGACAGAGTTGACGTGGATAAGCTTTTTCCATTGAGGGTAGGGACGATTCAAACAAGAGGGCATGACATGAGAATTAAGGGACAGAAGTTTAGGGGTAACATGAGGATGAACATCTTTACTCAGAGAGTGGTGGCTGTGTGGAATGATCTTCCTGCAGAAGTGGTGGAGGCAGGATCGATTGTAACATTTAAAAGTAAAGTGGATAGGTATATGGATGGGAAGGGTATGGAGGGGTATGGTCTGAGTGCAGGTAGATCAGACTAGGGGAAAATAAATGGTCGGCATGGACTGGAAGGGCCAAGAGGGCCTGTTTCCGTGCTGTAATTGTTATATGGTTCCATGGGTAATGGTCCGCAGCAACACACATAGTGAAGATCAACCTTTATTCCACAGGCAAACAGGAACATTCCAACTGCCAGCAATTCTCATCAAGCTCCGCTAGCTTGTGAGAGAGAGAGAGCGAGCTTGCTGACCTTACTAGTGTAAAGATGTGGAGTACTGTAATACCATGTAAAGCGTGGCATGCACATATGTGTAGTGGAGATTATAAATGGCATTAATTGATAACGGTCATATACACCGACACAACAATGAAATTCTTACTTACTGCAGCATTACACACCTGTAAACACAATACATGATAATATATAGTAAACAGCTATACTATTACTAAAAGTCTCATCTTGACCACTTCCTGTCCTCTCCTTAGAAAAAATGCTATCCTATATTGCTATGATTTTTTGCCATCTCACTCACCGTCCTCCTCTCCTCCAACCGCCCAAACATTTTTTTCCGATCAGTGAAATAATAAAAAGGTTATGAATGTTTAAAATATTTTGAGATCTGCTGATTGGTCTTCTTGCCTGTTGGTCACCATGAGGAAGGTCACGCCCCTTCCGGGGGCCCAGGAGAATAAAGCCCTGGAGGCCGGACATGAGTCAGTCACTCTTGAAGAACATGAGTGAGAGTTGAGTTCAGAACTGTGAGTCTGCCATAAGTGAACTGAACTGTGAGTCTGCACTGTGCTTGAAATGAGTTGTTTGCCTTACACTGTGCTTGAAATGGAAAGGAAATTAGTTGTTAGCCTTGCACTGTGCTTGAAATAGAACTGAAATGAGTCAGCCTTGCATTGTGCTTGAAATGGAAGTGAATCAGTTGTCGGCCTTGCACTGTGCTTGACATGGGAATGGAATCAGTTGTCAGCCTTGCACTGTGCTTGACATGGGAATGAAATGAGTTTTCGGCTTTGCACAGTGCTTGAAATGAAAATTAAATGAGTTGTCAGCCTTGCACTGTGCTTGAAATGGAAATGTAATGAGTTGTTGGCCTTGCACTGTGCTTGAAATGGAAATAAAATAAGTTGTTAGCCTCGCACTGTGCTTGAAATAGAACTAAACTGAGTCAGCTTTGCATTGTGCTTGAAATGGAAATGAATCAGTTGTCGGCCTTCCACTGTGCTTGACATGGGAATGGAATCAGTTGTCACCTTGCACTGCGTTTGAAATAGAAATGAAATGAGTTGTCGGCCTTACACAGTGCTTGAAATGAAAATGAAATGAGTTGTCGGCCTTGCACTGTGTTTGAAAAGGAAATTAAATTAGTTGTCGGCCTTGCACTCTGCTTGAAATGGAAATACAATACACCACAATACCGTTTATTGTCATTTGAATCTCATTGAGGTTCAAATAAAATTTAGTTTTGAGTTGTTTGGCGTACCTGAAAGCATTCATTTTGGCCCACAGGCCCATATTAGCCCAGAAACCAGTCCCAGACATTTCATGGCCCAAAATGCTCATGCCAGGCTTGGAAACGTGTAGAAAAAATCCAATTTTAAGGCCCTTTTTAATTGTTTCCAGATTCGTGTTCCAGTGTATATTATAGGGTTTTCCCTATAGGTTTTTTTGTGCATTTTTGTCGGTGCAAATATAATCGAACCGATTTCAAATGGTAAACAGCCCTCCTTTTCCATTCTTAACCAGTCTGGTTGTTGATCCATTTCTTCCAGCCAAAAATTCATGTTTTTAATATGGACTGCCCAAAAATAAAACAGAAAATTTGGTAGAGCTAAGCCTCCATTAATCTTTGATTTACATAAATGTTTTTTTATTTATTCTATGATTCTTGTAGTCCCAGATGAAACTTGTAACAGTAGAGTCTACTTTAAAAAAAAAAGATTTTGGAATATATATCGGGATTGACTGAAATAAGTACAATAATTGCGGAAGAAAGATAATTTTTATAGCATTAATTCTACCGAACATTTAAATAGGAAGTGTTTTCCAGTATTGAATATTCTTATTTAGTTTATTCAGTAAAGGTGGGAAATTTGATTTAAATAAAGAAGTATAGGCCTTAGTTACATAAATACCTAGATATTTAAATTTTTCCTCAACTATTTTAAAAGGTGATTGTTGTAGTATATGTAAATTGAGTTCCGTTATTGACATGATATATCCAATTAATTCTATATCCTGAGAACTGACCGAATTGAGTTATTAGATTTAATAAATTTGGAATACTAATTTCTGGCTTTGTAATATATATTAATACATCATTTGCATATAGAGAAATTTTATTAATTGTATCTTTAGTATTATACCCATGTATTTCTGGATTAGATCTAACATTTTCTGCGAGTGGTTCAATTGCTAAAGCGAATAATAATGGAGACAGCAAGCATCCTCGTCTACAACCTCTCGAGAGATTAAATTTAGTTGATAACATTTGGTTGGTTAATATTCTATCTGTTGGATTAGAGTATAAAAGTTTAACCCATGTGCAGTATTTCTCTCCCATTTTTTTCCATCACTGAAAATAAATATGACCAATCTACTTGATTAAAGGCTTTTTCAGCATCTAGTGAAATAATTGCTAGATCTGCATTAGAAATTCTATTTGAGTATATAATATTAAATAATCGTCTCAGATTGTAAAATGAATGACGTTTTGGGATAAAGCCTGTTTGGTCAGGGTGTATTAATTTGTTAATCACGAAACGCAATCTATAAGATAGGATTTTCGTTAGAATTTTCTGATCAGTATTTAATATATATTGGTCTATATGAGGCTGGGTCTTCCAGATCCTTATCAGTTTTAGGTATAAGTATTATTGTAGATTCGGTTAAAATTTCCGGGAGTTGCTGTTGAGTATAAATGTGTTTATACAGTGTTTGTAAGCGTGAAGAGATCAGATTATAAAATGTTTTATAAAATTCAGAGCTTAGGCCATCAGGGCCTGCGGTCTTTCCATTTTTTAAAGATCGAATTGATTCTTCGATATTTTTTGTTGTTATTTCACCTCCTAATAATTCTTGCTCTTGCAAATCTAAGCCATTAAGGTTACATTTATGTAAAAATGCTTCCATTCCTGTTGATTGTTCTGCCAATTTAGTTGAATAAAGATTTTGATAGTATTGCAGAAATCTGTCATTAATATCTTTGGGGAGTGTTCGTATTTCTCCCTTATTTGATCTAATCTTATGAATAGTTTTTTCCCCGTCCAATTTACGAAGCTGGCATGCTAATAATTTTTGTGGTTTATCACCAAATTCAAAATTTAATTGTTTTGTGTGTTGATAAAGTTTTATTACTTGGTCAGAGTATAATTTATTTAACTTATATTTCACTGCTACTATTTTGTTATGTTTTGCCAATGAAGGTGCTCCTGCATTTTCTATGTCTAATTGCCTTATTTCCATTTCCAATCTCTGTTGTTTAGCTCTATTCTCTTTATTAAGAAATGCGTGAGAGGAAATTAATGCCCCTCGTATAAATGCTTTAAATGTCTCCCTGAGAAGGGAAGCAGAGATTTCAGGCTGGTCATTGACCTCGAAAAACATATTAATCTGTTTTACAATATATTCACAACATACCTGTTCCATTAAGAATTGAGGATCAAGTCTCCATTGTGTCTGTTTCTTGTTCATTCCGTTTAATTTAATCATAAACGTTAATGGAGCATGATCCAAAATTATAATGTCATGATATTGTGACTTATAAGTAAATGGAATTAGTTTAGAGTCTACTAAAAAATAGTCTATCCTTGATTATGTTTTATGCACAGGTGAGTAAAATGAATATTCTCGTCCGGATGGGTTTTCAATTCTCCAAACATCCTTAACATTGGTATTATTTACATATGAGTTTAAGAATTCACTTGACATAGATTTTGATTTTCTTTGAGTTGATGATCTATCTAAATATGGATCTAGTGTACAATTTAAGTCACCACCAATTATTAAATTATTTTGTGTGCATTGCGGAATGTTATTAAGTATTCTCTTGAAAAAAAGTGGACTATCAAAATTTGGTCCATATACATTAAGGACAGTCACTTTTTCTGGGTATAATTCGCCTTCTACTATGATATATCTACCATCAGTATCCTCTATAGTTGATATATGTTTGAAAGGTATAGCTTTACGGATTAAAATTGCAACCCCTCTAGATTTATGTGTGAATGATACGTTTGAGCTATCCATTTTGTTTTCAATCTATATTGCGCTTCCCTTTTAAGATGAGTCTCTTGGAGGACAATTATGTCTGTTTAAGCAATTTTAAGTGAGCTAATACTTTGTCTCTTTTAACGGGTTCATTAATTCCCTTAACATTCCAACTGCAGAATGCAATTCCTTCACCCCCAGTTTTCCCTTTTACGTCTTGCATCTTATGATTAGGGTGGTCTATAATGGAGCAGATGGTTCAGCACGTTAAACCATACCTTACACCCGGACCTCAGATAGGTGAATTTCAGATCTTGTAAGTTTTCTTCTCGGTCATATCTCCTTAAATAACAATTATAATTCCATTCAAAATAACGTAAATATTGAAAATTGAAGAGATAATAGATTATTATATTAGTAAAGTGTGAAAGAAAGAAAAAAAACTACATCTAAAATGAGTGCAGTTAGTGATAGCCACCCTAATGTGGCTAGGCATCTAAGGACTTCCGTAGCTTTTGGTAAAAATAATGTTACTAGCCCCATACTTTCTTTAAAGGAAAAATTTCAAACTCAATAAAGAGAAACACTATTCCGGGGGGGGTAGGGAAATTATGGTTATATTCCAAGAATGGAATAATCTCAATGTAAAATATTAGTTTCATATGACAAAAATATTAGTCCATGATTTGTCTAAATAGTTTCATATAACAAGGATTAAACCTCATTTCCTATTTTAATCAACTTATGGTTCATCCTTTTAACTAATTCTGAATTAATCTAGTTAACTATAATTGATAATAATTAATTATTATGATTAATAATGATTAGTGGTAATTAGTACTATAATATAAAATATTATATAACAGTGATCAATTTCATTCTAAATTCATAACTGTCCTTGAATATAGTAATTTAAAGTTCAGTTTCTTCACAGTAAAGTACCGAATCCAATATCATCACGTATATATTTAATGTTAAGTATTAATCCCCATTATCCTCTTTTTCGCTCTCGCCCTTGGTAATTTCAATATTCTCAATATCCTCAATGTTCTTTGCAAATTTAAAGGCCTCTGTGTGGTTGGTGAAGAAGTATCCTTTCTTGTCGTACGTGATTCTCAATGTTGCAGGTACATCAATCCATATCTCAGGTTCTTTATATTCTTAAGTACTCTTCTTGGGTCTGTAAACAATGCTCTTTTCTTGACAACCTCCGCCGGGTAGTCTCGAAATATGCTGATCTTGTCTCCTTCAAATTCAAGATATCTGCTGCGAACGATTTTCTTCATCATGTCATCCAAGACAAGGCCATATTGCACCTTCACTATCAGTTGTCTTGGCAGGGCGTCCGCCCCGGACGACGTCTCAGTGCTCTATGTGCCCGAGCAAGTAAAGGTGCTTGATCCAGATTTAAAACTTTCTTCAGTAGATCTGCAGCAAATTCACGGGGATCACGGTTCCCCTCTCTTCCTTCCCGGACGCCAATAATCCTTAGATTCTGGCGCCTCTGTCGTCCCTCCAAGTCAATGCATTTTTCAGTTATTTTATGCAATAAGTCTGGTAAACGCTTGTTCTCTGAGAGAAGCTTGCTTGTAGTTTCAGAGCTTGTTTCAGCGATTTCCTCTAATTCGATTACAGAATTATGTTGTTGTTCAAGTGCCTGCAAGATGGGGTCCAGCTTCGAATTAAATACAGATTCAATCAGTGTTAATTTAACATTTACCTCTTCAATATTTCGATTTAGATTTTCTTCCATGGTCAGCTTCCAGTCATCCATTTGTTCCTGTACCATAGCAACAATATCTTTCTTAATTTCTTCTTTAATTTCTTTTTTAAAAGTTTTCAACTCATCTGTGAAGTCATGTGTGAGTTTTTTTCAATTCTGCCATTATTTTTGAGATTTCCAGAGTGACGAAACTTTTTAATTCTTCCACATCTGTCTTTTTCTTCCTTGAGACTTCTTCTTGGGACGCTGTTAAACCTGAGGCTGAGGCTTCAGTCGGGCCTACTTCTCTAGACCTGGTCGGTTTTCTCTGTTTGGGGGGGGGGGGGTATGTTGTGTAGACATACCGTCGGTTTCGTCGCAGGCCTGATGACATTGCAGGCTTACTGCAGTCAGTCGGTAGTGTTGTTGAGCAGGTAAGTCCAGATTTTCCCCCCGTTTTTTTGGGGGGATTTTCGGAGCTAAATGGCATGAGTCTCCCTACTCCATAGTGCTACAATATCTATTCTAGCCCTCAGGATACCAGTCCCTTTGGACCACTGCACCCATAGTAGCGCTCCAGAAAGCCCCCACTGGCCACCAATATTGGAATTGGTGGAGAGGTGGATTATTGCGTTGGGGGACCAGCCCTCCCATGTGAACGGGTCCCACTTATTCTAGTAAAATTAATAAATTAATAATCCCGATACTAGTGCAAAAAAGCACAAGTTCTTAGTGCAACCAAATCCAACCCATAATTCATAGCTGTGGTTGTGTAGTGTTCAAGAGCCTCATGGTTGTTGGGAAGAAGCTATTCTTCAATCTGGTGGTCATGTTTTATCAGACTCCTGTACCTTTGGCCCGATGCTAGACATGAAATGAGAACCTGGCCAGGATGGTCTGGGTCTTTGTTGATACTGGCTGCCTTCTTCGAGGTAACACCTCCTTAAGATCCCTTTGATAGTGGAGAGGCCAGTACCCATAGATAGACACAAAAATCTGGCGTAACTCAGTGGGACAGGCAGAATCTCTGGAGAGAAGGAATGAGTGATGTTTTGGGTCAAGACCGTGCTTCAGACCAGAAACGTCACACATTCCTTCTCTCCAGAGATACTCCCTGTCCCGCTTAGTTACTGTAGCTTTTTGTGTCTATCTTTGTTTTAAAGCAGCATCTGCAGTTCCTTCCTACACAGGCCATATCCATGATGGATCAGGCTGTATCCATCACTTTTTGTAATCTCCTTCATTGGTGGGTGTTCGAGTTGCCGAACTAGACCGTGATACAATCTGCCAATATGCTCTTTAGCATACATCTGTAGAAGTTCAAGGGATTTGTCAACATAGTGAATCTCCTCAAACTTCTTTAGGATTTCTGATTATGTTGACAAAGCATCTCAAAGAGGATTAATCATTTTCTTTGAATGTTCAAAATTTCTGTAATTATATAGAAATGACTTGGAACATGATAAATTCGAACATTAACAGTGCATGATTAGAATACTAAAAGCTTAAAAACATTTGTGGTCTCAAAGGATTTTCCTCACTGACCATTTAAACAGCTTCCCACAGATCAGCTCTCCAGGACCTCATGCTCATACTCACAATGGAAGGCACATGACTATTCAAATTAAAATCTCCCCTACGGACACATTAAACTTTAAGTTTGGCTATGCTAAAATTAGCATATAAACGCTTAAAACATTTATCTGAACTAATATATTCCTTTATATTTAACTGGGAAGATAATTCACTCAAAATTAATGTTGATGCTGGTAAGGTAGGGAATCACATTTTGAAACAACATTCAGGCTGCATAAACACACTTTACTCTTGAGTGCAAAATTATGCTAAAATCTTGCAAGTTGTTTAATTTGTGTGCATCCATTCCATATCTATAAAATTAAAAGTGTCATCTTGACCATTCCTGCCTGCGCTGTATATTGATTTTAGAAAAACCGCTACCATTTATTGCTATGATTTTTGGCCATCTTATTCACAGTCCTCCTCCGCTGATCAGGTCCTGAGGATCTTTCCCATCGATTAAAAATAAAAGAGTTATGAGTGTTTAAAAAATCTTGAGATCCTCTCGCCTTGAATCCTCTTGATAGCCAATCACCTCGATGAAGGTAATTCCCCTTCCTGGGGTGGTGGAGGGGGTGGCAGGACTATAAAACCCCAGATGCCTGGACGTGACTCAGTGTCTCTACAAGATGGTGAGGGAGAGGCCACAACTCTCATTCTAAGCTGGGAATCAACTGAACTGTGAGTCTGCAATGTACTTGAATAAATGATTTGTTAGCCCTTAATGAAAATGAAATGAGTTGTTTAGCTTGCTGCCCTGCCTGTACTTGAAATTGCAATGTCCGACTATGTTTGATTCAAAATTCCCGCTCATTTTGTGACTGCTCAGTGGACAGGTCATGCTGATTGTGTAATTTCCGGTGCATGCAGAGGTCACACAGATTGTGTAAGTGTGAGTGAGTGTATGTGTGTGTGTGAGTAAGTGTATGTGAGTGAGTGTATGTGTGTGTGAGTGAGTGTATGTGTGTGTGAGTGTGTGTCTGTCTGTGTGTGAGTGTTTGAGTATGTGTGTGAGTGTGTGAGTGTATGTGTGTGAGTGTGTGTGAGTGTGTGCATGTGTGAGTGTGTGTGACTGTGCATGTGAATGTGTGTGTGTGTTAGTGTATGTGTGTGTGAATGAGTATGTGTGTGAGTGTATGCGCATGTGAGTGTGTGAGTGTGTGTGTGTGAGTTTGTGTGTGTGAATGTATATGTGCATGTATGTGTGTGTGAGTGTATGTGTGAGTGTATATGTGTGTGTGCGTGAGTGTGTGCGAGTGTGTGCGAGTGTCTGTGAGGGTATGTGTGTGAGTGTGTGTGAGTGTCTGTGAGGGTATGTGTGTGAGTTTGTGTGTTTATGTGTGTGTGTTTGTGAGTGTATCAGTGTGTGTGAATGTGAGTTTATGAGTATATATTTGTGTGTGAGTGAGTGTTGTGTGAGTGTGTGTGAGTGTGTGTTAGTGTGTGTGTGTGTTTCTGAGTGTATGTGAGTGTGAGTTTATGAGTATATTTGTATAAGTGAGTGAGTGTATGTGTGAGTGACTGAGTGTATGTGTGTGTGAGTAAGTGTATGTCTGTGTGAGTGAGGGGATGTGTGTGTGTGAGTAAGTGTATGGCTGTGTGAGTGAGGGAATGTGTGTGTGAGTGAGTGGATGTGTGTGCGAGTGAGTGGGTATAGGTGTGTGTGAGAGAGTAAGTGTATTCATGTGTGAGTGAGTGAGTGTATGTGTGGGTGAGTGAGTGTATGTGTGTGTATGAGTGTTTGTGTGTGTATGTGTGATTGTGAGTGTGTGTGTGTTTGAGTGTATGTGTGTGTGAGTGTACGTGTGTGTGTGTGAGTGAGTGTGTGTGTGAATGTATGTGTGTGTGTATATGTGTGAGTCTGTGTTGTGTGAGAGTCTGTGGGTGTGAGTTTGTGTGCGAGTCAGTGTGTGTGAGAGTGTATGTGTGAGTGTATATGAGGGTGTGTGAGTGTATGTGTGTGTGTGCATGTGTGAGTGTGTGTATGTGTGTGCATGTGTGTGTGTGAATGTGTGTGATTGTGTGTGTATGAGTGTCTGTGTGTGTGTGTGTGTCTCTGTGTGAGTGAGTGTACGTGTGTGAGTTAGTGAGTGTGTGTGAGTGTGTATGTGTGTGTGAGTGTATACGTGTGTGCATGTGTGTGTGAGTGTGTATGAGTGTCTGTGTGTGTGCGAATGTCTGTGTGAGTGAGTGAGTGTATGTGTGGGTGAGTGAGTGTATGTGTGAGTGTGTAGGTGTGTGAGTTAGTGAGTGTGTGTGAGTGTGTACGTGTGTGAGTTAGTGAGTGTGTGTGAGTGTGTATACGTGTGTGTGTGTGTTTACGGGTGTGTGTATATGTGTGTGTGTATGTGTGAATTTGCAGGGCTGCACTCCACTTGAAGTGCTGTGAGATTGGGTTTGCTGCCTGCACTCTGCTTAAAGTGCTGTGAGATTTGGTTTTCTGCCTGCACTGCTTGAAGTGCTGTGAGATTGGGTTTGCTGCCTGCACTCTGCTTAATGTGCTGTGAGATTGGATTTGCTGCCTACACTCTGCTTGATGTGCTGTGAGATTGGATTTGCTGCCTACACTCTGCTTGAAGTGCTGTGAGATTGGATTTGTTGCCTGCACTCTGCTTGACCAGCTGTGAGATTGGATTTGCTGCCTGCACTCTGCTTGAAGTGCTGTGAGACTGGGTTTGCTGCCTGCACTCTGCTTGATGTGCTGTGAGATTGGATTTGCTGCCTGCTCTCTGCTTGAAGTGTTGTGATATTGGATTTGCTTCCAGCACTTTCCTTGAAGTGCTGTGACATTGGATTTGCTGCCTGCACTCTGCTTGAAGTGCTGTGACATTGGATTTGCTGGCCTGCTCCCCGCTTGAAGTGGTGTGACATTGGCTTTGCTGGCCTGCACTCTGCTTGAAGTGCTGTGACATTGGATTTGCTGGCCTGCACTCTGCTTGAAGTGCTGTGAGATTGGATTTTCTGCCTTCACTCTGCTTGAAGTGCCGTGAGATTGGATTTGCTGCCTGCACTGAATGATGACTTTTGAGGTAAGTTCTCAGATTTTTGACCGCTCAATCTCTCTACATTAAAATTGTCTCTTTTTTAATGAACAGCAAAGAGTCATCAAGAGGCAGTGAGGAGTAGAACACAATCACATACAACAAGCGACAGAACAAGAAATAACTGAACTTAATAAATCATCTTTAACATTTAAATTGTTGATATATTTTAGGAGATTCACATTTTAAACTTTAATACATCCCTTTTGCACTTGGCAGGCGTGCATGTTCCTCATCACAATGGGTACCTAATTGGCAGGGATTGCTGCGCTCGGAGAGCCACTAAAAGTGCATGCGGGGAGGTTGAGGGGAGATGGGCTGAATGCATGGGGGGGGGAATGGCAAGGAGCAGAGCGAGGGGGGTGAAGAGAGGAGGGGTGACTGAATGAACTGCCACCACATCAGCCATGAGTGACTGAAGTGCCAGCCCACCAGCCATGACAGTGAACTGCCAGCTCACCATCCATGACTCACTAAACTGCTAGTCCAATAATCCATTCAGTCCACAATGTCCATAGTAGCCCTCTGGAAACCAATCCCTTCAGCCCACCACATCCATGCTAGTGCTCCAGAAAGCTCCCACCCCCCACTGGCCAGCAATATTGGAATTGGTGGAGTGGTGGAATATTGCGTTGGGGGACCAGCCCTCCCATGTGAAGCTGGGACCCAACGAGTCCCACTTAGTTTAGTTTTTTCTTAAAACTGAGCTTCCAAAGCCTGCATTCAACATCTCAAGGATTCACTGTACGATTTGTCCTGATCAAGACAGTCTGAAGCAATGATTGAGTGTATTGTTAGTTTATCCATGACCATAAAGGGATTACCATTCAAAATCAATGACAATGACATTTTAAAATAATATTAGATCAAGTGGTCCCATCCCCGCAATGCACGGTTGAAAGGGGGCGTGGCCTGTGGCATAACACACACACATACACACACACACAGCAACCACCCACTCCCCCACACACACTGATCTCCCCACATGATCACACAGACTACCCCCCCCATGATATTATTTAATATTATTCATTCACTCCATTTACCCCATCACTCGCCCTATCCACTCATGCATAGCCCCCAACTGTGCAAACGCAGCTAGAGAGGGAGGGAGGGGGTGGAGAGAGAGGGCAGAGAGAGAGAGAGAGGGGCAGAGAGAGGGCAGCAATAGAGAGAGGGCAGCAATAGAGAGAGGGCAGGGAGAGAGAGAGAGAGGGGAGTGAGAGAGAGGGCAGAGAGAGAGAGAGAGAGAGAGAGAGAGAGAGAGAGAGAGAGAGAGAGAGAGAGAGAGAGAGAGAGAGAGAGAGAGAGAGGGAGGGAGGGCAGAGAGAGAGGGGAAAGAAAGAGAGAGAGAGGGGGGGAGAGAGAGAGAGGGGAGAGAGAGAGAGGGGAGAGAGAGAGAGAGGGGAGAGAGAGAGAGGGGAGAGAGAGAGGGGAGGGAGAGAGAGAGGGGAGGGAGAGAGAGCGAGGGGAGGAGAGAAAGAGAGAAAGAGAGAGAGAGAGAGAGAGAGAGGGGAGGGGAGGAGAGAGAGAGAGAGAGAGAGAGAGAGAGGGAGGGGAGGAGGGGGGAGGGGAGGAGAGGGGGGAGGGGAGGAGAGAGAGAGAGAGAGAGAGAGGAAGGGGAGGAGCGAGAGAGAGAGAGAGGAAGGGGAGGAGAGAGAGAAAGAGGGAGGGGAGGAGAGAGAGAGAGAGAGAGAGAGAGAGAGAGAGGGAGAGGGAGGGGTGGAGAGAGAGAGAGAGAGAGAGAGGGAGGAGAGAGAGAGAGAGAGAGCAGAGAGAGAGGGCAGAAAGAGAGGGCTAAGAGAGAGAGGGCTAAGACAGAGTGGGCAGAGATATAGAGGGGCAGAGATATAGAGGGGCAGAGAGAGAGGGAGGCAGAGAGTAAGAGGGGAAGAGAGAGGGAGGGCAGTGAGAGAGGGGGCATTGAGAGGTGAGGCAGAGAGAGAGGGCAGTGAGAGAGCGCAGAGAGCGAGAGGGCAGAGAGAGAGGGGGCAGAGAGCGGGCAGAGAGGGAGGGCAGAGAGAGAGCGAAAGGGCAGAGAGAGAGGGAGAGAAAGAGAGGGCAGAGAAAGAGAGGGCAGAGAAAGGGAGCGCAGAGAGAGGGCAGAGAGAGAGTGCAGAGAGAGGGCACAGAGAGAGGGCACAGAGAGAGTATACAGAGGGCACAGAAAGGGCAGAGAGAAGGCAGAGGGTGGACAGATGGAGGGCAGAGAGAGGGCAGAGAGGCAGAGGCAGAGAGGGGGGAGGGAAGAGCATGGGAGGGGTAAGGGAGGGGTCAGGGGGTGATGTCACTCGCAGCACATGGAAGACGGCACAGAGCAGACCTATTGTGACGTCATCAGCAAGAGCTTCTTGTTAAGTTCAAAGTCTTGATATTTTTTAAACATTTTCAGTGATAAGTTGAGAAATAAAGCATAAAGTTTTCAGATAAGTTT